>CM041780.1:176565284-176883116 GCA_023374045.1 Limonium bicolor | reverse complement strand
AATGAAATAAAAAAAACAAGTATTCATCAGTATTATTATGGCAATTTAAAATGTCATATGTTTTGTTTTTTGTCCTTGTTCTAGCTTGATTAATTCACCAAGGACTAGTGGAGGACCTATCTTTCTACTTTTCAAATCCTTCAAAGCTTGCCAAGAGAAATCTGATACCTTGAAGAGTAATCCATCTCTTAAGGTAATGTAAGAAAACATTTCCACTTATATGGGTCCTCTCATGCTATGAGGTTCTAGCTGATTTATTCAAGGACTTAGGTATTTCATTCAATGCCAAAGTCACCTTGAGACTTCAAAGGTAATCATCCACTTTTATGTTACATTCTAACATAGGTTTTCATTCCATGAGGAGTGTATTGTTTAGTACTCATGGGTCATGAATATGGTTAGAACATTGGCAAAGGAAGTTTAAGTGGTGGCCGAGATCCATGCAAGAAGAAGGTCTAAGGAGGAGGTTAAGATAAGCTTGAGAAAACAAGGTAAAATGTACCTAATGGTGGTTTAAGTTTTAAGGAATGAGTTTTAGATGGGTACCAATGTAGCCTAGGGCTTACATTAGGTAATGGGTTATATAACCTAAGAAAAAGAACTTAAATAAGCTTGTGAACTTGTGACTAAGGAGCCAATGGGAATGAGTTAGCAATATAAGTTTAAGATGGATTTAAGAGCATTATAACTACTATGAGATTGATGGGTGTATTTGCAGGTGAAAGCTTTTATATGTGGGAAATTCAGTGTTTACATTCATGTCATTTAAGGGCCTAAGAGCATGTCATTTAAGGGCCTAAGAGCCATGTCATTTAAGAGCCTTAGTGCTATGCAATTTAAGATTATTGCACTATATTGAGTTTATTATGAATGAGTTGATTTGGGTGAGAATTATGATGAGAAAGAACTTGATGTGTGTGGGATGGTTGAATGAGGAAAACAATGCAGTTGGGCATGATAAGATGCTAGAGAAGCTATGGCAATTTGAGTAGAAAACAAAGTGTTTAAGTGGTAGTGGTGAGTTAATATGCCCTAGGGTTTACTAGGGAGCATGAAAAGAAAAATTGGGTGGAAATGAGTTAACTAAGGAGTTCTTGAGGTTTAGAGTGACCTAGAGATGTCTAGAAGAATTAGAGGATTGGCGAGTGTACTAAAAACACCAAAATCATGATATGAGGAATGTAAGACTTGTGCATAAGTTTTAAGGAAAGGTGTATAATGCCTTAAGGAGATTTAGGTATGAACTAGAGAGAGTAAGACAATGAGAGTTTTGAGAACCTTGTGTAAGTGTGATGATGTTAGTGGTGGACTAGTAAGGTTTAGTTGAATGGTAATGTGTGGACTTGGGTGATGGAAGTGAAAAAGGTAGGAGGATGTTGTAAGTCGTCAAGGAAATGACTAGAAACGTATGAGGACGTATGATCATGAGAATGGTGAGTAAGATGCATAAAAGAGGTGGAAATGTCTAAGGAGGGTGTTACATGGTCAGGGTAGATGAAGAACCATGTCAAGGTATTAAGGTAATGGAAAGAAATGTATAAGCAAGCTTAAGAGTTTAAGAGTGATGAGTAACAAGTGAAAAGAAGAGGAATTGTGCATGGACATGCAAGATGACCTTGGAAGGTTTTAACAATCAAAGATGGAGTGCAATGATGTTAAGGAGTAGTTATATGGGTTGAAAAGAAACACTTTGGTTAATTGAAGTTTAAGGCAAAATGCATGTGAGAAATGTAAGAGAATAAGTGCTAAGTGTGGGAGCTTTGTAAGAATTGAGTAAAGGTTTGAGAAGATCTTTGGAAGTTGTTTTAATGAGTTTGGTGGAGGTTATAAGGTGGGTTTAAAGTGCCAAGATGGTGTTGGACCTATTAGGACACTTGTGGAAGAGTTTGGAATTGAAAGAGCAATTCAAGAGAAAAGTCTGTAGTGGACCGACCCAGGGTCCGACCCAGTTTTGGGTCGGTCGGGCCATGTTGAGCCAGCCGGAATGTCTCTGGACTGGACCGACCCAGAGGGTTTGGGTCGGTCGGCTTAGCTTGGGTCGGTCGGGCAAAAATTTAACGAAGGAAATGGGTTCTGTAATGGACCGACCCAGAGGGTTTGGGTCGGTCGGGGGTCGGTCGACCCTTAAGACTTAAAAAAAAAAAGAAAGGAACCCTAAGAGAGTTTAGTGGTAATAATGGTACCCTATTAAGGGGGCAATGATGATTAGTGGTATAAAGACCTAAGGGATTAAGTTAAGAATAAACTTAAAAGTTTAAGATTAAGTTCGTAAGATTAAGTTGTAAGACTTAAGAGGTGTTAGGATGGGATCATTAAGGGTTAAGTAAGTTAAGTAAGATAAGTAAGTTGAATTGAGTTAAGTGATTAACAACCTAAAACTGAATGAATGTTTTAGGACTTGGGAATTTGGGCTCCGGAAGAGAGTAAGCAACCGAACGACAACGGTGAACGGTACAGTTCTCTTGTGACCTGCTTGCTAACGAGGTGTCCCTCGGCTTGTGTGCTATTGTTTTGTGTGCTCACTAAACAAGATAAAGCATGCAACCGGAAGATATTATATTATTGTATTGTTGTGTGATGTTTGAAAACTAACACAACATACCGTGAGAACTTACTAACCAATGTTTAGTAAGGAATTGAGTGAGACTAAGGAACACCCCTAATAAGGGACGATATGAACCGAAAGAGGTTAACCAACAAATATGGTCTTGAGATTACTACTAACTGGAACTTGAGTGAGGAAACCCGGGACCGATCTCCGGTCATGCATGCTAAGGAAAAAGGGGGACGGTATCTGAATCAGATCCGCCCTCCGCTTAAGGACTTGTCTTCGGACTTGTAGCCTAGGGCCGGTTGCCGGCTCAGCTGCGCTGGACTCCCGTCCAGAGTAGGTGGCATTAAGATGGTGCGGTGGGATCACCTAAATCCCAGGTTCGAATTAAGCTACAACCATTCCCCTCCAGGAACGGTTTGTATACTGAGATTAAGTTAGATTGAGATTAAGGTAAGGTTAAGATAAGTTGCAACCATTCCTTTTTAAAGGATGGTTTGTATTGTTAAGTTAAGATTAAGGTAAGGTTAAGATAAGTTGCAACCATTCCTTTTTAAAGGATGGTTTGTATATGTTAAGTTTAAGATTAAGGTAAGGTTAAGATGAGTTGCAACCATCCCTCTTTAAAGGATGGTTTGTATAATTAAGATTAAGATAAGTGACATCCACTCCTTATTAAAGGATGGTTGTTTCTAAGATTAAGATAAGACTAAGATTGAGGTGAGATAAGGTTGGACTAAGATTAAGAGGGAACATTACTTAAGGAGTTAAATAATTAACTCTCTAATTAAGGGAACGCATTTAAGTCGTTCATTGTGTGTGAACTTGATTGTTCATATCTGAGTTGTTGTTTACTGCACTTACTATTATATTGTGCATCTAATCAACCTCCATGCTATCGACAATTAGTCTTCGTAGCCACGTTAGCTTGGGGGCCATGAGGGGATCGTACCAGCATTCGTGCTGACCCCCTTTGGGGGCTGTTTTTACTACACAGGTGTACATCAGGAGGCGGCCGTCGCGAGAGTAAGAAGGGGATACAAGTGTTAAGGACTAAGTGTGGCCTACGAGCTGTGCATGTACACTCGTATGGCAATTGAGTTAGTAAGATGTATAGGATGTGAGAGGATTGTAAGAAGAATATGTATTGGGTTAAGGTTGTTAGGTACTAATGTTCGGTATATTCTGTAGTCAGACCGTGGCAAGGTCCTGGATTGTAAAGAATTCCGTTGTGACATGTTTATATATATACTGTTAAGTTGCGAGACCACATCTGGATTGAGTTGGGGTGTTACAATCCATAACAAAGTCTGCGTTACCTCAGCTAAAGGTGGTAAACGATCAGAATTCAAACAGTGTGTGCAACAAATAAGATTTCATTTCGGACCAGAGTGTGCAACAGATTAAAATTCAATGCGAGATACATATCAAAACCAATATTCGATGCGCAGAGGACAAGTGGTGGTGACTTTAACATATTTTCCAAACCAAATCAAAGCGCAAGGAGCGAGTGCTTATCAAAGGTAATTGCATCACAAGCGAATAAAAGTTGGGCAGGCAAGGATTTCCAAACCAGACGAGGAGCAGATACCAAACCAACATCCACAATTTTGGTCAAGCTGTAAAGCCAAGGTTGAATCCAGCCAAGCTCATCAGTTTCACAGGTACCTCGATCAAGTCACGAAACAAATAGAGAATGAGCAGAATGAACTAACGTGACAATGGCGAACACTAGAAGCGGATATGTATATTCAAAAAAGTTCCATCAGTAGCAGTTTCAGACCATAGAGAGGATAACGAGCCCAAAGTCATAAAAATATACCGCTTGCGATGGATACAAGATCGAAATTCCAAACCAAACAAACCGAATCTGAACGTTATCAGTTGGGTATCATAGAGTGAGCAGTGGAGATCTCCTCAACAAAACAAATCGGGCGTGAATTCACAAGCCTTGATACAGTCAGAAACGAATCCAGAAATCCGCAAGCTTGGCCATGGGTCTGCAAGCTTGGCTCAAAATTCCAAACACCGTTACATCAGTCGAACACAAAATAAGATCGATTAAAACAAGACCTAAACTGAAATCAGGATAACAAGCAGCCAAGATCGATTAGCATAAATCAGATACGAGAATTTCCTTTAGACCAAGCATCGAACGAGCTCAAAATACCCGATTCTGGAATGAATCATTTTCTTTTACCTCAACAACAATCAAAAATAAGCTGGTGCGCAAGAGAGACCAAGGCTTGAGAAATTTTGGAAAGAAAAACTTCTGGGTTTTGAAACACATATTCGACAGAAATGAAATGTTCCAAGTTCAGTGAAAACGTAAGTGAATGATGGTAGGCTACTGGAGGAAGTTCGAAATGGTCTCGGTCTCTGTTTTTTTTTGGGCTGTGTATATGGGTTGAAGGGGAACGACTGATGCGAAAGGGGATATGAGCACCTCCGTTTTTTCGGGTGTTTGTATCTTCAGAAGGTGAAATCGACGGGAGAAAGTGAAGGGATGAGATGGCAGGTGTTTTTATTGACTTGCGGATTTTGGCTATAGAATTCTCGTTTCTGGGTTCTTCGGTTTGTTAGAGAAAAAGATCGAGACTGGCAGAGAAATGGAGAAGAAGTTGTGTTCACTGTTTTTTTTTTTAAACCGATGAGTTGGGTGCATGAGGAAGTTAGAGGATCTTTTCGAGGCTGGAAATCAACCGAAGAAGAAGAAGTTTGAGATTGTAGTCGACTGGGTTTTAGCAGAGAAGAAGATGATGAAGGTAGTGGTGGAAGAGATGAAGAGGAGTTTTGTTTTATGGCGATGGCCATTCCCCTCTGTCGTAGGATGAAGAAGAGATGGACCTTTTTGAAGGGAGCTCGAACTTGTTTCAATACCGAGGAAAAGCACGCCGGGAATCTATGGGAGGGATGTCATCGGCTTCTTCAAGAATTCAAGCCCATGCTGCAATGCTTTCTCTTTTTTGTCAATCTGGCTTACCGAGACTGGAGTAGACCGACACAAACAACAACCAAAAATGAAAAACAATTCTGCCCATACATATAGATAAAATGTGTTTTGCTACTACTCAGAATCGAACTCACTCCCCTCCCACACACTTCCTGAGCACTTAACCGGTTGAGCTGTAGCACATTTCAGTAGATAGTAGCGGAGAAGAAAAATAAAAGTCATGTCGCGTGCTGAAATAATAAAGAAAACGCTTCCATCTATGCCAGGAATCGAACCCGGATCTGCGGGTTGCATGATGGGTACCTTACCAGTTACACTAGGTCAGATTTCAGTATGTTCATGGAGAAATAATATAAGAGCTCTAAATTCGACTGGATAACTTTGTTTTTCAAGAGCTACAAATCCAAAAGAAAGCATATGCAATAAAAGAGATGATTAATCTAATGCATGAAATTATGGAACGATTAAAAATAAGACCCAAAATGTGATGAGATATAAAATAAAGGAAAGCGTAAGTACATGAAATAATGAAATTAATGCGCGTAATGAAGATAAACACTTAAAATAAATGGAAAATAATAGTAATAAAGGACACATGAATAATAAAATAGAGACGATAAAACGGAGAAAGCCAAAGGAGGTAACAAATAATAATAAAAAAAGTAAATAAAACAAAATTAATGGGTTTAAACCGGATTATTGTTTGAAAATTCATTTTTGAAAAATCGTGTTTTTATGAAATGTTTTGAAAAAGGTTATAAAATGACGGTTTCGTTATGGCACGCACGCTAATATGTTTTTTGAGAAGAAAGGCGACGACCCCTCTTATTATTTCAAAATTTGCTTTATGGGGTGAGAATTTTTGGTGTCTACAGATGGCTCCCCTTGATTCAATTCTACAAGCCCTTGTAGAATTGGATCAAGGTGACGGGGCGCCAAAAATTCTCACAATGGTTTAGTGGTGCATAGGGATGCGACCGTGAGTGTATGAATGTGATTGAAAGTACGAGGACTTATGATGAGCCTCAGTTAGACCTCTTGACATCTAACTCTAGGACTTATGATGAGCCTTGGAGGGTTGATTTAGGGTGCACGAGGACTTAGGAGTGCCTCAGCTGGACCTCTTGATATCCAGTCCTAGGGCCTATGACGGGCCTAGATTGCGATTGAGAGTACGAGGACTTAGGAGTGCCTCAACTAGACCTCTTGATATCTAGCTATAGGACTTATGCCGAGCCTATAATACCAACAACCCGATTTGATTTAAGGTGCACGAGGGCTTAGGAGTGCCTCAACTGGACCTCTTGATATCCAGTCCTAGGGCTTATGACGGGCCTAGAATGCGATTGAAAGTACGAGGACTTAGGAGTGCCTCAACTAGACCTCTTGATATCTAGCTATAGGACTTATGCCGAGCCTATAATACCAACAACCTGATTCGATTTAAGGTGCACGAGGGCTTAGGAGTGCCTCAACTGGACCTCTTGATATCCAGTCCTAGGGCTTATGATGAGCCTAGAATGCGATTGAAAGTACGAGGACTTAGGAGTGCCTCAACTAGACCTCTTGATATCTAGCTATAGGACTTATGCCGAGCCTATAATACCAACAACCCGATTTGATTTAAGGTGCACGAGGGCTTAGGAGTGCCTCAACTGGACCTCTTGATATCCAGTCCTAGGGCTTATGACGGGCCTAGAATGCGATTGAAAGTACGAGGACTTAGGAGTGCCTCAACTAGACCTCTTGATATCTAGCTATAGGACTTATGTCGAGCCTATAATACCAACAACCTGATTCGATTTAAGGTGCACGAGGGCTTAGGATTGCCTCAACTGGACCTCTTGATATCCAGTCCTAGGGCTTATGATGAGCCTAGAATGTGATTGAAAGTACGAGGACTTAGGAGTGCCTCAACACTAGACCTCTTGATATCTAGCTATAGGACTTATGCTGAGCCTATAATACCAACAACCCGATTTGATTTAAGGTGCACGAGGGCTTAGGAGTGCCTCAACTGGACCTCTTGATATCCAGTCCTAGGGCTTATGACGGGCCTAGAATGCGATTGAAAGTACGAGGACTTAGGAGTGCCTCAACTAGACCTCTTGATATCTAGCTATAGGACTTATGCCGAGCCTATAATACCAACAACCTGATTCGATTTAAGGTGCACGAGGGCTTAGGAGTGCCTCAGCTGGACCTCTTGATATCCAGTCCTAGGGCTTATGATGAGCCTAGAATGCGATTGAAAGTACGAGGACTTAGGAGTGCCTCAACTAGACCTCTTGATATCTAGCTATAGGACTTATGCCGAGCCTATAATACCAACAACCTGATTTGATTTAAGGTGCACGAGGGCTTAGGAGTGCCTCAACTGGACCTCTTGATATCCAGTCCTAGGGCTTATGACGGGCCTAGAATGCGATTGAAAGTACGAGGACTTAGGAGTGCCTCAACTAGACCTCTTGATATCTAGCTATAGGACTTATGCCGAGCCTATAATACCAACAACCTGATTCGATTTAAGGTGCACGAGGGCTTAGGAGTGCCTCAACTGGACCTCTTGATATCCAGTCCTAGGGCTTATGATGAGCCTAGAATGCGATTGAAAGTACGAGGACTTAGGAGTGCCTCAACTAGACCTCTTGATATCTAGCTATAGGACTTATGCGAGCCTATAATACCAACAACCGATTTGATTTAAGGTGCACGAGGGCTTAGGAGTGCCTCAACTGGACCTCTTGATATCCAGTCCTAGGGCTTATGATGAGCCTATAATACGATTGAAAGTACGAGGACTTAGGAGTGCCTCAACTAGACCTCTTGACATCTAGCTATAGGACTTATGATGAGCTATAATACTTTGATGGAGTTGTACGAAACTCGCTGCTTTGGGTGGTTGATTTGAGGATGATTTCGATTGTGGATTGATCCGGGATTGGATACTTTTTATTGTTCTCCTGAGGGATGTGATCGAGTGTTCTTTTCTTGTTGATGTTGCCCTTGACTTTGTCAGTGTGGGGCTTGTGTTTCGGTTTTGTTTTGACGGTCTCGCCGATGTGCACTATAGTCTCGGGATTTGGTAGGACTCTTGGCTCCAGAGTTTCGTGATGGCTCCGGTATGGCTCTAGGTTTTTTTTTGTTTGGTTTTGGTGCTTTTGTAATCGGTCTTTGAATGGATGTTTTTTTTTAATGAGTGGCTTTGGGAACTTGACGGTTTCAATATGATTGGGTGACTTCGATATGATTCGAGCTCCGGTATGATCGGATGGCTCCGGTGCGGTCAGATGGCTCCGGTTTGATTTGTGATTCCCTTGCGAGCAACGGCTCTGGGATGGTTGGTGGGTTTTTGATTCAGGTTGAGATTTTCGAGATGGTTGGTGGGTTTTCAATTTGGATTGAGATTTTGAGTCGAGTGGCGGGTCGATGTGATTTGTGTACTTTGATGTGGTTGACAAATTTTTTGTTGTGGAGGAATGGTTTTGGTATGGATTTTGAATCGAGTGGTGGATCGATGTGATTTACTGTGGTTGACAGTTTTTTCTTTGTGGATGAATGGCTTTAGTACGGTTAGTTTCGGCTTCAGATGGCTCCGGGATAGTTCAGGATGGTTTTGGGGAGGCTACGAGATGGTTCCATTGGATGATAGTGGTGAACAAAAGGGGATTTTTTTCCTTTGAGTTGGTCGCACCCCTGGGCGGGCTGCCTACGTACTCAATTCCGTATTGAGATCAGACCTGACGTAGTTCGAAATTCTGTAGGCAAGACCTTGGTGATGAAATAGATCTGACATGGATTTGAGGTGGCTCCCGTACTGTTCGCAACTGTTGGGACGGCCACTGTGTAGCTCTAGAGATGGTCTCCAAGTTTTCAGATGGCTTCGGCATGGCTCCAGCTTGGCTGTGGGACTGGTCTCGATAAGGCTCGAATATGACAGTTGGATGGCTCCTGTATGGCTCCAGCCATGCTCTCGGATGGTTCCGATGTTATTACTCCGGGTATGGCCATGGGATGGCTCCAGCTTTGACTTCTTTTGATCGAGAGTTACGTTTCAACAACCGTAACTGACGTCGACTTTCAGCGAGTAGGCAGAGTTCCTACTAGTTGGATGTTGATGATGAAATTATTATGATGCATGCAGACATTAAATGCTAGATAAGATGCAAGATGCATATATAGTCTTTTTTTTTTTTAGAAAGGTGGCTCTATCTCTATTACTATGAGGTTTACGAATATAAGACATCCTAGGTCCGGTCTTGAGTGACTGTTGAACAGAAATGCATGAATTGCTTTCCTCTCATGGTGGGATGTGGGTCAATCTCTCGTGAGTATGGCCGTGTGTGCTAAATGGTGTGATGATACTCTCGATGGTCGGAGCAGTATTTTCCTTAGAATTCCTTTTGAGGTTCTGGACTTTTTCGATCCTTACAAATTTCTCACCTTTAATGGGGTAGGCTGTTTATTTCTTGGTGTTTAGAATGAAGATTCACTCGCACTCATAAGACCTTGTGGTGTAAGGTCACACTTATTCGCTCATGGTCCCTTTGGTATGACGGGACATGTTGATAACAAGTATGAACTTATGATTCATGTTTCAGATCCGGTACTTTCAGTTAACGCTCATCAACTAATGAGTCAGAGGTCTTTATTGGGTTATAACGGGGATGAGGGGTATGATGCATGTCGCATGGGACTGGGGGATTTGTTTGGGAGTTGTGGAGCTTTTGTGCAATAGAGGATATGTTTCGCCTTTACCATGGGTGGAATGATTAGACGGGTTTATAACCTTCATTGGTTTCTCTTCGGACACCATTGGTCTTTTGGATTTTTTTTTTTGCTTGCTTTTTTTTGGTGTACTTTCTTTTTCATTTTTGTGTTTTTTGAAATTGCATTTGGCTCATCAACTTTCCCAAGCATTTTTTCTTTGCATTGTATTTGGCTTTCAGCTTCGGAGTTGCATTGACTTATTGATTTCTTTGACCATTCTTGTTGTTTTTTGTGAAAGATGGTGGGGAGAGACCATGGCTCCGGATCCTTCGAGATCCTCTATTGCAAGGGAGATCAAGTATATGTGGGGTGGCATGTTGTGGAGAGTTTTTTTTTTTTAAGAAAGAGTTTTTCTTGAAAGGCTCAGAGGGGCTCACTAAGGGATTATGTGCATGGCAGTAAAAGCTTTTTGGTTTTTGTGGAGATTTTTTTTCTAAGTGTCTCGTCATTCTCATTAGTCAATGATTGTTTTTCTTACTATTCTCAGATCTTTACATGAATCACAGTTCTCATCTTGCTATCGACATTGATCTCACTTTGAATCATGTCTTTCCATGTGCTAAAGGAAAGCACAAGTCGCTCGTGGTTTTACCTCCGTTAGATCTCTCTACCTTCCCTCATCACTTAATAGATCGTCCAAAACACTCAATCGAAATTCAAGAGAAAATACCGCTCTTGGCACACTACTCACTTGGTTTGTGGTGCTGATTTTGGTTGGACCCCTGTGTTCATTGATGGGTCGAGATTTTAGTGGTTCACGCACTCCGTTCAATCATTCTCCCAAGATTTTCCAAAGATGTTTTGTTCGTTACGAGAGTATGCAACACGGCTATCTACAATGCAATCTATTGTGTAATATGGAATTACTACGTATAAGATGCGTGAAATGCTGAAAGTGATGAATGAAGATGGTTGACTTTGGATTTTGACTGAATGTTTTTTTTGTCCGAGTGGGATTCCTCTTGGATGCAATGCATTCGTGGTAAGGCTACACCTAGTCTCGCTTGAGTCGGTTCCAGTTTATGGTCTATGAAGCTCATCCCGCCATTATAAACTCTGATGATGGTCTAGCTACTGGGGTCACTGTCAGGGTAGAGACTCTCAAGTGAGGCCGGGTTGGTGATTGGTTTTTGGATTTTGGATTTTTAGGGAGTGACAACTCCCGCATGGTAGTCCCACGGTATGACATGCTCTTTCCCTTTTAGTCACTGGCGCGCATGGTGATTCTGAGTGGGAGCGGTTTGAACTCGGTTTTCTTTTCTATCCCTCTAAGATCGGGCTCTGGCGGTCGAGATATTGGGATGAAAGTGTATGTGGTGTGGTGACAATGAAACACATGGTTATGCAATTTTTGAGATGGATACGACTCACGAATGATTGATGGATTGAAATGGCTGGAAGTGCAAGTGACGCTTTTTTTGTGTGTGGAATGCGATGCATGTGTTTTGCTTTGTGCTCGGTTGCATTTGTTGGTGTTGTTTATTTAGGGGATCCTCCTATGGATACCGTGAATTCT
Organism: Limonium bicolor; assembly: GCA_023374045.1. NCBI lineage: Eukaryota > Viridiplantae > Streptophyta > Magnoliopsida > Caryophyllales > Plumbaginaceae > Limonium > Limonium bicolor. Next base: position 176,871,326 of record CM041780.1, on the reverse strand, counting down.
CACCCCATAAAGCAAAGTTGATGAATGATGTATAGATGTGAGGGATCGTCCCTTATTCGTTCTTTTTATTGTACGTGCATGCCAAAAGAAACCAAGTTTTAGAAAACAATTTCGAAAACGCGTGTTTTTCAAAGTGGTGGATTTTCTCAATAAAATTTTGACGCTTGGTCATTCGCAAATAAATAGGGAGTGGGGAACCCTATACACATTGATCTAAATAAATTCGAAGGGAATGTATACACCTATACATGTACTATATTTAGAAATGGACAAGAGAGAAAAGAAATCATAGGGGAAAACCTATACATCATCAATTCTAAAAAAAGTCATTAAAATGGGAGTTTTAAGGCTAACTTCTTCTGAAATCTTCCGGTCCGTCTTCGGGCTTCTGGCTGACTGCTCACACTCGAGCTCTTGGTTGGCTGCTCACTCGTCTTCGGGCTCTTGACCGGCTGCTCGCTCAAGTTCAGGCTATTGCAGCGAAGTGGTACTGCTATCAAACAAAACGAGCTGGTGTTCTTCTGATTCTTTACATTCTTGGACTCGACATTTGTTTGGATGTGGTCGGTCTTCATGTGTTTCGATTTGTTTCACCACGGGTTTGTGTTATTCTGATTTCCGACATTCCTGAACGCGAATGGTTGTTGATAGTTTTCACGTTGCTGGATTCGGACTGGTGCTCCTCTGATCTTTGGTTCGAATGGTTGGCGTTGATCTTCACTTGCTCGGCTAGCTCCGCGGGTTGGTGCATCTCTGGATTTCGGTCGGATCCGCGTAGTTGGTCTTCATGCTGCTTCACTTGCCCCGACGATAAGAATGAGGGATATTTTTGAGAAAGGAAAGGGGAATGATCGAGCACGAAATCTCATGTAAAAATCCACCACTTTTGAGAAAACACGAAATGACTAGTACGCTCCACGGTAATGACCGCTGCTCTTGAAGGTGGGCAGAACTTCAAAAATAGCGGATCACAACATGGGGACTAAATCATTTATTTTGAAATACGTTTGTGAAAATCAATTTTTTTGAAAACTGTTTTCGAAAACTATTTTGAAATGATGTTGAAATTGTTGTTTGTAGAAAGTAGGTTTTTTTTTAAATCTATTTTTTGAAAATTGTTTTGGAAATAACATTTTGGCAAAATAAAGTTTTTAAAGATGAAGTGACAGGTTTTAAAACCCCGAATGTTTATGAGTGAAATTTAGGTGAGAATCTAAATTAAACGAGCTCGTAAGAAAGCTTTAAGGACACACAAAAGAGAATTCCGAACATTTTAAAAACATATTGGTTTGAAAAAGTGGTTTGCACACATGTATAGCAAATAGTAAATCGTGGATATATTTGATGTGGAGCTGTAAGTGTTAATGTTGGGATAATAACTTTCCAGGTCAATTATGATTCCGTCTCACCGGGGGATCCGTCGTCCCTTCACTGTCATCTCTTGGGGTTTTTCTCTGCTATGCCTCTTGCGAGGCACGTTATAAAGAAAGTCCGGAGTGCTTAAGTTCGAAAGGTCAGGACACCCGAGATGATAAGGAAACATACGCCACGGCCAGTGATGATCCGACAACACGCTCACTTTCGGGAAACTCGGGGAAGTACTGCATGGGAACTGATCTCTCGTCACCTGCACGGTCAGGTGTGTCCAAAGTCCAAATTATTCACTGACTACATTGTGCCATGTATGGGTATCCGGTAAATACGGGATCCTCTATGGACGTATAGCGTGACATTGGGCTTTAGAGACACCCAAGGTGCAGATGAACAATGGAGAACTGAGCCCATGCAATCTTCAGGTAAGGCAAAAAGGGCGGTCAGACAGGCGGCATACAAGGGGGTACTCCCATAAACCCGTCTTAGACACCGGACCAGGTACTGGACACTGAGGCTCAGAGTTCACTATATGTTGGCTTCGACTCGGATGATGGAGGATATTTTTGGATCATGAGCTCAAGGTGTTGGTCGGAGACCGTACCGCCTCGTGGGTTTGTTCACTGAGAGAGTGACCCTAGCTCATGGGAATCAACTGTGGCCGGTTGGGGATCCCGTGACATCGTGGGTAAATCGGGTGACACAGAGGAATGCTGTCCTAAGCTACCCACCCCATGCACCCCACAATCGCAATGTAAATATGAAAGCAATAAATAAACCAAGTGAAGTTAGCACCAACCTATGTACTAAGTGTTTTATCTTGAGATTAGTGATTCCAATTGGTTGTTTATTAACCTAAAGGGAAGTTAGCTTCATTCACACCTAAGTGTCTCTTTCTAATCGTGAGCTAATCATTAACCCAATTGTTATAATTGTTGTTGAGGATCTAACAAATCCTATCTGTCCCCATCAGATACACACTCTAAGTGTGAGTAGAATAATCCTAGAGGCTTTGAAAAGAATCTCTTGAAGGTTTTGAAAGAAGTTGGGGAATACTGACAATTTTGAATGGAGTTCAGTCTTCCTTGACCAAGTTTTATGAGAAAAACTTACTCAAGTTCTCCCCCGGAGTCGCCATTCTGTGGAGGGTGATTTTTTCAGTATGGGGTCTATCTAAAATATGGACTGACTGAAAAGCCTAGATCCTAGAAAATGCCATTCTGTGGAGGGTGAAAACCCGTTATTCCTGGCATCCCTCCAACCTACTAAATCGTCCGTCTTTCCCAGAAAGCTTATGAGGAATGCTAGTGAGCACTACACCCGCTCTCAATGGGCTCCACGCGGACTTATGCCCTAAGGGCAGAAATTGACTAGAGTCGCCCCCTAGTTTGACCTAAAGAACTAGGAAAGGAGGAGAAGGGGGGGTTCTAAGAACCGTTAGTTGACTCTGAGGTTGTTCCCTATGGATAGGACTTATCTGGTCATTTGCAGAGATTCTATTGTGGGTTCGTACTGGGTTACACCCCTCAGAAGTGGTAATGACCACGACTTCGGATTGGTGCCCGAGGAAACCTCGGTCTCCAATTGTCGGGATTACCCTCTTTCAAAACCTTTTTAGAGAGATTCATTTAAAAGCCAAAGGATAGGATCGAGTGTGGTTGAGGATTAGATGATTTCCAAGAGTTTAGAGAAATAGGCTGGTCTTGAAATATTGGTCGGTGAAATTGGTTTGAATGCTGAGAGGTTTGAGGTTGTTTCGACTTTCACGAGGTTAAAAGGATGCTGGAAGTTTTGAGGAGCAAAAGGGCATTTTGGTTATTATAGAGCTAGGGGTATTTTAGTCATTTTGTAAAGCTTAGGGGTATTTTGGTCATTTTGTAGAGCTGAGGGGTATTTTGGTCATTTTGTGAAGTTGAGAGGTGTTCGGATTCTTTGGTGGAATTGAGAAGTTTTTTTTTTTCGTTTTTTTTTTTGAAGGGTGGAATTTTTGAGGTGTTTTAGGAAGTCAAAGTGTTAATGGAGTGTGAAGGAGGATGTTTGGTTTACAGGTGTTCGGGTTTTGAAGATGTTTCAGGTTTAAGATGACTAAGGCTGTTCGGGAGCATTTAAGAATAAAGGGTCATATGTTAGTGAGACTTGCGACTTCGAGTTTGCTTAGGAAAGGATTGAGGAGTGCTTATGGGTTAAAGCTCTAATGGAAGGATTGGATTGATTTGTTTAGAATTGTCTCTCTAAAATTTTAAAGCCGAAATCATTTTTTTTGTAAAGGGCGGATAATCCTGAGGGATTACCCTATGTACCCCCTCGAACACGACACTTAACTAATAATAAGTACCAAGGCTCGAAAGATGGGGCAATGAATTTATGTCGAAATATAGGATTTAAAGAGAAGTATCATGAATGGGATACTCTCATCAGTCAAACCCTAATAACGTCTCCAACTCCCGGGTTTAAAACATTAAAACCGAAAATATTGAAATCGAGTGGAAGAGAGTTAGACGATTCTGAAATCCCGGCTGCAACTAGGAAGGCAGTCACATCCCTAGCACCCCGCCTCGTAAAAATCTAGGCTGCAATTAGGGGATGTTTGTCACCCTAATGCCCCGCCTAAAGAAGACTAGACTGCGACAAGGGATGTGACGACCCAGTGCCCCGCCTCGGATTTTTATTTTTGGAAGGGAGAGAAGTGATGTCTAACTAAGGAGAAAACGCATTGAAAATGTTAGACATTTCCTGTTCCCTGAAAACGGTTTAATTTTGAGTTTGAAAACTGAGTTGGAAAACTTTTGAAGTTGTTCGGAATTCTTGATGAAGAAACACTGATTTTGAGAAATGTTTTTAGGAGTAAACTTTCTGTATATGTGAGAAGAACTTTCTGCATTTGAGAAGAGTTTTTCTGTGATGTGAGAAGAGTTTTTCCTTAAAATTCCACAAAATGGTTTCTTTTTGAAAACTTGATGAAATTTGAATAAATTGGTGGTTTGATTCTTTTTTTTTGGTTTTTTGGATCTTGAAAGGAATTTACAAGTTGAGTATGGATTGGATGAAATGTATTTGGGTTTAAGTTGAATTGAGCTGGATGAAATAGGTTTGGAGTTCGGTTTGGATTGAGGTTCAGGCTTGAACTAGAATGGAATTCGAGTTGGGACAAAGTTAGGTCAAGGTCAACACTTTTTGGTCAAGGTCAAAACTTTTTGGTCAAGGTCACACTTTTTGGTCAAGGTCAACACTTTTTGGTCAAGGTCAATGTTTTGGTCAAGGTCAACGTTTTTTGGTCAAATTCATTGTTTTTTGGTCAAGGTCAACGTTTTTTGGTCAAGGTTTGACATTTGTGTGGACTTGTTTTGATTTTTGTGGGTTTGGTTTGATTTTTTGTGGGCTTTGTTTGTTCTTTTGTAGGCTTGGGCTGATTTGGGCTTGGATCGATTGTGGGCTTGGGTTGATTGTGGGCTTGGGCAGGATTGGACTTGAATTGGGTTGAAAATTGGGTCTTATTTGGAGTTGGGCCGAAAAAATGGGCCTTGCTTAGAGTCGGGCCGAAAATTGGGCCTTGTTTGAAATGGGTTTGATAATTGGCCTTAGGATTTTGATTTCGATTTGGGCCTTGGGCCTTTGATTTGAAATGGTTTGAATGAGATTTTTAGAAATGGGCCAAATATGGGGTTTTCAGTTTGGACTGAAGCGAGCTTTTCGATTTGGGCTGAAGTGGTTTTGGGTTTGCCTGATTTTGGCCTTTGATTATTGGGTTTGATCTAAACATGGGGCTTTTTTTTTATTTGAAGCAATTTGGCTTTGAGAAATGGGCCTTGTTTTGAATCTATGAAAAATGAGCCTTACTTGGGGTTCTAGACCGAATTGGGCCTCATTTGGGCCAGTGGGGCTTTTTATTTGGTTTGACATGGGAGTTTTGTCTTTGGGCCAATGTAGGCTTTTTATATTTGAACTGATTTTTGGATTTTTGATTTGAGTCAAAGTGGGCTTTTTGTTTGAACTGATTTGGATTTTTGATTTGGGCCAAAGATGGGGCTTATTGATTTCTGGGCTTGATTTGTGAGATATTACAAGTGAGATGGATCAATTTATTGATTCAACTCATTAAGGGTGTGTTGAGGGTAAAGGAGGATTCCACCCACATAAAACGAGTGAGAGACCCGCTAGGCATGGGGTGGTTTCACATCCTAAACCTCCTAAATTAGCCCTAAGGGCTTGTTTTTTTTGAAGTTTTTTGTTCTTATATATTGTAAGGGTGGTTTGGTGTTTTCTGAAGTTATAGGAGATTATTGCCCCACGAAACGAATGAGAGACCCGTTAGGTGTGGGGCGATAATGCATCCAAAACTTTTCTGTCAGTTTAAAAGGTCCTAAAGGGTAATAACTACAGCTTAGTAGTAAGTAGAAATGCAAGAAAACGAACTGAAAATTGTAAGGAAGTTGAGTATACAGTATGTACAGGTGCCGCAAGAATAAATTCAGAATGTCAAGCCAAAATTGTTCACTAATCCAACTGTTACAAACCAATAAAAGAAAAGAAAAAGAAACTTAGAAAAATCGAGACCAAGGCATAAAACATATACATATAGTCACGTGTTTATTCACTTTCTCTTTTATTGGCTACCTTCCAGGTTAACAAAAATGAAATGCATTTCTTCAGCAAACTTCAATTAGTTTTCACATTTAAAGAGCAGAGACGGAGATGCCAAACTGACGTATGAGATCAAAATATAAAAACAACCACATGTTGTTTTCATCGTAAAACATCAATGCTCTAAAAGCAAAATCAGAGCCGAACATGTCAGTTTCAAAACCAAATTAGGATCGCAAATAGGGGAATCCAAAATCATGTGTGATGAGAAAGCTAACCGGTTGGGTTTTCAAACCCATGAGGCAGTACAAAACTTGAAGCACAAAGGACATAATCGACTCGCAGAGACCTCAGTTAGTTCCAAAGCCATACCAAGCAAGCCAACATCCATAACAAAGTCTGCGTTACCTCAGCTAAAGGTGGTAAACGATCAGAATCCAAACAGTGTGTGCAACAGATAAGATTTCATTTCGAACCAGAGTGTGCAACAGATTAAAATCAATGCGAGATACATATCAAAACCAATATTTGATGCGCAGAGGACAAGTGGTGGTGACTTTAACATATTTTCCAACCAAATCAAAGCGCCAAAGAGCGAGTGCTTATCAAAGGTAATTGCATCACAAGCGAATAAAAGTTGGGCAGGCAAGGATTTCCAAACCAGACGAGGAGCAGATACCAAACCAACATCCACAATTTTGGTCAAGCTGTAAAGCCAAGGTTGAATCCAGCCAAGCCATCTTTCACAGTTTACCTCGATCAAGTCACGAAACCAATAGAGAATGAGCAGAATGAACTAACATGACAATGGCGAACACTAGAAGCGGATATGTATATTCAAAAAAGTTCCATCAGTAGCAGTTTCAGACCAGAGAGAGGATAACGAGCCCCAAGTCATAAAAATAGACCGCTTGCGATGGATACAAGATCGAAATTCCAAACCAAACAAACCGAATCTGAACGTTATCAGTTGGGTATCATAGAGTGAGCAGTGGAGATCTCCTCAACAGAACAAACCGGGCGTGAATTCACAAGCCTTGATACAGTCAAAACGAATCCAGAAATCCGCAAGCTTGGCCATGGGTCCGCAAGCTTGGCTCAAAATTCCAAACTGTTAATCAGTCGAACACAAAATAATCGATGATTAAAACAAGACCTAAAACTGAAATCAGGATAACAAGCAGCCAGATCGATTAGCATAAATCAGATACGAGAATTTCCTTTAGACCAAGCATCGAACGAGCTCAAAATACCCGATTCTGGAATGATCATTCTTTTACCTCAACAACAATCAAAATAAGCTGGTGCGCAAGAGAGACAAGGGCTTGAGAAATTTTGGAAAGAAAAACTTTCTGGGTTTTGAAATCACATAATGTCGACTAGAAAATGAAATGTTCCAAGGTTCAGTGAAAACGTAAGTGAATGATGGTAGGCTACTGGAGGAAGTTCGAAATGGTTCTCGGTCTCTGATTTTTTTTTTGGCTGTGTATATGGGTTGAAGGGGAACGATTGGTGCGAAAGGCGATATGAGCACCTCCGTTTTTTCGGGTGTTTGTATCTTTAGAAGGTGAAATCGACGGGAGAACTGAAGGGATGATATGGCAGGTGTTTTTATTATGCTTGGACGGATTTGGATTTTGGCTATTGAATTCTCGTTTAGGGGTTCTTCAGTTTGTTAGAGAAGAAGATCGAGACTGGCAGAGAATGGAGAAGAATAGTTGTGTTCACTGTTTTTTTTTTTGAAAACCGATGAGTTGTGCATGAGGAAGTTAGAGGATCTTTTCGATTGCTGGAAATCAACCGAAGAAAGAAGAAGGTTGAAGATTGTAGTCGACTGGGTTTTAGCAGAGAAGAAGATGATGAAGGTAGTGGTGGAAGAGATGAAGAGGGAGTTTTGTTTTATGGCGATGGCCATTCCCCTCTGTCGTAGGATGAGAGAGATGGACCATTTTTGAAGGGAGCTCGAACTTGTTTCAATACCGAGGAAAAGCACGCCGGGAATCTATGGGAGGGATGATGTCATCGGCTTCTTCAAGAATTCAAGCCATGCTGCAATGCTTTATCTTTTTTGTCAATCTGGGCTTACCGAGACTGGAGTAGACCGACACAAACAACAACCAAAAATGAAAAACAATTCTGCCCATACTTATAGATAAAAACGAGTTTTGCTACTACTCAAAATCGAACTCGGCCCTCCCCACACACTTCCTGAGCACTTAACCGGTTGAGCTGTAGCACATTTCAATAGATAGTAGCGGAGAAGAAAAATAAAAGTCATGTTGTGTGCTGAAATAATAAAGAAAACGCTTCCCAGTCTATGCCAGGAATCGAACCCGGGATCTGCGGGTTGCATGATGGGTACCTTAACCAGTTACACTAGGTCAGATTTCAATATGTTCATGGGAGAAATAATATAAGAGCTCTAAATTCGACTGGATAACTTTGTTTTTCAAGAGCTACAAAAATCCAAAAGAAAGCATATGCAATAAAAGAGATGATTAATCTAATGCATGAAATTATGGAATACGATTAAAAATAAGACCCAAAATGTGATGAGATATAAAATAAAAGGAAAGCGTAAGAACATGAAATAATTGAAAATTAATGCGCGTAATGAAGATAAAACACTTAAAATAAATGGGAAATATAGTAATAAAAGGACACATGAAATAATAAAAATAGAGACGATAAAACGGAGAAAGCCAAAAGGAGGTAACAATAATAATAATAAAAGTAAAATAAACAAAATGAATGGGTTTAAAACCGGATTATTTTTGAAAATTCATTTTGAAAAATCGCGTTTTTATGAAATGTTTGAAAAGGTATAAAATGACGGTGTTCGTTATGGCACGCACGCTAATATTTTTGAGAAAGAAAGGCGACGACCCCTCTTATTATTTCAAAATTTGCTTTATGGGGTGATTTTTGGTGTCTACACCATCTTCCACAAAAACAAGGAAATGTTCGAAGAAATCAGTGAGTCATGCAACTCCAAGGTCAAACACCAAAGGAAAGCCGAAAATGTTTAAGAAGATCGATAAGTCAATGCAACTTTGAAGCTGAAAGCCGAAAATGTTTAAGAAGATCGATAAGTCAATGCAACTTTGAAGCTGAAACCCAAATGTAAAGCAAAAATGCTTGAGAAAGTTGATGAGCCAAATGCAATTTCAAAAAACACAAAAATGAGAAGAAAGTTCAAATCGTATGCCAGAAGAGGCAAGAAGGAGAAATCCAAACAAAAGGACCATGATGTCTCGAAGAAACCGATAAGGGGTTATCAAAACCCGTCTAATCATTCCACCCATGGCAAAGGCGAACATGTCCCTCTATTGCACAAAAGCTCCACAATCCCAAAAAGAAATCCGCCAGTCCCCATGTCACATACATCATACCCCTCAGCCCCGTTACAACCCAATAAGACCTCTAACTCATAAGTTGATGAGCGTCAACTGAAAGTATCGGATCTGAAACATGAATCATAAGCTTTGTACTGTTATCAACATGTCCCACCTTATAATGAAGGGATATGAGCGAATGAGTGTGGCCTACTTCACAAGGTCTTCCGAGTGCGAGTGACTCTTTAATCGAAGCACCAAATCATACAGCCTACCCCATCGCAGTGAGGAATTGTAAGGATTGGAAAGTCCAGAACCTCGAAAGAAATTCTAAGACAAATACTGCTCCGAGCATCAAGAGCATCACCACAACATTAGCACACACGGCCATACCCACGAGAGATTAACCCGCATCCCTCCATGAGAGGAAAGTGATTCACACATTCCAGTTCAACAATCATCAAGCCAACCGAAGATGTCTTATATTCGTAAACCTTATAGTAATAGAGATAGAATCATACTTCTCTACAAAAAAAAACTGCATATGATTTTTGCATCTCTTCTAGCAGTTAGCATTTGCATGCATCATAACCACTTCATTTTCAACATCCGACTGGTAAGAACCATGCCTAGTCTCGTGGAAGGTCAACTTCAGTTCCGCTATCAAAACTCAACTCAAAATCAAAAGAAATCAAACGAGGCCATCCGGAGCCATACGACGAGCTTCCCGGCCATCCAGCGTCATCGGGCCTCATCAACACCCATATCTAGAACCAAACTGGATCCATGGGACGATCATCCGACATTAAAACCATCCTTGAACTACATAGGGGGCATCCTAACAGTTCGAGAACTATACGGGAGCCACCTCAAATCCACGTCAGAGCTATTTCATCACCAAAGCCTTGCCTACAGGGTTTCGAACTACGTCAGGTCTGATCTCAATACGGAATTGAGTACGTAGGCAGCCCGCCCAGGTGTGCGACCACCTCAAAAGAAAATTCTCCTTTTGTTCCCCACTATCTCAAATAGAGCCATCTCGTTAGCCTCCCCGGAGCCATCCCAAGCATCCCAGAAGCCATCCCGTCGCCACCCCGGAGCCATGTCGAGCTATCCTAGAGCCATCATGAGAGAACCCTAAAGTCATAACCGGACCGAAGCCATCCATCCATGACTAAGAAGTTATCAACCACAACAAAAAAATATCTACCACTTCAAAATATGTCAAACACAACACAATCCACCAATCACATTAACCCACCATTCGACTCAAAATTCAAACCAAAGCAAAACCCACTAACCACCCCAAAAATCTTTAACCAGATCAAAACACACCAACCACCCCAAGACCATTGGTCACACCGGAGCCATCAGTGCTTACCAGAGCCATCAACGCATGCTAAAGCCATCTGGAGCGACACAAAGACCATTTCGGAGCCACCCACTGTCATATTCGAGTCTCATCGTCACCATTCCCAAAGCCAAGCCAGAGCCATGCGGGAGCCATCCTCAAAACACTGAGACCATCCCTATAGTTACACAAGGGCCATCACAGTTTGAGTCCATGTCGGAGCCATTTCGTCACCAAGGCCTTGCCTACAGAGTATCGAACTACGCAAGGTCTGATCTTAATATGGAATTGAGTACGTAGGCAACCCGTCCAGGGTGCGACCACCTCAAAGGCGATAATCCCCTTTTGCTCCTCGCTATCATCAAACAGAGCATCCCGAAATTATGCCGGAGCCATCCCAGAGCCATGATCAGAACTACACCAAAAGCATCCAACCATGTTTGACTATTCGCACATGATAACAAATTCACCCACAGTAAATCCATCACCAAGCGGTTTTCAACCGCTGCCATAGGTACCAAACAACCGCTGCGGTAGGTCCTTTTCCTACTAGTGTGGGCCATCAACCACCTTGAAAATCTCAAAGGTAAATCAAAACCCACCAACTGCCACAAAAATCACAAGCCCTATCAAACCCACCAACCACCCCGGGACCATTGGCCACACCAGAGCCATCAGTGCATGCCGGAGCCATCAGTGCATGTCGGAGCCATCGACATAATCCGGAGCCATCAACACATGCAAGAGTCATCTCAGATCCTGGATACAATAATGGAGCCACACAAAAGTCATCTTAAAGTTTGAAACAACTCTGGAGCCATCAGCTCACACAAAAATAATCTCCATCCACAAACAGGGAGTCTCGATTTAACCAGTGCATTTGTTTTAAACATCTCACATCACATATCATTTGCATATACCCACAAAGTCCGTTCACAATCTAATGCATATTCACAACCCGCTAGGCAGCTATTACGCTACTAGTGCGGTCCCGTCATTTTTCCTCCGCTAGGCAGTTATTACGCTACTAGTGCGAGATCGTTCGCTTCATAACCTGCTAGGCAGTTATTACGCTACTAGTGCGGTCCTGTCATTTTTCCTCCGCTAGGCAGTTATTACGCTACTAGTGCGAGATCGTTTGCTTCATAACCCGCTAGGCAGCTATTACGCTATTAGTGCGGTCCCGTCATTTTCCTCCGCTAGGTAGCTACTACGCTACTAGTGCGAGATCGTTCGCTTCATAACCCGCTAGGTAGTTGTTACGCTACTAGTGCGGTCCTGTCGCTTTTCCTCCGCTAGGCAGCTATTACGCTACTAGTGCGAGAGCGTTCACTTCATAACCCGCTAGGCAGCTATTACGCTACTAGTGCGGTCCCAATCTTTTCCTCCACTAGACAGCTATTACGCTACTAGTGCGAGATCATTCACCTCATAACCCGCTAGGCAGCTATTACGCTACTAGTGCGGTCCCGTCGTTTTTCCTCCGCTAGCCAGCTATTACGCTACTAGTGCGAGATCGTTTCACATCCGCCTGCTAGGCAGCTATTACGCTACTAGAACGGTCCCACCACTTTTCCTCCGCTAGCCAGCTATTACGCTACTAGTGCGAGATCGTTTCACATCCTCCTGCTAGGCAGCTATTATGCTACTAGTACGGTCCCACCACTTTTCCTCCACTAGGCAGCTATTACGCTACTAGTGCGAGATCGTTTCACATCCACCTGCTAGGCAGCTATTACGCTACTAGTACGGTACACAACCAAAGTATTATAGGCTCGTCATAAGTCCTATAGCTAGATGTCAAGAGGTCTAGTTGAGGCTCTCTTAAGTCCTCGTACTTTCAATTGCATTCTAGGCCCGTCATAAGCCCTAGGACTGGATATCAAGAGGTCCAGTTCTAGGCCCGTCATAAGCCCTAGGACTGGATATCAAGAGGTCCAGTTGAGGCTCTTCTAAGTCTCGAGGCTCATCATAAGTCCCAGGATTTGGATGTCAAGAGGTCCAGCTGAGGCTCGTAATAAGTCCTCGTGCATTCAGCTATCATATCATTTTCCTTCGCATTCATACATTATCTTCCTCGCGGTCGGATCCCAATGCACCACAAAGCCGTACGTAGTGAGAATTTTTGGCGCCCTTTCAACCTTGATCCAATTCTGTAAGCCTTACAGAATTGAATCAAGGGAAGCCATCTGTAGACACCAAAAATTCTCACCCTTTTTATATATTAAAACAAAAAAATACAAAAGTAAGAATGTCCCCTAGAATAAGACGGTCATCCCCATTTTTGATCAAAGGAAACTTATTTTTCTCGAATCTTTAAACCTCATCTCACCTACGAAATGGAGCACAAGCCTTCTTTTCATTGTATCTATTTGTCTACTCTGTACACTTATTTTGTTACATTCACTTTTTAAGTCGTTCCGTTATTTTTATTAATACCTCTTATTATTTACGTACTTGGTTTTTGCTTTTTCACCCTTATTTTCATACTTTTGTAAACTCGTGGGTTTTTTTTATCAATTTCATCATATCTACGACCAGTTTTAATTATCTTTTAGCATTTACTCGTTATTTTATCATCATTATTTTCATTTTTATTTCCATCGTCTTATGTCCCCTTTTACTACTATTATTATCCATTCATGTTAGTATATATTTCATTTCGTTGCTAGTTTAACTAAACTTCTTCTCATTTCATTTTTACTTGTTTATTCTATCTTACTTTATCGCTCGTACATATCTAATTCAATTTCAATTTTTTATTGCGTTTGTTTATATTTTTGCAATCGTCGTACTAGTACTATTTCATTATTCCATGTACTTATTATTATGTTATTTTAGTTTTATTTCATATTTTATTATGTTTTGTATTTTATTACTTACATTCCATTACTTCATGACTATTGAAAATAAGACATTTCTGTAGATAAAACCATTTTGTCTTACTATATACTTTCCTTTAGAACGCTAGCATTTTTAAAAGGATTATTCAGTTTAGAGTAAAGTTTCAGTATTATTTTTCATATTTTTACAGTGAGTTCTTTCGTAGCTTAGTTGGTTACTACATGGGGATCGATGCTGCAGGTCTTGAGTTCAAGACTTAGATGGGGCAACTTGGCATTTTTGAGAAAATTCACAATATACCCTTGTTTTCTTTCGTAATTCACAATATACCCCTTTTTTGAAACTTTGTCACAAGATACCGCTGTTTTCTTTGTTAATTCACAAAATGCCCCTTTTTAAAAACAGTGTCAAATATTTTGTTAACCTCCCCTGGAAAATGACTATTTTGCCCCTGACCTGTTTTTTCTTTTTTTTGAAAATTCATAGTTTTTTTGGCTACTTTTGTTTGCATTCCAGTTCTCTGAGGTTTCGTATCTTTCGGATAGTCTCACCAATAGCTGAGTACGAATCCCTGTCATTCACAATTAGACACAATTATAATATATGACCAGAGACAAACTAGTATATCATGGATTATTTACATAGTTAGGTAAATACCTTCAAGTAAAGAGTAGATTGATTTAGTCATGTGGACAAACAATAATGTCACAGGCATTGGGTTTAAAAAGGCTACCTCTTGGTCGAACTTAGTAGAGGACCAGGACTATTGTTTAGGAGGGCAAAAAAAAATCTTGACACTATTGTTCTTTTAAACATTATGTTATTTTGTATTTTTCAAAAGATTATAAGAGCATTTTGCAAATGTTCAAAAGTTTCGGCGACGGGGGGAGGGGGGCGGCCCTTCCCCCCCTTTGTGTCCGCCCCGGATCAAACTTGTGTTGTGCCAAACACTCTAATGGGATATCGCTCAGATATTTGAATGCACCAAAATCCATCTCCCTAATGGCCACCCCCCCCCCCCCCCCCGAACTTTTGAAAATTTGCAAAATGCTATTATAAATTTTTAAAAAATACAAAATAACATAATGTTTTAAAGAACAATAGTGTCAAACAAAAATTTTGCCCCCCCCCCCCCAACAAAATTTTGGTCCGCTACTGAGTTCGACCAAGAGGTAGGCATTTTAAACCCAATGTCTGTGACATTATTGTTTGTCCACATGACTAAATCAATCTACTATTTACTTGAAGGTTTACCTAACTATGTAAATAATCCATGCTATACATGTTTGTCTCTGGTCATATATTATAATTGTGTCTAATTGTGAATGATAGGGATTCGTACTCAACTATTGGTGAGACATTCCGAGAGACAAGAAACCTCAGAGAACTGGAATGCAAACAACATTTGTCCTGGGATTATGAAGAGGTTGAAGGCACTTGAAAAACATGAGAAAACTAGGCGATGCTTTACCAGGGCATCAGGGTGATAAGGGTATTTCATGAACTACAAAACATAAACAGGGGTATCCTGTGAACTTCAAAACATAAACAGAGGTATTTCGTGAACAACAAACTTAAATAGGGGTATATTATAAAATATAAATTTTTTCAAAAAAAAAAGTAGCCAAAAAACTGCGAATTTTTCAAAAAAAAAAGAAAAAACAGGTCAGGGGCAAAATAGTCATTTTCGAGGGGAGGTTAACGGAATATTTGACGTTGTTTTTAAAAGGGGGCATTTTGTGAATTAGCAAAGAAAACAGGGGTATCTTGTGACAAATTTTCAAAAAAGGGGTATATTGTGAATTACAAAAGAAAACAGGGGTATATTGTGAATTTTCCCTTTTTTTTTAATTTTCTCTACTCTTGCTGCTTCTGGGCGGACCCAAACCCAGATCCGAATTCACAACCCATTATCCTTCCGACCCGTATATGAGCAGACCCAAATCGGTTTAGAAAACCTAGCCGCCACTGTTGCCTCCAACTCTGGATTATAAAACAATTTCGACACTACAGTACTCAGGGGACGGCAGCCGATTTCTTCTCCTACCTTCGTCGATCATCAATTCTTCTTCCATCTTCAAATAAAAAAAAACCCAGACAAATAAGACAGTAGCCAACTCTCCCATATTTTTTTTCTCGCTTTGCTCCTTCTCAATCATCCTTTACATTCACGGCAAACTTCACAAACAAAACTGGCGACAAGGAACGACCATTGCTCTGCGCCTCTCTTCACTGAAGCAGCTTCACTCATCTCCCTCATTCTCTTCATTTTCCAGTAATACTCAAACCAACTGGCGAATACCACTCTCATCCCTCCTCACCGACAGTATTTTTATAACCCAACTGCTGCACTTTTTTTTCACTCTCCTTCATCTGGCGATAAATTTGCAACCCAAACCAGCAAACAAAGAACAGACCAGCACCTCTATTAATTCTTTCTCATTCTCGACAATACTGCAACCCAAACCGGCAAACAAAGTGCAGACAACTTTGCACCGCTTTTATTCTTCATGCTCACGACCACATACTCCTCACCTCTTCATTCTTTTCACCCTTCGCAAGTTTTCGTCTGAAACTGGTGAACATGGAACATACCTGCGTCATCTGTGGTTTACTTCACAGGGCTGGTGGCACGGAGCATACCTGCACGTCTCTTCATCCTCTTTAATCCAGCTGGCGAACAAGCAACAACAGCAGCACTCGCAGGCTTCCATTGCCATGTCTGAATCTGCTCACGCCTTCTTCATCCTCTTCGCTCTGGGTAATCTGCTACGTAACTGGTGACTAAAGTGTGGAAATAGTTCATCCCACATCGTGGGTTTGGAAAACAAGGAGCACTCCTTTTGTTATAAAAGGAAGTGTTCCTTCTCCTTTCTTTTCATCCCTTCAACAAACAACTTATTGTATAGTTAAGTTGTATTGTCTTCTCTCTCTATTTCTGAAGTAATAGCAAAATCAGTTATAGTTTCGGTGTTTTCTTTATAGCTTTATCTAGCAGCTATTGTGGGTAATTTTGTAGTGCTTTATTGTGCTAAGAAATTACAGTCAGGAAATTCTGTCTAAGGAAGTGGCACTTAAGCGGGACCATTGTGACCCCACCACGACCTGGGAATTTTCCTGTACGGAGTGATTTTCTAGTACAATAATTTACTCTCTTACCCAGTCGCTTCCACAACAAGTGGTATCAGAGCCAAGGTTCTGTCTTAGTATGCTCTGTGGTTGCAGCTAGGCTGATCTTCCACATCAGAAAAGCGTTCCTTTGTTCAGTTGATACGTCGTAGCGCTGCTAGATGAAAATTGGAGCAGAAATGGAGGATCCCAAATTAAAGACCCCGGAGACGTGCATCAACTTCCTCGTCATCGATTTGGACAAGAAGGGTGATGACTAATGCTAAGTTTTCGGTGGAGACATTTGATGGTACGGGCCATTTTGGCATGTGGCAATGCGAAGTCCAAGACGCTCTCTTTCAGCAAGGTCTTGACATTACCATTGAAGAGACAAGACCGGAAGACGTTCAAGAGAAGGAATGGGAGGCCATGAATCGAGCAGCTTGTGGTACAATTCGCTCCTCCTGTCGAGAGAACAAAAATATGCATTCTCTAAAGAAAAATCTGCATGGAAATTGTGGAAGGCATTGGAGGAAAAATTCATGAAGAAGAGCAGTCAGAATAAGCTTTTTATGAAGAAAAGGCTATTCCGCTTTTCGTATGTTTCGGGGACCACAATGAATAACCACATCACCAGTTTCAATCAACTAGTAGCTGATTTGGTAAACTTGGATGTGACATTCAAGGATGAAGACTTGGCCTTAATGTTGCTGGGATCTCTTCCTGATGAGTATGAGTTTCTGGAAACAACTCTACTCCATGGGAAGGACGATATCTCTCTGAAGGATGTCACTGCAGCACTGTACAGCCATGAATTGAGAAGAAAAGAAAAGAGGGCTGGTACTGATGAAGCAGCAGAAGCATTAGTGGTGAGAGATCGTTCTTCCGCTCAGAAAAAGGGGAAGAAAGGATGGTCAAAACCGAAAACCAAGCTCGGCAAAGATGAATGCGCCCTTTGTCGAGAAAAGGGACATTGGAAGAAGGACTGTCCAAAACAGAAGAAAGGCAAGGCTGTTCAAGACGCATGTGTAGCTGAATACGACAGCGAAGGATCAGGACTATCATTGGTGGCATCGACTTCAAAAATTAACCAGGATGAGTGGATTCTGGATTCAGGAGCAACCTACCATATGTCACCCATTCGAGATTGGTTCTTTGATTACAAAGAACTAAAGGGTGGAACCGTTTTGATGGGAGACAATAGCCCATGCAAAACAATTGGTATAGGCTCAATCAAGTTGAAGAACCATGAAGGATCAACCAGAGTTTTAAGAGAAGTTCGGCATGTTCCAAACTTGACCAAAAATCTCATTTCTCTGGGACAATTGGAGTCGAAAGGATTCTCATGGGCCGCTAAAGATGGAGTTCTAAAGGTCGTTTCCGGAGCACTGACGGTGATAAAAGGCACCAGAAGGAGCAATCTGTATTACTACGAGGGGAGTACAGTAGTAGGAACAGCAGCAGTTGTGTTGGCTCCCAAGGAGAACGGTGACTCTCAGTTGTGGCACATGCGACTGGGGCATGCCGGAGAGAAATCCTTACAGATTCTTGCAAAGGAGGGATTGCTGAAAGGCGTGAAGGCTTGCAAGTTAGACTTTTCTGAGCATTGCGTTCTCGGGAAGCAAAAGAGTTGAAGTTTGGCTGCCATCCATAATACAAAGGTATTTTGGATTATGTCCATTTTAACGTTTGGGGACCCGCCAAGATGCCTTCCTTGGGTGGGAACCGCTACTATGTGACCTTCGTGGATGATTTCTCTCGAAGGGTTTGGGTGTATGCCATGAAGACTAAGGATGAAGTGATGGGGATCTTCCTAACATGGAAGAAGACGGTTGAGACGCAAACAGGTCGAAGGATCAAGTATCTCCGGACAGATAATGGGGGAGAGTACAAGAGTGATCCATTCTTGAAGGTTTGCAAAGACGCGGGAATTGTCCGACACTTCACAGTCAGGGAAACACCACAGCAGAATGGAGTGGCAGAGCGAATGAACCGAACATTGCTGGAGAAGGTTCGGTGCATGTTGTCAAATGCTGGGCTGGGCAGACAATTTTGGGCAGAGGCGGTAACATATTGCAGCCATATTGTGAACCGGTTACCGTCATCGGCTATTGGTGGAAAGACACCGCTTGAGGCATGGTCTGGAAAACCAGCTACTGATTATAGTTCTTTGCGAGTGTTTGGTTCTGTGGCTTACTACCATGTGAAGGAATCAAAATTAGACCCAAGGGCAAAGAAGGCTCTATTTATGGGGATTGCGTCTGGGGTAAAGGGATACCGGTTGTGGTGTCTAGAAGCAAAGAAGACAATCATTAGCAGAGATGTTACCTTTGATGAATCTGCGTTGTGGCAGAAGGTGACAGTAGACTCCATCCAGACAGAGGGAACTCAGAAGCAGGTGGAGAAAGCACCAAAGAAGGTGGAGTTCGAGAAGGAGATATTTGTAAACCCATTGGTTGGAGATGATAGTGACTCTCAAGGAGTAGATGAGTCAAATGAGGAAGCTCCAACAGCAGAATCAGATCCGATTGCAGAAGAAAGACCCAGAAGAGAGATCCGTAAACCTGCTCGTTATGCGGATATGGTGGCTTATGCACTTCCAGTTGTAGATGAAGGGGTACCACCTACTTTCCAAGAAGCAAATCAAAACTCGGAAAGTAAGGAGTGGAAAGGTGCCATGGAAGAAGAAATGAATTCTCTTCACAAGAACAACACGTGGAAGTTGGCACAACTACCAAAGGGCAAGAAGGCAATTGGTTGCAAATGGGTGTTTGCAAAGAAAGAAGGAACTTCAGGTGAAAACAGTGTCCGCTACAAGGCTAGGTTGGTGGCCAAAGGGTACGCACAGAAGGAGGGAATTGATTACCATGAGGTATTTTCTCCAGTAGTGAAACATTCCTCCATCAGAATTCTGTTGGCGTTAGTAGCTGAGCTGAATTTGGAATTAGCCCAACTTGATGTGAAGACCGCGTTCTTACATGGCGATCTGGAGGAAGAGATCTATATGACTCAACCAGAAGGATTTAAGGTTCGTGGTAAAGAAGATTGGGTTTGTAAGTTGAACAAATCATTGTACGGGCTGAAGCAGTCTCCAAGGCAATGGTACAAACGATTTGATTTGTTTATGAGAGGGCAGAGGTACACAAGAAGCAAATATGACCACTGTGTATATTTGCGCAAGCTACATGATGGTTCTTACATCTACCTACTCTTGTACGTTGATGACATGCTAATAGCTTCAAAGAATCAGTCAGAGATTGATAGATTGAAGGCTCAGTTAGCACAAGAGTTTGAGATGAAAGACTTGGGAGAAGCCAAGAAGATTCTCGGGATGGAGATTAGCAGAGACAGAAGGAGTGGCAAGCTCCAATTAACTCAGAAGCAATACTTGAAGAAGGTGCTACAACGTTTTGGCATGCACGCTGATTCAAAGGTTGTGAGTACCCCGCTTGCACCTCATTTGAAGCTTAGTGCCCAATTATCTCCAAAGACTAAAGAAGATAGAGACTATATGGCTAGAGTCCCATATGCAGAAGCAGTTGGTAGCTTAATGTATGCCATGGTGTGTACAAGGCCCGACATTTCACAAGCAGTTGGAGTTGTGAGCAGATATATGCATGATCCTGGCAGAGATCATTGGCAAGCTGTGAAATGGATTTTACGACATATTCAAGGTACTGTGGATATTGGTCTGCTATTTGAGAAGGATGTTAAAGGTGGTCAAGATATGGTTGGGTATTGTGATTCCGACTATGCTGGTGATATGGATAAGCGACGATCAACTACTGGTTACTTGTTCACTTTAGCCAAGGAGCCAGTAAGTTGGAAATCTACCTTGCAGTCTACAGTTGCTTTGTCTACGACTGAGGCGGAGTACATGGCTCTGACAGAGGCTGTGAAGGAAGGTATTTGGCTTCATGGGTTGCTTAAAGACTTGGGAGTTGGTCAGAGGCACATCACGGTGCACTGTGACAGTCAAAGTGCTATTCATTTAGCAAAGAATCAAGTCTATCATGCAAGGACGAAGCATATCGATGTTCGCTATCACTTTGTGCGGGAGATACTCGAAGAAGGGGATATTCTTGTTCAGAAGATCCGGACGACTGAGAATCCCGCAGACATGATGACCAAGGTGGTGACCACAGTTAAGTTCAAACATTGTTTGGACTTGACCAACATCCTGCATGTTGAAGATGGCGCCTGAAGGCGCATTTGAGATCACTTCCTTTTTTATTTTTATTTTTTGGGAGTGAGTTTCGTTTTTGAGTGGGATAAACTAAGGTGGAGAATTGTGGAAATAGTTCATCCCACATCGTGGGTTTGGAAAACAAGGAGCACTCCTTTTGTTATAAAAGGAAGTGTTCCTTCTCCTTTCTCTTCATCCCTTCAACAAACAACTTATTGTATAGTTAAGTTGTATTGTCTTCTCTCTCTATTTCTGAAGTAATAGCAAAATCAGTTATAGTTCCGGTGTTTTCTTTATAGCTTTATCTAGCAGCTATTGTGGGTAATTTTGTAGTGCTTTATTGTGCTAAGAAATTATAGTCAGGAAATTCTGTCTAAGGAAGTGGTATTTAAGCGGGATCATTGTGACCCCACCACCACCTGGGAATTTTCCTGTACGGAGTGATTTTCTAGTACAATAATTTACTCTCTTACCCAGTCGCTTCCGCAACATAAAGGAACATACAGCTCTGCTCTTATTCATTTTTCTGCGATTCCGGTTTTGCTACCTAAGCTGGCGAAACAAGGAACATACATTTCTGCTCTCTCTTCATGCTTTGCTAACGTTGGCGACAAGGAGTACATATGCTCTGCATCGTCTCCACCGCTTCAGTTTATTCTATTTACCCATGCTGATTTTGCAAACTCAGTTGACAGACAGAGAACCATGCGAATGAGGAATACATATGCTCCTCCAACATTCCTCTTCTCTATCGGTAATTTTGCTATCCCGGTTGCTGAATAAGGAACCCATATTTCTCTCTAACCCAAATGAGCTCATAGTCCTTCTCTGATTATTCATTCATTGCACTCTCTGACGTTTTGTACATATATGGATTCAATTTAGCTCTGCGTGGACATATTTCTTAGTTTTTGTATTCGTATAATTGCTCATGACTATAGTATTTCATTTCTAGTACTTTTAACCTTTTGCGCTTGAAGCATTGTTAAAAAAAGAAGCAACGAAAAAAATGAGTCTATTAACTTGTTAATAACTTTGTTTTTTTTAATGATGGCCAATATGATTAAGTTTTACATTTAGAACTATTTAACTAGATAGAGAAAATCAACATATATGTAACAAAAAAGAAGGGATTCGTTACTAATTTTGTTTGTTGCTCCTTTATTTTAGTTCACGGTAAATTTTTAGCAACATGGATTTATGATCGGTCCTTTGGTTTAGTAATTCTTTCTTTCACATTGCTATTTTGACTTAAGTAATTATTCTAAGAGATGATTAATATATATTTTAACCTTGTTACTTTATTCTGAATTTTGTTCATGTATAAACTTGCGTAGATTTTATTAATTTGTGATTCAATTGTATTTGCGCAATCTTGCCATGTATGACTTATTGTTTTAGTTTGTTTGACTAATTCGTTTGCATTATATTATAATCTGTTGAGTCGGACCCGTTTGGGTTGCTGCAAACCCTCAGCCCAAATTTCAACTTCATCCCGGGCCCAACTCATTGCTAGCCAAACCGGGCTAGAACAGGTGGCCATAGAATAACCTTTAGACTTCCCCACTTATTTCTGGACACATCAAGTCCAGTTTAGAAAAGCTTCTAGGTTCAGGGTAATGGTGGCCACGGGTCCGGTTCCACCGGTTCCGGTTCCGGAAAATGTGTATTCGTATTCGGAACCGGTCTGGGCGGTTCCGGTTTCGGTTCCGGTTCTGAAATCTGGATTCGCTTCGGATTCGGTCAAAAAACCGGTTCCGGCCGGTTCCGGTTTCGGTTCCGGTTCTGATCGGTTCTGACCGATTCCGGAGCGGTTCCGGAAAGATTCGATCGGCTCTAGTTGCTTCGTTTTAGCTCCGATTGAGATCCGTTTGAGCGCACACGTTGCTCTTTTCATCCACTTTACTCCTAGATAGGTTATTCTTCAAGTTTATAATCTTAAATGTGTAAGAAACAAAGACTTTGGAATTTATATTGAATTTACAAAAAATAAGGAACAAAGAGAATTTTATTATATGATTCACTGCCTCATTAAAAGCTTATTAGGTAAAAACCCATTGGGAAAACCTTAATAAGGAAAAAGAGTACAGCTACTAAGAGGTTACATGATTTCAATTTGCAAGTCTTAAAAAAAATACATGGAAAGAAAGTAATACTAAATTACTAATACATTCTAAAATATTACAAGATAGAAGTCCTAAGTGGTGTTATCCCCATTCATCTCATACCAATCATCATGTTGGCCTTCATATTGCAATGCGCGTGCTTGGGATCTAACGGTTATTTTCTTCAGAGGAGCGCGCGCCCGAGACCCAAAACGACGTCGTTTTGGCCCGATTCCAACGGTAATTTCAACCGGTTTCGGGGCGGTTCAGGTTCCGGTTCCACCGATTACGGTTCCGGTTCCCGGTTCCGAATCCGACGACGGTTCCAAGCGGTTCCAGCCGGTTCCGAGCGGTTCCGGTTCCGGGCCCGGTTCGGGCCCGAATCTCAAAACATGTATTCGTATTCGGAACCGGCTGAGGCGGCTCGGTTCCGGTTCCGGTTCCCACCGGTTCCCGGCCGGTTCCGGTTCCAATCGGTTCCGGGTAGAACCGCCGGTTCCGGGTAGAACCGGACCCGATGGCCACCATTAGTTCAGGGATGTTCCTCACTCAAACGGGCCGTAGAGTCTGGTCGGTGGGGAATACCCTTCCTTTATAAAAATTTCCAAACAATCCATAATTGTCAGAATAAAACTCACAATCAATGATTCATTTCAATCAATAAAAATCCAATTCAAAACCCAAAATTCAGTTCCAAATTCATTCAAATTCAATTCAGTTACAAATTCATCCAAATTCAATTCAATCCAAAATCAATTCAATTCCGAATTCATTCCAATTCAATCAAATCCCAATTCAAGTTCAATCTAACTCTAACTCAAACTCAATCTAATCTAGCTCAATGCCAATGCAATTCAAATTCAATCTCAATTCAAATTCAATTTCAAATCAATAAATTGCAATCCAATCCCAATTTCAATCCAATTCCAATTCGATTCGATTAAATTTCAATTCCAATTCAAATTCAATTTCAATTTCATTCCAAATCAAATCAATTCAAATCAATCTCAATTTCTGAACAAAACCAAATCAAATTCGATTAGAAAATTAATTCAACTCTCAAATCCATTCAAAAATTCTTTCAATCCCACGTTTCAATTCTCAATTCGATTAAAGATTCAATTCTAAAATTCATTCATTCCAATTTGATTCAATTCCAATTCAATAAAAATTCATCCATTCCAATTTGATGAAAAAAATTCTTTCAATTCCGATTCGATAAAAAATTCATTCATTTCAATTCGATAAAAATTCTTTCAATTCCGATTCGATAAAAAATTCATTCATTTCAATTCGATAAAAATTCTTTCAATTCCGATTCAATAAAAAAATCATTCATTTCAATTCGATAAAAATTCTTTCAATTCCGATTCGAAAAAATTCATTCATTTCAATTCGACAAAAATTCTTTCAATTCCGATTCGATAAAAAATTCATTCATTTCCATTCGACAAAAATTCTTTCAATTCCGATTCGATAAAAATTCATTCGTTCCGATTCAATTCAAATTCATTCATTTCGATTCAATTCAAATTCATTCAATTAAATCTCAATTCAATTCAATTCGATTCAATCCCAAATCCAATTCAATATCAGTTCAACTTCAATTCCACTTCAAATTCAAATTCAATCCCAAATCCAATTCAAATTCAATTTCAACTTCAATTTCAACCTGGTTTCAAATCCAATTCCACCCCAGTTTTCCCTACCCTATAAATGTCTCATAGACTCGAGTGTCTCACAGACTTTGCCATTCCAATGATTCGAATGTCTCACAGACCTTAGTGTTTCATAGACCCGAGCGTCTTATAGACCCGAGCATCTCACAGACTTCGACATCTCAAGGTTTCAAACGTCTCACAGACCCGAGCGTCTCACAGACTAGCACCACAAACCCGAAACTTCTTGAAAATCCGAACCCTTCTAAATCTCAAACATCTCAAATAACTTCAAACTCCACAAACATCAAAACTTACAGCCCAATATCGTGAACTACGTAAGGTCTGATCTCAACAAGGAGTTGAGTACGTAGGTAGCCCATCTAGGGTGCGACCCCGTTCCAACTCAAAAAACCCTTTTCCCACTCTAAGGTATTCTTCATACCTATCAAAATACTCAAATCTTCTTCGGCTCCCACAAACTTCAAACAGTCAGACTCCGAGTCTTGTCTAATTCACTCAACCTTAAACTCTTCCCAAATCTTCATTCTATACTCATCTGAATTCACCAAATTCTTTTCTTTGGCATCAGCTTGGCAGAAATGCTCGCCTCATTCGCTCTCTACTCTATTCCTATCCTAATCCTATCCTTGTGGCTTTTAAATGAATCTCTCTAAAAAGGTTTTGAAAGAAGACAATCCCGACAATTGGAGACCGAGGTTTCCTCGGGCACCAATCCGAAGTCGTGGTCGTTGCCACTTATAAGGGGTGTAACCCAGTGCGAACCCAACATAGAATCTCTGACATGACCAGATAAGTCCTATCCATCGGCAACAATCTCAGAGTCAATTAACGGTTCTTAGAACCCGATCTTCCTTCCTAGTTATCATAGGTCAAACTAGGTGGCGACTCTAGTCAATTCCGCCCTTAGGGCATAAGTCCGCGTGAAGCCCATCGTGAGCAGGTGTAGTGCACACTTGCACTCCCCTTTATGCTTTCTGGGAAAGACGGACGATTTAGTAGGTATTTGAGGGCTGCCAGATTAACGGGTTTTCGCCCTCCACAGAATGGCAGTTTCTAGGCATTTAGATAGACCCCCTCATACCGAAAAAATCACCCTCCACAATGGCTTCTTTTCTTGTGTATATATATATATATTGACCGAATGGGTCTATTTAATGCCTAAGGGCTCATCAGGAGAAAAACCAAGTTATGAAAGGTCAAACACTAATGTATACCTTAATGGCTACCTTGATGTTTAAGTGAAATAATTTTTACAAACAAAAAAATATATGTAACCGAAGGTGTATATACAATGTCGTACCGTGAGAATACAAGATTGGTGTGGCTAGAAAGTTGGTGAGAAATTCATTGTCATTAAATTAAGGTAATGATGCTTATTACTCTTATTACCCTAAGTGTTTCTTAGCTTGAAAAGAACTAAATAAACACCGTGAATACATGTGTGTATAGGCTTTTTTTATCCTAAATATGGGGAGGAAATTAAGGATTAAGTATTTGGTTATTGAAATTAGGTGCTATTGACTTATTAAAGTTAAGCCTATAAATTAATAATGAAAGCAAAATGATTTAAAGAAGTTAAATATAAATCTGTACAACAATCGAGAGCATATATGAGTACGTATGCTAGTTAAGTCCTAAATATGTGTAGAAAATTAAGGGATAAATATTTGATTAGTGAAACTAAGTGATAATGGCCTGTTTAAGTTTATTTTATAAGTGATTAATGAAGAAAAAAATTATTTAGTGGTGTTAAAATAAAATCTGCATCAGAGTTAGTAGGTGTGTTTAGAACATTTTAATGCCCTTTTTATATTTAATATTATGTTATGTTTAAGGCCATGTGTTTAGGCCATTCTTATTATGCTTGTTTTAAGCTTTAAATATTGATTATTAGATTTTAGGGTGATTAAATGAATTAAATAGAAATTCTGGTGCAAAAATATAAATTTAGTGAACATAACCACCTAGGGATATTTTAGGTGAATATTAGAGAATTTATATGTTACTTGAAGTAAATATAATGTTACAATATGATTTAAATAAACTTTACAAGTATATAGACAAATAAAAGGTCATTTATGGGGTCAAAAATGAAATTAAGAAAAAATATGGAGGGCTAAAACTAATTAAAAACCGAGAGGAATAATTCTAAGGATTTTAGAAAATACAAAATACATTTTTATGAAATTTAAGTGTTAAATGTAAAACTAGAGAAATTAAACGGGTATTTTCTTAATTATGATAAATATTAGTCAAAGGGAATATTTAGGATGGTCAATGTTGACCACATATGACATTTGACCTAATTAGAAAACTAAATAAATTTATTTGGTAATTTAATGAGGTATTAAAAATGGAATTTATAAAATTATAAGGGGTGTTTTTGTAATTTGTGAAAGTTAGTGCCTAGAATGGAATTAAATTTACCACTAGGGGTCTGTTTGTAATTTGGATAAGGTTTGGGCTAATTTTAATGATTTAATTAATTAAGGGATATAATATATAGTTTAAGTATTAAAGTATAACAATTATAAAAGTTAAGGGGTTAGATTGTAATTACCAAAAATTTGGTGGACATTTGAGAATTAAATTAAGTTGAGGGGTTGTGCGCAATTAGGAGAAAAATATGGGTTGAAATTGTTATTTAGGTAATTAATATGTATAGTATAAAGTTTTGGTTGTAGATTGTAAGTTTATACAAATAAAGAGGGTAATAGGTAATAAAAAGAAAGTGTGCGGAAAGGGTATAAAATCTGAACAGTTGGGGGCTGTTCGGAATTTATCTAAGTAACTAAAGAATAATAATGTGACCCATTAATACGACTGGGTTGATATTGTAATTTAATTCTTATTGGGAAAATTGTCCATTACCGAAAACACAATTGTCAAATGGGAGTTTGTGGACTAATTATACTACAAGTTAAAATGTTATAATGTAATATTCTCTTCAAGTATGAGAAAGTATATCATAAAGGAATTAACATGGTATAAATATATTTTGTAAACAATTACATAAAATGATAAGTCTAAGTTGGGAGTTGTAGAGGGTATATTATACTGTAGAAACCTTATATTATAAAAAGCATGACAATGTATAAAAGTATATGGTATATTCGTGAAATAAAGTTTCAATAAGTAACGTATGAATAAACGACACAAGTGAACAATATACACTTTACAAGGAAGGATAAAGTAACTTAGTGTGAACAACTATATAACTCATACAATGTGGAATCTTAATATATGCGGGATGGAAAAATGATACATGATGTTGTAAATATATATATATATATATACATATAGATGATATGTAATATATGCAAGGTGGAGATATAACCAAAATGTAAAATACGACGTGACTCAAGCTATAATATACGGTACTGGAAAATAACAAAAGTGCATAATATAACATAGTACGAGTCGATAAATAAACGTCGACTCGGAATATTAATCGAATCAAACGACGTCGACCATTGTACGAACATTACGTAATCATAAATAAAAACGTAACTTGGTTGAGTGAAGTATAGCATCGAACTATATATTATAAGCATGCGTAAGAATATATCTATACATATAAAATACACATGCATGTACATAGAAACGAATATGTAAACCTTCACGTATAACTGAAGAATGAAATATCCATACAACACTCGTAGTTATGAGTACGTAAATGATCTCGTATAACTAAAGGGTTAAGTTACAAGTGCGCACGTACGAAAATCTTATTCATGAATGCATAGACGTACAAGAAGGAATTAACCTGGGTAAATGACATGGGCTGTTCAATATCTATTATTACGTAACAAGAATTAATATGACATCGAATATTATATGTACGTACGAATATATATATATATATGTATACATACATAAGTGTTAATACATGACGTAAACTATAATATATGGTTAAGACCTAGCCCCGAGGGATAACGAAACCGAATTAAACGAGTAACCAACTAAGGGTTAACGACGGGATAAAGATTAGAAATTATTCTAGTATGGTTAAGTAGACTCGGGATATAAACGCTAATCTAGAGTGATATATTCCAGAGACGAGCTGTTAGATACGAGTTGTTAGATACGAGCTACGGGATGGCTAAAGGATAAGCGTGAATCGTCACGCTAGCGTTTCAGTCGGTGAACGGTATGTGAATGTGTGGTCTGAACGTCCTGAGGGTTTCCTTGGGTCCAGACATTGTGTGATTTATCTGTTTAAGAGCGATATCTGTGTTATGCATGTATTGTATGTGTTTACGTAATCGACTGTCAAGCATTTATTAACTGTGCGCGTACGTCGTTCGGACATATGATACCGATTATCACCTAACTTGTGTGTGAACATTTAGGAGAGACTTCGAGTACTAACTTATGAGAGTAAATCACTCCTAAAACACTAAGTAAGGAACTTAGTTTAGAGACCTGGTATTAACCATCTCTAGAGCGATGACTCGACCTATAATCATCACCTAGCAAACTTCTAGGTATACGTGTGTAAGACCCTATGGGCATCCAATGAATGTGTTCTCCAATAACGGGATTAAATCTCCAGGAGATTAATTAAAATACACTAACCAATGAGAGTGTAATAATTAATAATACATTGTTTAGTAAATTGTGGACTGCATTCGTTCCAGCAGGTTACACATAGTGATCACTAGAGTTTCGTACCCGGTTAGGGTTTACTCTTGTTAAGTCTAACGATCCGGATACGATCGTTAGTCGGAATGTGCTACCGTTGGCACCTTGGCTTCAGTCATATGACGTCTACCACTGTAGACAAGTAAGTCCATCTACTCACTGGTAGATGGCATAGGACTATTGTCTAAATTATAAATGTGTGAGGCTAAACGGGAATTTGTCCTTAACGAGACACCCGTAGGATTATGTGAGATTGTGTTGGAAGCGGGGCTTCGTATGATGGAAATGGGACAAGTGAGATTAATTCAGTTTCAACTCACTCGTGATCCTTACTAACTACATTGGTTGATATCTTGTTAATGATGTGACTATTGTGAATTGTTGTGTGGATAATTAAGTGTCTGTTGTATGTTTAATTCCGCATTTATAGTATTTTATAAGCATGTAAACGAACAGCATGAAGCAAATCTCATGTTAAGCAAGATGACTAATCAACCTAAGTGGCCTAAAGGGTCTAGGATCACATTTAGCATACCAGTGGTTGGCTGAGCCTTTATGGCACCACATTCTAGGACTTGATCGAGCTATGAAGCCGGAGTGTGGGACTTCGGGGTAGTCAGCGACGTTATTTATTTATCGCACTTTCAGAATTAGTTTATATTTAGTACGATGTAAACATTGGGATTACCTTAGATGCTCACTTACCTTATGTATTAGTTTAAACTTAGGATGATGTAGTATATATCTCGTTCATCACTGTGGTTAATTAATGTCGTTGTCTATTGTGTTACGTTATGCCTCTTTACTCGCATGGGCGAGTAACGACATTGAAAATGTTACATTACAACACAAATAATACTTAACCGATCACAACCTTAAATGTGAATCGGAGTTAAACACTTAAATAATTACCACCCAAGGCAATAACCTTAACAGGGAATGCCATAACCAACCAGGGACGAACAGATGCCAAATTACAATTATACATTGTCAATGTACTTGATCATATCGATCATTGGATGAAATTTCCAAATACAGAGGGTAATGGTTACCGCCATTGGCGTCCCGCCAAACAATAGGTGACTAAAGGGAACACGTATTTAAGACATGTCGCCTACTAACATGACGACTGTCAGGGAAATGACTATATGAGTTAAACAATGGCAAACAGCCTAACCATCAATACAAGATAACAAGTCTAAATGTTATAAGCCACAAGTTTAAGTGGAAGTACTCAATGAAGCTTTAGGAGGGCACAAGTCCAGGAGAGTGAAAGTACCGCCTCTTGCGACCTTTCAATGTATACCAATTGAACAATAACATCTAAAATAACATGACAAGTAATGGGAACTAGTTAAAAAAAAAGCCAGACCGCAATGAAGACTTCCATAAAAGGAGAGAACACGAATCTCCGCCATGAAGTCAGAAAACATACCAAATGATATAACCCAAGTGATAGGGTAAAGTGATAAGAACTATAATATGCACCATAAATAACGTGCATAACTTACTAACTCATGAATACGAGCAAGAAACAATGAACAAACGCCAAACCGCGCATGTGGTAACCAGCTGACAATAATTAGAATCAACACATAAGTAACTCCAACAAAGAACTTACTAAACAATAACTTATCAATACTAGGAGTCGTAAATTCCTTTAAAACAATGGTGAACTCATGTCAATAACTAAACCAATGACAAAGGAGAAAGACCACCTTGTACCACTCAGAAGCACACTTCCCCATTAAGGCGAGATACCGCAAACACCTGTTAAACGAAAGATACATAACCATACCACTGGGCTGGGAACCTGGGGAACCGAAAGGAAATTCCCTTGGGACACCCCCCCAACATGAATTAAAGAGGGAGATTGACAACAGAATACTTCACGAACGCGTGACGGACACTACGAGTATACGAAACGAGATATGGGACGACCGCACTCCATGGGAGCTTGTGGGCTTGACAGACTTAATTATAAGTTAGTCGAGTAAGTAGCGATGTATCAGTAGGGTACCCCATACATGTAGACAAGTAGTGTAAGAAACACAAGAAGTAGTCAACTCCGTACCAAGGTTAGAGATACAAATCCAGACCAGAACAAATAACTACTTAAAGTAAAATTAACGAGAAGAGTTCCGATTGAACCAACGAGATTAGAGGAACCAAAAGCCTTGAATAGAACACGAATAAGTCGTAACTCCGCAGAGGAATGGTTAACACACAATAACATTAGAGGAACCCTCTTGAAAGAGGAGAGAGTTGATAGTCAACCTAATGACAAGCATGGAAAACCCATTAAACCTCATAAGGATCAATACTGCTTACTCTAACACAATCCTTGGCATCTAAAAGAACCTATTTAATATTAAACATCGCCACCCGTAAAAAGGGGCGTAAAGGGAACCACTCTCCAACAGAGAACACAAACAATACGTATGAGGTAACAATCTTGTATGCCCAAACTAAGGGCAATGATACGTTTTCACCCACAGAGTGGTTGAACACAAGTACACCAATACTCAATAAAAGAGAGGCAAGCTAGTACACTAGCAGATGCCTAAACTATAGAGCCATTGTCACAATAAATTGACTGTCGAACCAGTTAAAACATGTTGCGCACAAAAGCAACCATTATAGACCACCACCAGAATGAATATACGGACAAGATCAGACGAGTGAAACTTGTAAAGGACTCAAATGATGAGAAACAAATCATGGGCAGGCTATACAAACAGCCTAGTCCGTTAGAGGACACACTCCAAAATAAATATGGCGTTCGACGTTATAACCCATGCAAGAACTCATAAAAGTACAATCATACTCTTGTTAAATGACATGGAAAAATAGAAAGGATATAAAATATACCAGAGGAAAAAAATACCTCAATTGCCAAGAAAAATACCCACACGGGATGTAAAAGATGCAAGACTCAATATAAACACAACAATGAACCCCCTAGCAAAAGCGGGGTGAACCGTACAAGTATTGACGTGAGGGCGATATACTGAATATATGATATATAACATCGCGAGGTGCATGACAAATATTACAATTAATGTAGTTACTCTGGAACAAACAACCTGGAGACACGAGATGACAAGAATTACCTTCGGTTTATAAGCTGATACATTCAAACTTTAGAGACTAGTGTAAAGAGCACTAATGACAAACGATAGTCAATATCATACTTCACCTCAACCAGGAACCATGTGAAGATAATAACAATCTAAAATATACTCCGCACTAGTAATCCAGAACGCCTGGATACGATTTAGACTAAATCGTGTGCACCTACAATTAATAATACCGTACCAACTAAGACACCTTAGTTCCAAACTAAGAGAAGACCATGAATGACACTGTCATATTGGAACGGGGTCAGCAATAACTAGCTGCCAACAAATCATCTGTAATATGTCCTTAGAAACGAAAAGGGTGAACCAAGCCCTATGCACGTGGGTCTGCACCTCATTACGGAGCGAGTGGGCCCAAATAGAATGTGTTGGAAGAGTACTTAAATTATTCTACGCCTTCGACTGAATAGAGTATGGGCCTCACCCTTTGCATAGATTGCTTTTAGAGGCAAGTGACGAGAGATTGACCCGTCTCTCAGATATGAGAAGACTCCACTCCGAAATTTCAATATGAAAACGAGGGAGACCAGGAACAGGACCATTAAAAAGGTCAAAGTCCATTGGTCGAACCATGAGGCGAAAAGGCCACATGGGAGTTGGAGAACTCCACGAGAGCCAAGTATCCAGCGCTCTTCTTATAGCGACTGTGTGATACTTTGGGGGTCACGGGGCGTAACCCTTTTTAAGGGGGGTAGAGCCCTTGGCATATTAGTCATTTTGTGTTGTTATGGCGTTGTTCATGGTGTGTATGTTGGTTGTTGTGTATATGTGCTTTAAACACTTGTGATGGATGTTGATTATGTATGTGCTTTAAGCACTTGGGATGTATTTGTGATATATATGTGTTGGCTTGGATTGGAAACTGTATGGATGTCCTTCGGGACTTATGATATATATGGGTGTTGGTTGGATTGGAAAGCTAGTGGTTGGATGGAATGGAGTACACTTCAGGAAAGTGTTGAGATTTTAGAATTGATAGGCTGGATTAATACCTTGAGGTTCATTGGGTAGTGATGTACATATTTGATTTAAACGACTTCGGGACGAAGTCCTTTTTAAGGGGGGTAGACTGAAATACCCCGAATAATTACTACCTTAATTAACAAGGATTAAATTAAATCATGTGCAATAATTGCTACAAATATTATTGTAAAAATATATAGTCCAAGATGGATATTAAACTATACACTAAATCTCTAATCAAGAGAAAATATTATTAAGGGAAACAAACTCTTAAATTTAGTGTCACGTGTAACATATCGACACTTGTATTAAACACCACTAATATCACTAAATAAATTATATAAATACTTTATATAGTCTAAATAAATCTAGACACAATATCTATATTCATAAACACACCTTTAGACAGAAAATACCATAAGTCATTATTTAATACATAATTATAGTCACATTTATACATATACACATTTGATGCCACAATATTAGGAGAATGAAAATTTCAATTTCCCTCCATCATTTCTCCTTGCCGGCTGCCTATATGGAAAAGAAGGAACACAAAACATTAGAAAATAAATAACTAGTATTATAGTACAACAAGTACAATGCTAACATCATTTTTTTTATCCTTCCCATGCTGTATCGTAACAGCACTCAAGTTCTTGCTTTCTTTTTTCCCTCAGCCCTTTAACATTACAAACTTCTCCTTCCTTCTTTTTTCTGCAACACATGACAACAGCACCAGTTTTTTTTCCCATCCTTTCACGTCCGCTTACAGCAGCAGCATCATGACAGCCTGTACCATTCCAGCTTTCTCTTTTTCTCTCTACTGGTGCAGGTCTCATATTTTTTTCTCCTCCAAACCGGTTGATGAAGCAGCAAGTAGAAGTGATCCCCTTTTCCTCTTTTTCTTTCATGCGTGAATCCCTCCCAGCACTCCTCTTTTGTTTTCTCACTTCTTCCCAGCTTCTTCCTTCCTCTTCTGTAGTAATACCAACACTTAGATTCACCTCTCATCTCTGATTGCTACGGCAGGAAGAGCTACACAGAAGAAAAAAAAAACAAGGTAAAAGCTTACCCTCTTCATTTCCTTGCGTTTCTCCCAGCTCTACTTCCCACTGATTTTCCTCCACGTTCTAAGGCATGAAACCCACACATGAGAACTTCAAAACCAGCTGAAAGATACCAAGAAACAAGAGGACTCTTGTAAGATCTAAAGGTATGCTAAAACACCAACTCCATCCACCCCTTTTATGAGTCCGAAAATGGGTAGTTTATCACCCTTCTTCCTGCTCCTATATGCTCACACATGGTGCTCTCTCTCAGTCATTTCTTGGAACAGAAACCGCCACCTGAACAACAAAGAAAACTGCTCCAAAACATGTTGTCTGAAAGCTGCTCATATCCCCTCCATTACGTTGGTATTTTCCCAGCTCCAGCACCACCAAGAAACTGCTACGGTTGTTCTCCTCCCCATGGTCAACATTCCCCTCTACCTCCTTCCTCATTACCGAATTGTAGCAGCTAGATACAACAACAAGAACAAGGTACAAACCACCCCCCTTCCTCCTTCCTCTTGCGGTTCCATATACTACACCCCCACATGATTCTCTTGCATTTTTCCTAAGGCATAGAATGGTCCTCACTCAAGAAGAAGCCGTGAGCTGTGGGAGATCACAAAGAAAGAAATCAAAAATTTTAAGGAGGTAGATACAACTCCCTTCCTCGGTTGTAGCATATAAATATATATATATGTTAGATTTTTGCTCACCAATCTTCCTTAAGCCTACAGTATAGTACTTAACTATTCTTACTGGTTAAATAAGGTAAGAAGAGTCGTAACACGCTTTTGGGATGTTTTGTGAATTGTATGCAGTAGCTTGGTATAGGGGTGGAAGTACCATGCGTACAGAGGTATTAATTAAGCTGGTAAATTACAACAGATTATGACTTCATGTGGGCCGGTGAATTAGGCATAGATAATTTACTGAAGTTGGGAGTATATGTTAAATTGGGTGAAAATGACTGAAGACAACTAAATAAAATTCTATACAAAAAAAAAAAACCTTGAGTGTCAAGTTTATTTTGAGACATTTTATTGTCATTTAGTAGTAAATGGTATGCTATGTTTAAGCCACATAGTTAGGCATTCTTACTATGCTTATTTAAACTTTAAATAATTATTATTGAGTTTTTAGAGTGACTTAAATAATTATATAATTTCTTGTGTAAAATAATAATACTAGTGCATATAACCACCTAGGAATATATTAGAAAATATTGGTATATTTACAAGCTTATAAAATGGTTTAAAGGAATTTAAAACCTTATAAAATATTTTAGTAAATAAATGAATCATATATGGGGGCAAAACATACATAGAAGAAATATAGGGCACTGAGTATAATCAAACCGAAAGGGATAAATTTTAGGAAGTCTAGGAGTATAAGATGTGAATTTTATGAAGTTAAGGGTTAAATATAAAAATAGAGTATTAATTGGGGTATTTTCGTAAATAAAAACAAATTTGGTCAAAGGGATAATTTAGGTGGTCAACCTTGACCACATGTGAGGGTTGACCAAAATAAAATGAGGAAAATAATTAATTTGGGAATTTAAAGAAATATTAAGCCAAAAATAACATTATAAAAAGAAATGGGGTGTTTATATAATTACCGAAAAATATAGGTGTTGGAAAATAAATATTAAGACCATAGGGTTCTATTTGGGAATTAAAAGAAATTTTTGGTTAGTTTAATGAAATAATTAAATAAGGGTTATAATATATGATTTAAGTGCTAATGTGTAACAATCTAAAAATCTATGGGTATATAATGTAATTTCTGAAAGATTAGGGGCTGGCATGGAAATTAAAAGACCTTAAGGGTCTGTATGTAAATCGGGATAAATTATGAGTTGGTTTGGTAATTTATTTAATTAATGAGTATAATATATAGTTTAAGTATTAAAATGTAGCATTTTATAAAATTATGGGGCCACTTTGCAAATAACCAAAAATTTGGTTAGAAATGGAATTAGAGAAACCTTTAGGTTGTTTGGAAATTTGAAGGAAATGTTGGTTGTTTTTTTTTTTGGAATTAAATAAATCAATGTGTATAATATAAAGTCTTGAGATTAAATTGTAAGTTATAAATAAATATGGGCCAACATATAAATAATGAAAGTTTTAGGTTAAGGTACAATAAAACCGAACAGTAGGTAGTCTGTTGAGAATTAAGAAAAAAAAAATTGGATTAGTTTTGGTGTTTAAAATAATTACGGTGTATATTATAAAGTTTTAAATAAATAAAGGAAAATTATAAAGTAAAAGGGATTATAGTGTAATTAAGAGGAAGATGTGGGAGAACAAATAAATTTGAATATTCAAAGGGGTTGTTCGTAAATATATACATATATACGTATATTATGACGTTGGAATATCATAGGTTATAGATTAATATAGTAGGTAATGACAAGTATGAAATATGGGATAGTTTTGTAAATAATCAAAACATATGGGAATGGCAAAGGGGTTTCCAAAAAAATGCTGGTGCTGTTCAGAAATTATATACATAGTACATGTATATATTAATGTTTGAAAACCTTGGATTATAAGTTGATAAGATTAGGAATATAGTGAATATGATATACGGGTTGATTGTGTAAATAATCAAAA
Organism: Limonium bicolor; assembly: GCA_023374045.1. Lineage (NCBI taxonomy): Eukaryota > Viridiplantae > Streptophyta > Magnoliopsida > Caryophyllales > Plumbaginaceae > Limonium > Limonium bicolor. The sequence goes on along the minus strand of CM041780.1, from coordinate 176,834,343 downwards.
TGAAAGGGGAAATCTTGCGATTACCGAAAATGTGTGGGCTGTTTGAGAATTATTAATATGTGGACAGAATATATAGTAAGGTTGGGATGGTATAATTTGCCATTATATTAAGTTATGAAAGAATATATCATGAGGGAGTTATTAAGGAATAAATATACATTATAGGTATTTACATAAGGTGATGGGTTAAGTTAGTGAATTTTTTTGGAAGTATAAGGTACGATTGGAATTTTGTTACAAGGAGTACCCTACAATTATATCAAGGGAATTTATAACGTGACATTAAGATATAATACGAATAACGAGTTACATACGGGATTAGACAATTACTTGTAAAACACGAATGAAACGACAATAACGTTACACACATATACGAGTGTATAGCATCTTACGGGTGTGTACAAGGGTGCTTAAACGACAACGCATAACTACAACTATAATACATGCGTACTTGTGTATATAAATCTCCGCGTATGTTCGTACACAAACTACGTAAACTATTTCGAATAACAAAATGTTTAGACTTCATACATGCGCACACGTAACACTATCTCTGCGTGCATGCAACCCGACAATACATAAACAAATTGTGAATGAAACTTCCAAGTGACAAGTATTACTATCGTAACAACAATTACACACTCGTAAAGAATAACGAGTAGCTGAAGTGTAAACCCCTAAGATTAACGAACAACGAGTTGAACAAGAGATCAACTAAGGGTTAGCTACGAGATGAAAGTAAGCATTTAGTCTAGGATGGTTAAGTGAGTTTTGGAATATATATGTATACATATATGCTGATATTAGAACAATGTATGTACCAGAGGTACGAGTGGGTAGACGCGAGCATTGTGAGCGCTAGAGACTATGCGGGGATTATTACGCGAGCATCGATGGTGTACGGTATGTTGGATTCTGTGGTCTGAACCCCTGAGGGAATCCTCGGGTTCGGGTATTGTTTGGTTATGTGATAAGAGTGATATGTGTGGTATGCATGTTGTGTGGATTAATTCCCTGACTTGTTAAGCGATTATTATTGTGGCGACGTCTTCGGACAACATTACTATGATTTCTCAAGCGATTGAAATACTAATATTCGAGAACTTTCCTCCTAATTAACCTAAGTCAAACACTTAGGAACGAGACTCGGGATCCCAGTCTCTAGAGCTTGATACTCAATCATGAATATAACCTAGATCGTTTCTAAGGAAGTATATAAGACTTCAAAGGTAATTGTAATGGTAATGACTTCTCCATGACCTAAGACCTTACTTAGGGTAGTTGATTAAGAATTAATCACATATTGGAGAGTGTTGGTTTATGGTATATGGTATGGAAATCCCAAGTAGTCTTAGACTAGTTGGTTGCGCATTGGTGATCACCGGAGTATAACGTCCTTACCGGACCGACTCCCTCTATATTCCGACGGGCCCAGATAGACTGTTGGATCAGGGTGCCGCTTTTGGCACACGGCTTCGGCCATTCATGGACGCCTTTATTAGGCAAGTGGAAGTCCCGGGATCGAATGATCCTTGGCAATGAGCACCTTGTGTGTACGGGAGGACTACTGTCCAGTGAGGTTATTTACGGGTTGTCCTAACATGACGCCCATTGGCATCGAGAGTAAAACTTAATGGTGACTAACATAACTTAGAGGAAATACTACGATTATCCTGGTGGAAATAATTACGCATTCGAATAATGTGTGTTGTATACTATATACTGTGTATTGTGTTCTGCTCGTTGAGTATTATATGGTGTATGTACAGTTTCGTTGATGGAATGCTAGATGCTTATTTATGTCATTTATTGCTGTCTATATAAATTGTAAAATGAACCAGCATGTAATCAACCTCATGTTCAGACGGCTAATTGACCTAAGTGACCTAAAGGGTCTAGGACAACATAGTTTAACATACTCGGCCAAGTGCTGAGCCCTCCATGGGCACCGATATTTTATGTTTCAGGTGATTGATGATTGACGCCGGAGTGCGGGATCGTGGGTAGATGACCTCGACCTTTATTACGCTTCTAGGATTATTTCATGTTAGTACGTTGTAATCTGGGAATTCTTAAGTGCTCACTTGTTATAGGTACCGGTTTGTATATAGGATAATGTAGTAAATATCTCGTTCATCACTGCGGTTAGTTGTTGTTGTCATTTGTTATATTTTGGATATGCTTCGTTACTCGCATGGGCGAGTAATGGCATGTGACACCCAAGTGAGGATTAATGTAGTTTAACGTCCGCTGTGAGACGTCTTTAATTATGTTACGAGAGTGATTATTACGGGAGTGATTATTACGGGTTTATAGAGTGGGGTGTTACAAAAGTGGTATCAGAGCGGAGTACCGCTCTGATGACGAGATATTAGGATTTAGACAATGAGCATAGGACTTGGGAGATACGGGAAACGTTTGTGAGGTACGAGCCGCCTGGTCTTAAACAAACCAGTGTCTTAGAAACGCTAAATGCGTAACAAAATTAGCCTTAATGACATATCTGTGGTATTGATTTCTACACGGTAAACTATCGAGTAATAATACGACATAGCACATTGCGGGTGTCGAGAAGAGGCATGTCGGGGGTGATGGAGGTCCTGTAACCCTGAAAAGCGTTGAGACGGTAGTCGCCGCACTAGCTTGATGGAAGAACATCCCGGGAAACAACAGTAGTACCCCACCCGCCGCTACCCACATCTCGAGTATCACCCATAGAGACAATGTAATGGATGTCACCAAGAAATGCATAGAAGTCTCTCTCAAAATGGGAATAGTTTCAACCGGATACAACCTAGAAGGCTCAGTAAAATCTGACCTACATCAAAATAACCATATGAGCTTACTCGCGGAACTCCTAAATTTACTATAACATAACGCTCAAGGAAAGGAATGTCGTACCAAGGATAACTAGAGTACTCCATCTGCTGAACCCGAAGCACCACGAGGTAGCCACGCGGAGCAGACCCCAGCCGATACGAGCTACTAGAAGGGGGAAAGAGTCACCAGGGGCAGAATACCCCGAATTTTGTGGGAACCTTAGGCGCTGGTACTAGTACGCAGCGCGATCTAGGTAACCACAACCCCTTAACTTAATAAACTGACTGCATGAACACATGTGTCAGAACCTCCTCTTACCATGAAGGAGTTTAGAATAATCCTCAGAAAGAGCGTAACTTAAAGAACCTAGAAATAGAGTTACCTTAGAGAACTTATCATACCCTAACGAACTGAAATAACTCCAATACTACCCTTTTCAAGACAAATCGTCTAAACCATACTCAAACGACCGAAGCGTCAGTGAAACAAAAAATACTGGAAACCGATGACTCAACCTGCCTGGCGCGCTTTCTACAGCAAGCGCTATAGCCCATACTATACTTACAATTCCGTCTACCTCGCGCACTTGCTACAGCAAGTGCTACGATGATGGATACAATTATGGCTATAATTATGACTGCAATCACAACTATAACTATAATGGCAAATACAACTGAATACTACAGACCATGTAAGCCACAAGCACGACGCCATGTCTACCGTAATCACCAAACATTCATACAACTTCAGTACGAATCTCGTAACTGTAACCACTGCTACCACTACAACTGTAATTATAACTATAACTGTAACTATGATTGCAACTGTAACTACATGGATAACGGCAGTAGGATTGGATTCTACAAGACCGTGTAGGTCATGACTTCCGGTAATCACTAAATATTCATGCAATTATAGTTCAAATTCTATAACTATAACTTGTCACCATAGGGTCACGAAACCCTTAGAATACGAAAACTGCAACCATAGGAGGACCCGACGAGTCCGAACATTACCACTAAAAGGCATACTCCAGCCCATAACAAACTACACCCCTTAAACAATAATGAATCAATAACATCAGCTTATGAGACAACCACCACAACATACTTGATAATTATTCAATGGTTTGAAATTGACGTGGGAGGTGGAACTTGATCCGGTACAGGTCAAGGGAAACTGAACACAAATTGGGGTGGAAGGATAGTTCAACACTGATACTGATCACATCAGGGTCGGATGATTCCTGAAACTCTCTACAAGTGGCCACAAGTAATCACATTAGGAACAAACGAGGAATCTAAGTATACTAACTGCAAACAGCTAAAACACCTACAATCTAACAAGTAAAGCACCAAATACGAATGTTTGTGAATAACAGTTCACACCCGAATATATTCATATTAAGAATAATGGTGGAACATAATCACGTGACAATTAGGCCAATGCTACGACCATAATGGCATACGCCAATACATAACAAATATTAGAAGGAGAAAAGAACATACTAGTCCTTAGTAGGACCAACATTGAAAATGTTACATTACAACACAAATAATACTTAACCGATCACAACCTTAAATGTGAATCGGAGTTAAACACTTAAATAATTACCACCCAAGGCAATAACCTTAACAGGGAATGCCATAACCAACCAGGGACGAACAGATGCCAAATTACAATTATACATTGTCAATGTACTTGATCATATCGATCATTGGATGAAATTTCCAAATACAGAGGGTAATGGTTACCGCCATTGGCGTCCCGCCAAACAATAGGGGACTAAAGGGAACACGTATTTAAGACATGTCGCCTACTAACATGACGACTGTCAGGGAAATGACTATATGAGTTAAACAATGGCAAACAGCCTAACCATCAATACAAGATAACAAGTCTAAATGTTATAAGCCACAAGTTTAAGTGGAAGTACTCAATGAAGCTTTAGGAGGGCACAAGTCCAGGAGAGTGAAAGTACCGCCTCTTGCGACCTTTCAATGTATACCAATTGAACAATAACATCTAAAATAACATGACAAGTAATGGGAACTAGTTAAAAAAAAAGCCAGACCGCAATGAAGACTTCCATAAAAGGAGAGAACACGAATCTCCGCCATGAAGTCAGAAAACATACCAAATGATATAACCCAAGTGATAGGGTAAAGTGATAAGAACTATAATATGCACCATAAATAACGTGCATAACTTACTAACTCATGAATACGAGCAAGAAACAATGAACAAACGCCAAACCGCGCATGTGGTAACCAGCTGACAATAATTAGAATCAACACATAAGTAACTCCAACAAAGAACTTACTAAACAATAACTTATCAATACTAGGAGTCGTAAATTCCTTTAAAACAATGGTGAACTCATGTCAATAACTAAACCAATGACAAAGGAGAAAGACCACCTTGTACCACTCAGAAGCACACTTCCCCATTAAGGCGAGATACCGCAAACACCTGTTAAACGAACGATACATAACCATACCATTGGGCTGGGAACCTGGGGAACCGAAAGGAAATTCCCTTGGGACACCCCCCAACATGAATTAAAGAGGGAGATTGACAACAGAATACTTCACGAACGCGTGACGGACACTACGAGTATACGAAACGAGATATGGGACGACCGCACTCCATGGGAGCTTGTGGGCTTGACAGACTTAATTATAAGTTAGTCGAGTAAGTAGCGATGTATCAGTAGGGTACCCCATACATGTAGACAAGTAGTGTAAGAAACACAAGAAGTAGTCAACTCCGTACCAAGGTTAGAGATACAAATCCAGACCAGAACAAATAACTACTTAAAGTAAAATTAACGAGAAGAGTTCCGATTGAACCAACGAGATTAGAGGAACCAAAAGCCTTGAATAGAACACGAATAAGTCGTAACTCCGCAGAGGAATGGTTAACACACAATAACATTAGAGGAACCCTCTTGAAAGAGGAGAGAGTTGATAGTCAACCTAATGACAAGCATGGAAAACCCATTAAACCTCATAAGGATCAATACTGCTTACTCTAACACAATCCTTGGCATCTAAAAGAACCTATTTAATATTAAACATCGCCACCCGTAAAAAGGGGCGTAAAGGGAACCACTCTCCAACAGAGAACACAAACAATACGTATGAGGTAACAATCTTGTATGCCCAAACTAAGGGCAATGATACGTTTTCACCCACAGAGAGGTTGAACACAAGTACACCAATACTCAATAAAAGAGAGGCAAGCTAGTACACTAGCAGATGCCTAAACTATAGAGCCATTGTCACAATAAATTGACTGTCGAACCAGTTAAAACATGTTGCGCACAAAAGCAACCATTATAGACCACCACCAGAATGAATATACGGACAAGATCAGACGAGTGAAACTTGTAAAGGACTCAAATGATGAGAAACAAATCATGGGCAGGCTATACAAACAGCCTAGTCCGTTAGAGGACACACTCCAAAATAAATATGGCGTTCGACGTTATAACCCATGCAAGAACTCATAAAAGTACAATCATACTCTTGTTAAATGACATGGAAAAATAGAAAGGATATAAAATATACCAGAGGAAAAAAATACCTCAATTGCCAAGAAAAATACCCACACGGGATGTAAAAGATGCAAGACTCAATATAAACACAACAATGAACCCCCTAGCAAAAGCGGGGTGAACCGTACAAGTATTGACGTGAGGGCGATATACTGAATATATGATATATAACATCGCGAGGTGCATGACAAATATTACAATTAATGTAGTTACTCTGGAACAAACAACCTGGAGACACGAGATGACAAGAATTACCTTCGTGGTTTATAAGCTGATACATTCAAACTTTAGAGACTAGTGTAAAGAGCACTAATGACAAACGATAGTCAATATCATACTTCACCTCAACCAGGAACCATGTGAAGATAATAACAATCTAAAATATACTCCGCACTAGTAATCCAGAACGCCTGGATACGATTTAGACTAAATCGTGTGCACCTACAATTAATAATACCGCACCAACTAAGACACCTTAGTTCCAAACTAAGAGAAGACCATGAATGACACTGTCATATTGGAACGGGGTCAGCAATAACTAGCTGCCAACAAATCATCTGTAATATGTCCTTAGAAACGAAAAGGGTGAACCAAGCCCTATGCACGTGGGTCTGCACCTCATTACGGAGCGAGTGGGCCCAAATAGAATGTGTTGGAAGAGTACTTAAATTATTCTACGCCTTCGACTGAATAGAGTATGGGCCTCACCCTTTGCATAGATTGCTTTTAGAGGCAAGTGACGAGAGATTGACCCGTCTCTCAGATATGAGAAGACTCCACTCCGAAATTTCAATATGAAAACGAGGGAGACCAGGAACAGGACCATTAAAAAGGTCAAAGTCCATTGGTCGAACCATGAGGCGAAAAGGCCACATGGGAGTTGGAGAACTCCACGAGAGCCAAGTATCCAGCGCTCTTCTTATAGCGACTGTGTGATACTTTGGGGGTCACGGGGCGTAACCCTTTTTAAGGGGGGTAGAGCCCTTGGCATATTAGTCATTTTGTGTTGTTATGGCGTTGTTCATGGTGTGTATGTTGGTTGTTGTGTATATGTGCTTTAAACACTTGTGATGGATGTTGATTATGTATGTGCTTTAAGCACTTGGGATGTATTTGTGATATATATGTGTTGGCTTGGATTGGAAACTGTATGGATGTCCTTCGGGACTTATGATATATATGGGTGTTGGTTGGATTGGAAAGCTAGTGGTTGGATGGAATGGAGTACACTTCAGGAAAGTGTTGAGATTTTAGAATTGATAGGCTGGATTAATACCTTGAGGTTCATTGGGTAGTGATGTACATTTGATTTAAACGACTTCGGGACGAAGTCCTTTTTAAGGGGGGTAGACTGAAATACCCCGAATAATTACTACCTTAATTAACAAGGATTAAATTAAATCATGTGCAATAATTGCTACAAATATTATTGTAAAAATATATAGTCCAAGATGGATATTAAACTATACACTAAATCTCTAATCAAGAGAAAATATTATTAAGGGAAACAAACTCTTAAATTTAGTGTCACGTGTAACATATCGACACTTGTATTAAACACCACTAATATCACTAAATAAATTATATAAATACTTTATATAGTCTAAATAAATCTAGATACAATATCTATATTCATAAACACACCTTTAGACAGAAAATACCATAAGTCATTATTTAATACATAATTATAGTCACATTTATACATATACACATTTGATGCCACAATATTAGGAGAATGAAAATTTCAATTTCCCTCCATCATTTCTCCTTGCCGGCTGCCTATATGGAAAAGAAGGAACACAAAACATTAGAAATAAATAACTAGTATTATAGTACAACAAGTACAATGCTAACATCATTTTTTTATCCTTCCCATGCTGTATCGTAACAGCACTCAAGTTCTTGCTTTCTTTTTTCCCTCAGCCCTTTAACATTACAAACTTCTCCTTCCTTCTTTTTTCTGCAACACATGACAACAGCACCAGTTTTTTTTCCCATCCTTTCACGTCCGCTTACAGCAGCAGCATCATGACAGCCTGTACCATTCCAGCTTTCTCTTTTTCTCTCTACTGGTGCAGGTCTCATATTTTTTTTCTCCTCCAAACCGGTTGATGAAGCAGCAAGTAGAAGTGATCCCCTTTTCCTCTTTTTCTTTCATGCGTGAATCCCTCCCAGCACTCCTCTTTTGTTTTCTCACTTCTTCCCAGCTTCTTCCTTCCTCTTCTGTAGTAATACCAACACTTAGATTCACCTCTCATCTCTGATTGCTACGGCAGGAAGAGCTACACAGAAGAAAAAAAAACAAGGTAAAAGCTTACCCTCTTCATTTCCTTGCGTTTCTCCCAGCTCTACTTCCCACTGATTTTCCTCCACGTTCTAAGGCATGAAACCCACACATGAGAACTTCAAAACCAGCTGAAAGATACCAAGAAACAAGAGGACTCTTGTAAGATCTAAAGGTATGCTAAAACACCAACTCCATCCACCCCTTTTATGAGTCCGAAAATGGGTAGTTTATCACCCTTCTTCCTGCTCCTATATGCTCACACATGGTGCTCTCTCTCAGTCATTTCTTGGAACAGAAACCGCCACCTGAACAACAAAGAAAACTGCTCCAAAACATGTTGTCTGAAAGCTGCTCATATCCCCTCCATTACGTTGGTATTTTCCCAGCTCCAGCACCACCAAGAAACTGCTACGGTTGTTCTCCTCCCCATGGTCAACATTCCCCTCTACCTCCTTCCTCATTACCGAATTGTAGCAGCTAGATACAACAACAAGAACAAGGTACAAACCCCCCCCTTCCTCCTTCCTCTTGCGGTTCCATATACTACACCCCACATGATTCTCTTGCATTTTTCCTAAGGCATAGAATGGTCCTCACTCAAGAAGAAGCCGTGAGCTGTGGGAGATCACAAAGAAAGAAATCAAAAATTTTAAGGAGGTAGATACAACTCCCTTCCTCGGTTGTAGCATATAAATATATATATATGTTAGATTTTTGCTCACCAATCTTCCTTAAGCCTACAGTATAGTACTTAACTATTCTTACTGGTTAAATAAGGTAAGAAGAGTCGTAACACGCTTTTGGGATGTTTTGTGAATTGTATGCAGTAGCTTGGTATAGGGGTGGAAGTACCATGCGTACAGAGGTATTAATTAAGCTGGTAAATTACAACAGATTATGACTTCATGTTGGGCCGGTGAATTAGGCATAGATAATTTACTGAAGTTGGGAGTATATGTTAAATTGGGTGAAAATGACTGAAGACAACTAAATAAAATTCTATACAAAAAAAAAAAACCTTGAGTGTCAAGTTTATTTTGAGACATTTTATTGTCATTTAGTAGTAAATGGTATGCTATGTTTAAGCCACATAGTTAGGCATTCTTACTATGCTTATTTAAACTTTAAATAATTATTATTGAGTTTTTAGAGTGACTTAAATAATTATATAATTTTCTTGTGTAAAATAATAATACTAGTGCATATAACCACCTAGGAATATATTAGAAAATATTGGTATATTTACAAGCTTATAAAATGGTTTAAAGGAATTTAAAACCTTATAAAATATTTTAGTAAATAAATGAATCATATATGGGGGCAAAACATACATAGAAGAAATATAGGGCACTGAGTATAATCAAACCGAAAGGGATAAATTTTAGGAAGTCTAGGAGTATAAGATGTGAATTTTATGAAGTTAAGGGTTAAATATAAAAATAGAGTATTAATTGGGGTATTTTCGTAAATAAAAACAAATTTGGTCAAAGGGATAATTTAGGTGGTCAACCTTGACCACATGTGAGGGTTGACCAAAATAAAATGAGGAAAATAATTAATTTGGGAATTTAAAGAAATATTAAGCCAAAAATAACATTATAAAAAGAAATGGGGTGTTTATATAATTACCGAAAAATATAGGTGTTGGAAAATAAATATTAAGACCATAGGGTTCTATTTGGGAATTAAAAGAAATTTTTGGTTAGTTTAATGAAATAATTAAATAAGGGTTATAATATATGATTTAAGTGCTAATGTGTAACAATCTAAAAATCTATGGGTATATAATGTAATTTCTGAAAGATTAGGGGCTGGCATGGAAATTAAAAGACCTTAAGGGTCTGTATGTAAATCGGGATAAATTATGAGTTGGTTTGGTAATTTATTTAATTAATGAGTATATATATAGTTTAAAATGTAGCATTTTATAAAATTATGGGGCCACTTTGCAAATAACCAAAAATTTGGTTAGAAATGGAATTAGAGAAACCTTTAGGTTGTTTGGAAATTTGAAGGAAATGTTGGTTGTTTTTTTTTTTTGGAATTAAATAAATCAATGTGTATAATATAAAGTCTTGAGATTAAATTGTAAGTTATAAATAAATATGGGCCAACATATAAATAATGAAAGTTTTAGGTTAAGGTACAAAAAACCGAACAGTAGGTAGTCTGTTGAGAATTAAGAAAAAAAAAAAATTGGATTAGTTTTGGTGTTTAAAATAATTACGGTGTATATTATAAAGTTTTAAATAAATAAAGGAAAATTATAAAGTAAAAGGGATTATAGTGTAATTAAGAGGAAGATGTGGGAGAACAAATAAATTTGAATATTCAAAGGGGTTGTTCGTAAATATATACATATATACGTATATTATGACGTTGGAATATCATAGGTTATAGATTAATATAGTAGGTAATGACAAGTATGAAATATGGGATAGTTTTGTAAATAATCAAAACATATGGGAATGGCAAAGGGGTTTCCAAAAAAATGCTGGTGCTGTTCAGAAATTATATACATAGTACATGTATATATTAATGTTTGAAAACCTTGGATTATAAGTTGATAAGATTAGGAATATAGTGAATATGATATACGGGTTGATTGTGTAAATAATCAAAATGAAAGGGGAAATCTTGCGATTACCGAAAATGTGTGGGCTGTTTGAGAATTATTAATATGTGGACAGAATATATAGTAAGGTTGGGATGGTATAATTTGCCATTATATTAAGTTATGAAAGAATATATCATGAGGGAGTTATTAAGGAATAAATATACATTATAGGTATTTACATAAGGTGATGGGTTAAGTTAGTGAATTTTTTTGGAAGTATAAGGTACGATTGGAATTTTGTTACAAGGAGTACCCTACAATTATATCAAGGGAATTTATAACGTGACATTAAGATATAATACGAATAACGAGTTACATACGGGATTAGACAATTACTTGTAAAACACGAATGAAACGACAATAACGTTACACACATATACGAGTGTATAGCATCTTACGGGTGTGTACAAGGGTGCTTAAACGACAACGCATAACTACAACTATAATACATGCGTACTTGTGTATATAAATCTCCGCGTATGTTCGTACACAAACTACGTAAACTATTTCGAATAACAAAATGTTTAGACTTCATACATGCGCACACGTAACACTATCTCTGCGTGCATGCAACCCGACAATACATAAACAAATTGTGAATGAAACTTCCAAGTGACAAGTATTACTATCGTAACAACAATTACACACTCGTAAAGAATAACGAGTAGCTGAAGTGTAAACCCCTAAGATTAACGAACAACGAGTTGAACAAGAGATCAACTAAGGGTTAGCTACGAGATGAAAGTAAGCATTTAGTCTAGGATGGTTAAGTGAGTTTTGGAATATATATGTATACATATATGCTGATATTAGAACAATGTATGTACCAGAGGTACGAGTGGGTAGACGCGAGCATTGTGAGCGCTAGAGACTATGCGGGGATTATTACGCGAGCATCGATGGTGTACGGTATGTTGGATTCTGTGGTCTGAACCCCTGAGGGAATCCTCGGGTTCGGGTATTGTTTGGTTATGTGATAAGAGTGATATGTGTGGTATGCATGTTGTGTGGATTAATTCCCTGACTTGTTAAGCGATTATTATTGTGGCGACGTCTTCGGACAACATTACTATGATTTCTCAAGCGATTGAAATACTAATATTCGAGAACTTTCCTCCTAATTAACCTAAGTCAAACACTTAGGAACGAGACTCGGGATCCCAGTCTCTAGAGCTTGATACTCAATCATGAATATAACCTAGATCGTTTCTAAGGAAGTATATAAGACTTCAAAGGTAATTGTAATGGTAATGACTTCTCCATGACCTAAGACCTTACTTAGGGTAGTTGATTAAGAATTAATCACATATTGGAGAGTGTTGGTTTATGGTATATGGTATGGAAATCCCAAGTAGTCTTAGACTAGTTGGTTGCGCATTGGTGATCACCGGAGTATAACGTCCTTACCGGACCGACTCCCTCTATATTCCGACGGGCCCAGATAGACTGTTGGATCAGGGTGCCGCTTTTGGCACACGGCTTCGGCCATTCATGGACGCCTTTATTAGGCAAGTGGAAGTCCCGGGATCGAATGATCCTTGGCAATGAGCACCTTGTGTGTACGGGAGGACTACTGTCCAGTGAGGTTATTTACGGGTTGTCCTAACATGACGCCCATTGGCATCGAGAGTAAAACTTAATGGTGACTAACATAACTTAGAGGAAATACTACGATTATCCTGGTGGAAATAATTACGCATTCGAATAATGTGTGTTGTATACTATATACTGTGTATTGTGTTCTGCTCGTTGAGTATTATATATGGTGTATGTACAGTTTCGTTGATGGAATGCTAGATGCTTATTTATGTCATTTATTGCTGTCTATATAAATTGTAAAATGAACCAGCATGTAATCAACCTCATGTTCAGACGGCTAATTGACCTAAGTGACCTAAAGGGTCTAGGACAACATAGTTTAACATACTCGGCCAAGTGCTGAGCCCTCCATGGGCACCGATATTTTATGTTTCAGGTGATTGATGATTGACGCCGGAGTGCGGGATCGTGGGTAGATGACCTCGACCTTTATTACGCTTCTAGGATTATTTCATGTTAGTACGTTGTAATCTGGGAATTCTTAAGTGCTCACTTGTTATAGGTACCGGTTTGTATATAGGATAATGTAGTAAATATCTCGTTCATCACTGCGGTTAGTTGTTGTTGTCATTTGTTATATTTTGGATATGCTTCGTTACTCGCATGGGCGAGTAATGGCATGTGACACCCAAGTGAGGATTAATGTAGTTTAACGTCCGCTGTGAGACGTCTTTAATTATGTTACGAGAGTGATTATTACGGGAGTGATTATTACGGGTTTATAGAGTGGGGTGTTACAGTTAGTACTTAGTGCTCTTTGCACTTGTCTTTGTAATACTAAGACGTACCAGCCTATATGTCCACAAAGATGATGTTTGTCATCCATGTCTCCTGGTGATTTGTTCCAGAGTAATACTCTGTTGTAGTTATCTCTTTTTTTTCCATTTTTTTTTACACACTCTTGTTGATATCCACTTTATCTTTCTGCATTCCCATTAGATTAATAACTGCGCGAGTGCAAAACCAAAACACTCAGTCATACAGAGTGCAGAGGCGTAAACGCTCAACAGCTAATATCCAATGAGGCAAATAGAAAAGATGTGCGAATTATCCTGTGAGTGGTACATTCCGAATCCACTGTTCCTTGAGCAAGGTTTCTGCTATCATATAGCTTTATCTTTTCTCCTTGCGTAGTCACTTGTTTATATCTATATCATCTGGTAGATTTCCTCTGGATTGCAAGCATTTGCTCGATCCTTATGAGGATTCTACATATTATCCGTCCATAACGGGTTTTCCTGTTTCTTCTATTTTTTTTTGGGTTCCTGTCCTTGAATTGTTTCCCTGTCTTCACTGTATACTGTCTACTGTTCTCTGTTTAAGGTTCCTTTTTTTTTTCTAGCCCGTTGGTTTAACTGCGGCTCTTCTCGTCCATCTTCGAGGTAATATGTCTTACGGTCCGTAGTACGGAGTTGACTACTTCTCGTGTTCCTAACACTACTTGTCTACTTGCATGGGGTACCGTACTGATACATTACTACCTACCCGACTAACTCATAAATAAGTCTGTCAGGCCCACATGCTCCCAACGGAGTGCGGTCGTCCCATGTCTCGTTTAGTAAACTGGTAATGTCTGTCACACGGTTGTTGTGAAGTATTCTGTTGTCAATCTCCCTTTGATGGATATCCCTTTTTTTTGTTCTTCTTCCTTTTTTTTGTCTTCTTTTTGCTTCTGTTTTTTTTTGTCTAATAGTTCGTGTTATCGGTTATCCTGTAATAAGTGTTATTGTCTTTGTGGCATCAGTGGTAATTCGTGCCATAGACTGGTATTATTCAACTTGGTGTAAGTAAAATCCGTGCTATATTAGCAAACTTGTTTCTCTTTTTTTTTTGATCTCATTGAGTACAACACAATTTTCCTTTTTCTCCCTGTTTTTTTTATCATATCTCATCCAAAGTTCATATATGTCCCCTCATCCATGTAATTGGATGCATTGCAGATTGCATAATAGCTTGAGCAACTTGGCTCTTCACTTCCCGACCATCCTCACTGACGGTGGTGCATCTACAAGGGTATGCTTGTCCACGAGGACTAAACATGTATCACTAGTAGTGATTAGCATTTAAATGCGGGTATACACTGGTGGTATTTGGCTAATAAGCCATGTCTGAAAATTCCCAACAATTTAAACTGGTGTGGTTTACAGTCACAGTGGCTGTATAGTTTCCCCAGTTGCAGTGGTTGGACTAACGGTCCTTCCATAGTTGCATAAGTTTCTAATCTCAAGGTTTGTATGAAAAAGTTTGAAAAACATTTTTTTTATAAAAGGTTAAAAGAGTAGTAGTTGTTGTAATTGCATTTGCAGTAGCTGTTACTGTTGCTGTCGCTGCACTTGCTGTAGCAAGTGCGCAAGGCAGATGGAAATTTCAGTAGTTTATTGTCATAGCGCTTGCAATAGCAAGTGCGCCATGCAGGTGGAAATTCTGGTTCAGTAATTCCCGGTCTCATTGACTCTTCATCATTTGAGTACCGCTACATGGTAATGTAAGCATTAACATCCTGTTCATATATATATCCGTCAAGGTTTAAAGTTTACTCGCATCAAGTTCACAAATCTAGTCTCCAAAGTCATACACAGAAAGGCGAGTGGTCAATGACACACTCCCACGTAATCATAACATGTTTCTTTCTAACATCCCAAGTAAGCACACCACATAGTAAGTAAACAAAGTCTTCCACCAGCGGTCTCATGGAGTTAGGGTATTCATGCCCTATCTACTCCTTTGCCTTTATAGGCTCCAGCATCAGTGGATGTCTGGCCATCCTGACCGCCTCGTGGTACTCCAGATCCTCCAGTTGAGGTCTTCTGAGTATTCTTTGGTGGCCTGTAATTACGGCTCTCTGGGTTCATCCAGCATTCAAATTTCCTATGGCCTTCTTTGTGGCAGCACCGACATTCGACTTTGTGGCCTTCGCAGTCGACCCCTGGGTGGTCTTTCCCACAACGCTTACAGTAAAAGTGGCGCTGGGGCTGTCCGGTGCCTGATGGTAGTATTTAAGTTTAAGTTATCATCTGTTGATATAGAGGTTAAGATTATATTGAATTTAAGAGGTAGGTGTTCTCACCCTTAGGAGGTGCAGATCTCAAAGGCTTAGCATCAATAGCTGGGCCGGTCAACTGAAGGACGGGCTCTTTCCCTGGTGACCCTGCTGCCCTTTCTTTTTAAAGAATTTCTGGTTAAAGGTTTCGGGTCAGCATTCCTAAGGTATTTAATATGGTAAACAGTTTAGAACGGGATAAGTCCTTACTTTCCCTTCTTTTGGCTTTCGCCTGGAGATGCTCCTCCACCCTCAGACTCTCCCTCAGGGTTCTTCCTTTTCTTGGCCCCGAGAGTCTCTTCCCGAGTCTGGAGCATTAGCTCCGTCCTCGAGGCAGCCTCATAACACTCCTGGAATCTCCTTGGTAAGTTCTCACAAAGTTAATTGGTAATGTAGTAAGTAAAGAATTTTATGGCTTTCATGTTAGCACCTGGATGGTAGTGTAGAGGGTAGCACCCATCGCCATCTGGATGCGAAATAATAGTCCTCCCCGGAACTTCTCGACCTTCACGGTCTCTGAGTAGTCCACACCGGGGATGAAGTCCAGCAGACCAATGAATCGAGCGTAGTACTCACCCACGGTCAGACCTTCTTGGGTCAATGTTTCAAACTCATGGCGTTTCTTCTGTTTAAGGTGCGCCGGGTAGTATTTTCCTCTCAGTAATTCTACAAAGGCAGCCCACGAAAAGTCGGGCGTAGCCAGGTGCTGGTCCTTGACCAACCTCCACCAAGTGCTGGCTGCATCCTTCAAATGGAAAGCAGCAATGGCGACCCTCTTGTCGTCAGGTACTTGTAAAGCTTCAAATGCTTTCTCGTGTTCAACAATGTAACGCTCCAAAGCTACGGGGTCTGGTTCCCCAGAATATGTAGGTGGTCGGGTCTCGCTAACTGACTTCAGCCAGTTCGTTTCCCTGGGCTGTGGCGGGTGGGCTGGTGCTCCTCCTATCTGAGTACCCAGCTGTGCAAGAACGGCTGCAACCGTCTCAGCAACTCCTGGAATGCCGGGGTCACCGCTTCCACCTCTACCAGTACCACGCCCTCTAGTTCCACCAGACATCTGTAGTACAGTATGTCACATAAATACTCGTAAATTACCGTACACAACCAATAGATATTAAGTTGCCTTAAGGCTAACCTGTCACGCAATTTGCGTTACTAGACACCATATCTTTCTAAGACGAATCATCTCATAACTCTCAAATGTTCCCCGTAATTTCCCAAGTCCTAAGCTCACTGTCTTAACCTACTTTCTCGTCATCAGAGCGGTACTCCGCTCTGATACCACTTTTGTAACACCCCTCTCAGTAATCACGATATAATCTCTCACGTAGCAATAAATAAAACGTCTCGCAGCGGGAAAACAAATAACCATTACAAAACTCACTCGGGTGTCACCGGCCGTTACTCGCCCATGCGAGCAACGCAGCCAAACTACATCCAACTTCCAATACAAATAAACTGCTAACCGCAGTGATAACGAGAAACTCCTATACATCACACTAAGTCCATAAACCATAAACATCGACAAGTGAGCGCCTACCCAATCCTGAATACACAACCTTACCATAATACAATTCACCATCTTCATTGCTATACAACGTCTCCAAGTGTGGTGACAAAAGTAGCACTCCAATTACCCTGTTCCTGCTCTTCAGCTCCGACAATGATCAACAACCTGTAATGGTGTAGTATCAGCGATAGACGCTGAGTATGCCGGGCCTGGACCCTAATGGCCACTTGTCATTTTAACCATCTTATTATTAGATTGGTTTCATGCTTTCCTTTTTACAGTTATAATCAATACTGTAGTAACATGCATAATAAATTTAACCATCCATCCAAATATCCATAAACATTTAACCATCCATCCAATATCCAAACATTCATTTAATATTCCATACAACATTTATATATCGAACGTATCGAGTAATAACAATATGTGTACAATGTACATTCGCCGTAGCGTACAGTTCATATTTTTTACCTTAGCCTTGTAGGCTCCATTCAACCATCAACACACAATAAAATAACCACAAGTATAACCAATGAACAACAAAGCGAAACAACGAGATTAAACAAGTATTAAGTCTCGTCCATGTATTGTTCGCCACTGTATAAGTCTCAATTGTTTTAGTTGTTCAGTTATACCTAGTGACAATGTCTCGTTAAAACGACATGTCTCTAGTTACCCATATATTATGGCGGGTCACCCACGGCAGTAGCCACTCCAACGGTAGAGTCTCCGACCAACGAGCCATTCTAGCTCACGGGAAATTTTCTTGATACTTACGGACCCGTACGCGGACATCCTGGTATCGTTTTTGTGATCACAGCGCGCACCAAGAGCCATCCTCTTGGCTTTACTTCCATTCCATTAATTTATTAATTATACCATCGCATCGCATTACCAAATTTTCTAACACAGCAGACTAAGGTCATTAGTCCAATCCGGAGTCTGTAAACTCGGGATCCAGTGTTAGATACGAGAGCGGCGTATAGCAAGGCCAATGCTCCGTATAAAAGTCTTAGATAATATGTATATCTTATTATCTTAGTGCTACAACGTTTTTCTGACGTTCCTTATATTTCATATAAGATAGCACCATAGCCGCTAGTTCGTTTTATATATATTGGTTCATATATACGAACCGGTACTGTTAACTCAACAACAGAAACTAATAAGCAGCTATAAATATACAGTTCATGCATATTAATTATCACATTCAGACAAACAATCTTATCACAGATCACACAGAAGTCTGAACTGAGGAAGCCCTCAGAGACAATCCGAGACACATAACAACATACAAGTTATATCAACCAAATCCGAGTCCAAGGAGCAACCTTAGGACAACTCGGATCAAACCCCTTTACATACCGTTCACCCTGACTGTATTACGGTGGAGTATGAATCAGCAAGATCCTACGCTCCGTGCAGTCCGTTAGCTCGTCAAGCGTCCTTGTCAGAAGTGTACTCTAAACGGTAATAAAACTATAAGTCAGTCTCCATGACTAACTACATCCGGTATTTCCGAATTATAAGTAACCCCGACAGTTCACCCCTGTTTTCTACAGTTGTTTGTTACAGGTTTTTCTAAAACAGTCGGCTTTGTTACTTAAAACGCGTACGTCAAAACTATTTCAACTGTTAAGTTTAATTCCTTATATTTCTTTTAATCTTATCCGCATCTAGTTTAGGTACGTAACCCATAGTTGCATGTATGCATGCATTCTTATATTATATTGCATTCTAAAATTCATAACTTATAGTTCGTAACTATATTTTTGTTTTAAAATAACCACCACCATTAAATCATATGGTTTTCAACCAAAATATATTTATCCACCTTATATACATTATTCTTGTGTATGTTTATATTTTTACCACGTAGGTAATTCTCATGAGTTTCATAAACTCTCATATTTTATGTTACATTTTATCATCTTATGTTAGATGATTATTCCCATTAGTTGTATTGTATTGTACAACTTATATTAAGATTATTATCCTAACATCATGTAACATTTTATGTTGTATAATTACAACTCCTAAGGTTTATTCCATAAACACCTTAGTTTATAAATCTCATTTATTTATAGTTTGTCACATCATTTAATGTGAATACCTTATTTGTATTAATTTCATTAAACCACCCTAATACCAAATAATTGTTATAATATTTATAACATTATAGACCTTAGTCTAAAATTCATTTTCCAAACTCTATCAATTCGGTAAAGCCCTTGAATTCATTTAAATTCTATTTTGACCACATAACATTATGTAATGCTATTCCATATGCTAATATCATTTGACATGATATTCTTATTTCCTTTAACTAATAACCTATGGTTTTTATACCCAACTATTTATTATTGCCGCATGGGCACCATAACAAAACCATATTCTTTTTCACAAACCATAGTTTCCTTTATTTACAAAATCACCCATTAATTTATACCATGTTATATTTTCCATTTAATATAACATTTCTAACTTATAAAAGAGTATAACCTATGGTTATTTTTTGTAAATTCCGAACAGCCCTTGTGCTATTCTATAATTGCCATTTGGCCCTATTTATAACACATAGTTCTTCCATATCATTAAAACCATATTTTATACACATATCTTAATAAATTCTCTTAATAGTTCTAAAAATCACCAAATTCCACCAAAGGGTTATAAATATCCTTATTAACCCATATACTTTTGATATTTACCATTCCACCATCTATTTTTCTCCAAAGTGTCATAATGACATATTAACTATATATTATACATATATAGTTTATTTTAATTCCAAAATCCACCAAATAAATTCCTAAAAATTCCTAATAGCCCATGGGTGTTTAAAATACCATTTTACACCCTTAATTTTCGGTAATAACATATTCACCATATATGTCATAAAAATTACCATAAGATACTATCTTATTATACAACCTTAAATAAGTTATTTAACTTATCTAATTTGGTCAAAACCTAGCATATGGTCAAGGTTGACCACCTTAATATTTCCTTGACCACCAATTCCTTATAATTACGGTTTAGTACCCAAACTTTCTAGAAATTACCATTTAACCCCAAAACTTTATAAAATCTTATAAACTTTATTTTAACTCCTTTTTAACTCTAATTTTCGGCCTTATTATTCTAAAGCCCCCAAATTTAATTTAATTACACTATAACCCCTTATTCATTTCGGTAATAATTATATACCACCTAAACTTAAATAAAAGCTTGTAAATGCATAAATAAAATGGCCTAAAATACATGGCCTTATTACAAACATTGTCTTGCAAAATAAATTACACATAAATGTCCCAAAATACATATAAATTTCGGCCTCACCATATATTCTTCATTTATTTACCAAACTTCCACATAATGTCTTAAATTTGACAATTATGCTTGTTTAATTAGTTATAAAATTTATTAAACCATTCCTTAAACATTTTAAGGTCAAACAAGACCTTATTTTACCCTTCACTCACGGCAATTTAATTAGGAGTAGTTTAAGAACACATTAACTTAGCAAAGTTAATGTTTAAGTGATTTATACCTTGATTTAGCTTAGGTAATCCTTGTTTGGTTCGGCCACCTTAAGTAGAAATTCTCCACAGCTTGTTTTACATGTTTTCAAACAGAAAACAAGGCCTAGTTAGTCTCCAAGCAAGATCTAACCATAAGAAGTAATTTAATGTAAGATTTAAGGCAAAAATCACCTTAAGAATGCAAGGAGAGTTCAAGATGGTTTCGACCTGAATCAAACACACCACAAGGTGTTAGATCTACTATATTGACATAGGAAATAGCTAGATCTCAACAAGCTGCCTTGTTATTAGGTTTTACCTTGGAAAAATGCCTTAAAAGAGGGTATTTCCTTTGGATCTCGGCCACCTTTCCCAAATGGCTACCAACAGATTCCACATGAAAAGGAGAAGAAGATGAGGCTATGACCAAAGTTTCACAGCCGAACTTGAAGGGAATCAAAAGATATGAGCTTAAAGCACATTTTTACCTTAAAATGAGATTTTGAGCAACCTTGGTCTCTAAACTTGTTTCATTCGAATTTGATTGATGTTCTAACCTTAGAACACTGAGAATAAGCCATAGGAACTGATTAGTCACGAGATCTAAGCATAGGTGGTGAGAGATGAAGAAAAAGAGCCAAAAACAAGCCTTAAACCATTAATTCGAAGCTTAGAAGTTAGGTTTACCTTCCCAACTGAAGAAGTTCGGTTGAGAGAGCTTGGAGAGCTTAGAGCTGCTTCATCGAATTGAATGCAGCTAGGAGAGAGAGAGTGACTAGAATTGGTATTATTAGGTTGAAAATGTGCTTTAGATTAGTTTATTCTAATAATTGAAGGTGACTCATCAAGGGATAAGGAGGGAGCAAGGAGCCGGCTGATTGAAGAAAGGAGAGGCTCCTCACACGTTTTTCCAGCTGGAGAATTCAAATAATGGAGTGAAAGTGTGTATAAACTAATAAAAAGGCAAAAGTAGCCCTTAATCATGGAGATATGTTGGTGCTGTCTTTTGGATGTGCAAGTGGCTAAATGGAGCCTATCTTGCTGTAAATGTCGAACTTACATGGTCTAAGGGGTCAACTTTGACCTCTTGACCAATCTTAGTCAATATTGACTCCTGGGCCCCCTTTTAGGGTTTTATTAATATTTATATAAATTTAAAAATTCTAATTCTTGGAATGTCCTAATATCATATAATATATATTTTATCATATTTAAAGGTATTTATAACCTTTTAGCCTTTAAAACCAATTTAGTAGACAATTACCAAAAATGTGCTTTAAGGAGTTTTAGTGCACATTTTGTGTCTCAAGGTGTTTCTGAGCTCGGTTTTCTTTTGAAAACGGTTTTTTTGTGTTCCTTACATTATATTTGATCATGGTATCCAATTTTATCATTTAGAGGTCATTAGACCTTTAAGGTTTCTTAGAGCAATTTTAGCCCTTCTTGACCTTGAAGCATGTAAATGCTTTTTATTTGTGTTGGAGTGTTGTCCAACAATTGTAATATGTTTATTAATGTTTAATCTGCTTAGGACAAATTTTTAGATCCTAAGAAATTCATTTGGGTATTTATTTACCCTTAACAGTCAAGGGTGCAACATCTGTTTTGTGTTGACCACTGTTGTTCTCAGTTGACTTTTAAGGCGTGTTTAGGCCTTAATTAATGTGATTAGATATTTAATCCATGTTCAATAAGTTTGGGGTATTTCAGTCTACCCCCCTTAAAAAGACTTCGTCCCGAAGTCTCTTAATCAAATAGGTAAGTATATAAAAAATGTATAACTACCCATTGTTCCCATAATGTATATCTATGTGATATATCATTTACACACATCGTATTGCCTATACAGCACATAGCATCACGTTGGGCGTTAGTTCAATCATATATGGATATAGGTGATCCATCAGCATCATCATTTCCTATCAGTTCTACAAGTCCTGACAACCTTCCTGAGGTTCCACAACATTCCATTGTTCCCTTCCATATCTAATAATAGATATACCTATGTAATCATTCTATAAAGCAATATGAATACATATCACAAATAGCATAAGAAAAGGTTACACACATGGTGTACATACAACATTCAAACAAGTATCTTGTGAGATACCTACATACCAGTGCACATTACACACAAACATACCAACAACGCGTACCAACCATAACCAACAAAACCAATTCACTGTTGCTATGCATACTAATAATTCACATACTAACCAAACAAACCTCGTATGCCCCGCACACCACCAATTCTCTTTTTTTGTATGCAATGCATATCAAAACAGCCAAAACTTAGTGCACACATGTGCACAGCCAAGAGGCTCTACCCCCCTTAAAAAGGGTTACGCCCCCGTACCCCACAAGTATACAACAGCCGCTCAACAAGGAGCGCTGGATACTTGGCTCTCAAGAGTTATCCAACTCGTGGATTATCCTTATCAGAGAGACGGGTATGACTCTAGTCCTCAGGTTCCACAATATATAAAAGGTGAGGCACTGATCTTTTTGTGCTCTCTCCCCAGTTCATTCTTTTGGGCCCACTCGCTCCGTATGAGGTGTGACCCATGAACAAAGGCTCAATTTGCCTCTTTTTTTATTGCTGTGAATCCACTGGTTTGGGCAGCATATATGCGTGTGTCTTCTCTCACTGACATTCAGTTTGAGATGTAATATGACATTGGCTACTGTTAGTACTTAGTGCTCTTTGCACTTGTCTTTGTAATACTAAGACGTACCAGCCTATATGTCCACAAAGATGATGTTTGTCATCCATGTCTCCTGGTGATTTGTTCCAGAGTAATACTCTGTTGTATTATCTCTTTTTTTTCCATTTTTTTTTAACACACTCTTGTGATATCCACTTTATCTTTCTGCATTCCCATTAGATTAATAACTGTGCGAGTGCAAAACCAAAACACTCAGTCATACAGAGTGCAGAGGCAAACGCTCAACAGCTAATATCCAATGAGGCAAATAGAAAGATGTGCGAATTATCCTGTGAGTGGTACATTCCGAATCCACTGTTCCTTGAGCAAGGTTTCTGCTATCATATAGCTTTATCTTTTCTCCTTGCGTAGTCACTGTTTATATCTATATCATCTGGTAGATTTCCTCTGGATTGCAAGCATTTGCTCGATCCTTATGAGGATTCTACATATTATCCGTCCATAACGGGTTTTCCTGTTTCTTCTATTTTTTTTTGGGTTCCTGTCCTTGAATTGTTTCCCTGTCTTCACTGTATACTATCTACTGTTCTCTGTTTAAGGTTCCTCTTTTTTTTTTCTAGCCCGTTGGTTAACTGCGGCTCTTCTCGTCCATCTTCGAGGTAATATGTCTTACGGTCCGTAGTACGGAGTTGACTACTTCTCGTGTTCCTAACACTACTTGTCTACTTGCATGGGGTACCGTACTGATACATTACTACCTACCCGACTAACTCATAATAAGTCGTCAGGCCCACATGCTCCCAACGGAGTGCGGTCGTCCCATGTCCGTTTTAGTAAACTGGTAATGTCTGTCACACGGTTGTTGTGAAGTATTCTGTTGTCAATCTCCCTTTGATGGATATCCCTTTTTTTTGTTCTTGTTCTTCTTTCTTTTTCTTCCTTTTTTTTTTTCTCTTTTGCTTCTGTTTTTTTTTGTCTAATAGTTCGTGTTATCGGTTATCCTGTAATAAGTGTTTTGTCTTTGTGGCATCAGTGGTAATTCGTGCCATAGACTGGTATTATTCAACTTGGTGTAAGTAAAATCCGTGCTATATTAGCAAACTTGTTTCTTTTTTTTTTTGATCTCATTGAGTACAACACAATTTTCCTTTTTCTCCCTGTATATTTTTTTATCATATCTCATCCAAAGTTCATATATGTCCCCTCATCCATGTAATTGGAAGCATTGTAGATTGCATAATAGCTTGAGCAACTTGGCTCTTCACTTCTCGACCATCCTCACTGACGGTGGTGCATCTACAAGGGTATGCTTGTCCACGAGGACTAAACATGTATCACTAGTAGTGATTAGCATTTAAATGCGGGTATACACTGGTGGTATTTGGCTAATAAGACATGTCTGAAAATTCCCAACAATTTAAACTGGTGTGGTTTACAGTCACAGTGGCTGTATAGTTTCCCCAGTTGCAGTGGTTGGACTAACGGTCCTTCCATAGTTGCATAAGTTTCTAATCTCAAGGTTTGTATGAAAAAGTTTGAAAAACATTTTTTTTATAAAAGGTTAAAAGAGTAGTAGTTGTTGTAATTGCATTTGCAGTAGCTGTTACTGTTGCTGTCGCTGCACTTGCTGTAGCAAGTGCGCAAGGCAGATGGAAATTTCAGTAGTTTATTGTCATAGCGCTTGCAATAGCAAGTGCGCCATGCAGGTGGAAATTCTGGTTCAGTAATTCCCGGTCTCATTGACTCTTCATCATTTGAGTACCGCTACATGGTAATGTAAGCATTAACATCCTGTTTCATATATATATCCGTCAAGGTTTAAAGTTTACTCGCATCAAGTTCACAATCTAGTCTCCAAAGTCATACACAGAAAGGCGAGTGGTCAATGACACACTCCCACGTAATCTATCAAATGTTTCTTTCTAACATCCCAAGTAAGCACACCACATAGTAAGTAAACAAAGTCTTCCACCAGCGGTCTCATGGAGTTATGGTATTCATGCCCTATCTACTCCTTTGCCTTTATAGGCTCCAGCATCAGTGGATGTCTGGCCATCCTGACCGCCTCATGGTACTCCAGATCCTCCAGTTGAGGTCTTCTGAGTATTCTTTGGTGGCCTGTAATTACGGCTCTCTGGGTTCATCCAGCATTCAAATTTCCTATGGCCTTCTTTGTGGCAGCACCGACATTCGACTTTGCGGCCTTCGCAGTCGACCCCTGGGTGGTCTTTCCCACAACGCTTACAGTAAAAGTGGCGCTGGGGCTGTCCGGTGCCTAATGGTAGTATTTAAGTTTAAGTTATCATCTGTTGATATAGAGGTTAAGATTATTGTTATACCCAATTTTCAACCCCAACCCCCCGGAGGAAAGTCTCTACTAATAGGCTAGTAGCAAGGGTTCCCAGTTCGATCGGCACGTTTCAGAGTACTAGGGACAGCTTAGTCATCTCCAGGGGCATTTTCGTAATTTTTCAAGGCTCCTAAGCCCCCTATAGGCTTTCTCTCTCCTCCAAATAAGGGTCAAATCAATTCAAAATGCTTTGAAATTTTAACCCATGATAAAGGATGACATTTGAAGCATAATGGCGTTGGAATTTTGATTTTTCGAATTTCCAATAATTTTCTAGCAATTTCTGATTGAATCTGACGGGAAATTGAATTTAAAAATATCCCAATATCCAAAAAATTCGATTCCACTTTAGAAAAATCAGAAATCATCCTTTACCCATGTGTAAAATTTTATAATCAAATTCCTTTTGGAAGCCCTTGAGCTAAAACGTCGGTAAATCTCGGTTTTTACCGGATTTTTCTATCTTTAAGGAAGCCTATATAAGGAACCTTATCCCATGATCAAATCAGAACCTCAAGAACCCTAAGCAACCAGAAAACCTAGCCGTCTCATTCTCCTCACGTTTTTACACATCCAACACCAAAATCACATCAAAAATCTCTCGAAATCACCACCTAAACACACTTTTCAACTCCTAACACATCAACAATCATCAAACATCAACCTAACCACCTCCAAACGTGAAGAACATCATCAACAATCAACAACCAGAAGCCCGGGTCGAACTCAATCCGGAACCGGCATCATCGGAGCCTCCGAAGAATCCCAACGTGAAGAATCATCTTGAATTCGAAGGTAAAACAGGTTACAATCCCACTTTTCTGATTCCCCACGACCTTGTTAACTCTCTGTCAAAGTTTGGGTTCAAACCAACCTGTTTACGCTTCTGTATTGACGTTTGTTTAAGCTTCTGTCCAATAACTTGTTTACAAAGTTTCGTGCTTAATTCGAGTTCAAATTGAAAACCTTCAATCACTAACGACTTGTAAATCTTTCAGGCTACACACCCATAAAATTTGAGCTCAAAACACCCTCGGGAACCTTCTGAAAACCCCTGTCCGTGGGTGGTCCGTGACCTCGGACCTATGGTCCGGGACCTCGGACGCGTTGTCCGAGACCACGGACACCCACGGACGGCGGCGGGATTTTAAAAATTCAAAACTTAGGTTTTTCTAACGATGTCCGGGCCCACGGACAGCCTGTCCGTGGCCCCGGACTTTGCAAATTTTTGTTTTCCTTCAATTTCGACTTTTCTGCATATTTAGGTTAACTGGGGTCCGTGGTCTCGGACTTTTGGTCCGTGGCTACGGACGTAAGCAAAATTTGACCTAATTCTGCCTCCGAAACCCTAGTTTAGGTAGCTTTCAATTTCACTTTAATTTTCTGTCAAAAAACGCTAAAAAACACAAAAAAAACAGAAGCTTGCGCACTTAGGTTAAAACGACTCGTAAGCCGTAAATAAACTAAGTAGAGGAAAAACGACTCTTGAGGGTAATGAAAGTAATTGAACCCTAAATAAGTCGAATATCAAGCCCCCGAACCGAACTCTCCTTTCCTAATTTATCTAGGTTAAAATTAGGTGGCGACTCATAATAGGTTCCAGTGAGCTAGCTTAGGTTTTAATAATTATTGTTATATGACATAGTTATTAATCTTAGGTTATAAGTGGACCTAAAACCCGGTTAGATCCTAATCAATTTAATCAACATAGGATAGGGTTTAAAATCGAGGCTCACAGACTGGCGACTCTGCTGGGGACAAACTTCTTAATTTAACTTGTTTAATTTTAAGAAAGAGGGCTTAACTCGAAAATGTTTATGGCTTTTATTACTTTGTGTTTACCTTTGTGCGCAATTTAAATTCCCTGCACCTCTGCATCATATGAGAGCGAGGGTCCACACAAACCGATTTCACCCCGGGACCCATCTGGGGTCCCCTGTCAGGGACTCACACCTTTTAGGTGATGTGAATAAGGGGGGAAAAGAGGAGGATGTCGTCTAACCACATCCCCTTAATACCTGGGCCTTAGCCCCAAGCGTTTTCCTGACAGTGCCCTTACCTAGCCCATTGTTTGGTCAGTCAAAGACCCGACCGTAGACGCACACCTTTAGGTGATGTGAAAAGAGTGGGGAAGCCCAAAGAGAATAGCGCGCAAGCCCTATTCCTTTGTGGTGACCTGGGCCCATGCCCCAAGCATCTCTCCGGATCGATCCATACCCGAATTGGATAAGCGTCAAGTGAGGACATGTTGAACTTGCGTGGGCTTTGTCTGCTTGTATGATCGGCCCACTACCCGGCCTAGGAACTGATAGGAACTTTTCCTATATCAACTCAGCCCATCCCGAACTTACGGTTTTATTGTTGGCGGCCCCAAAGGCCCTGTTTGGTTTGAATGAATGAATTGTTTGTTCGGGCTTCGGCCCAAAAGTTTAGACTTAGGTGATTTCTCTCTTTCGGCCCAATTCGAATTATCAATTTAGTTCTTGGCCCAGGAAAAACAAATCCACCTAAAGCAGTTCATGAAAATCCGTCGGGCCTTTCCATTTCAAGGTTTATTCTAGTCTAGGAAGACTTTCCACTTGGGCTTTGGCCCAAAATCCTAGATATAGGTACCATCTTTTAGGCCCAATCAGAATTACTCGGCCCAAATTCCAATTCACATCTAGGACATGGTTTAAAAATCATTTCGGCCCATGCGCCCTATTTCTAGCCCAAACACATTCTAGCGATCAGGTACCAAATTCTCAAAACATTCCGGTAGTACCACACTCACAACTCATTTCATCTGGGCCCACAGGCCAATTCATAGTTTTGGCCCACGGATTTCACTTTCATTCCAGAATTTCGGCCCATAGCATAAAACATTTGAATTCAAGATAGTTTGTATAATTCATTCCAGCTTCTGGCCTTAGGGCCCAACAAGAACGTCAAACGAATCTTAGGCTTCAAGATTTCTCCCTCAGCCCAGTGGCCCATCCATAGTCCATGAGGCTTCCTTCGGCCTGTTTGCTTCGCTACCAGATTAAGCGCATTCAGGCCCGTACATCCATTCTAGTGAAGAAGTCCCTCTGGCCCATATGTCTTACTTCAACCCCAAATCATTTTGGCCCAAGAGCCACATTCCCAAATCATTCCGACCCAAGTGCCACCTTCCCAAGCACATTCTGGCCCAAGCGCCACATCCTCAAACACTTTTTGGCCCAAGCGCCACGCTTTCAAATACTTTCTGGCCCAAGTGCCACATATTCTAAACATTCCGGCCCAAGTGCCACAGTCTCGCAACATGTTCTGGCCCCAGTGCCGCATCCTCATTCCGGCCCGAGTGCCTATCCACATCCATAAAAATCATCCAGGCCCGAGTGCCTAATCCACATTCATGAAACCGTTTCAACCCATGCACCTCACATCCAGGCCCAAGTGTCTCATGCGTCATTCATAGGCATTCCTAGGAGCCTACTAAGAGTCCAAGAAGAAGACGATCACAGTCATCTTAGCGACATCCCAGCGGTCAAGAGCTCGAGTCTTCAGCATGCCGACTTCAGACGGTTCAGCAGGATTTCGATTCAACAGAAATTTTAGGGTTCCTATGCATTCTACTGCATAACCTGCCATAACACTCATCTTTCAAATGCACCTCTCATTTTTTCAAAGAATGATCGTTTTCAAACCACTAATAAGAAGCATCGATCTTGTTAAATCATCTTCCCCCTCATGTTCGCAAATGGATGACTTTTTCAAGTCTAAATGATAACACAAAAAAAGAGAGAAGGTTTTGTTGAAAATGGTTCATGAATTAATTATCTCCCGACAATGGAATACAAAGACTTGTATTTTGTTTCTGAAGTTTTGAGCATGCCTTACCAAACCCCACAGCTTATCCCAAAACATCCAAATAACCCCCAAAGAGGTTCAAGGTCCACATCTATTGAATTGTTGTCACAAACCCCAAAATCAATACTAGGGGCAATCTAAGTTTAAGTTCGTCATCATTTATCTTTTGTTTAAATGTGCGAACGAGTTTCGGAGTGAAAATCTCACGAGAATGTCTTGAGCGGAAAAACCATGAGCGAACGAGCGTGTCATTTTTACACGACTCCGGTGAGACCACATTCAAAGGTGAGGTAAACGGCGTAACTCCGACCGAAGGAGATAATTTGTAGATTTACACTTAGACCTGCGAAAAGTAACAAAGAAAGGATACACAACTATTAGGGATGACGAAGCACCTAGGTACATCACCACACATCCAAAAGCTTGTGAACCCTGACATCACACCCTAGGCACCCCCGCTGAGCTTTGATATATCCTCTTTTACAACATTAAACTCCACAGAATAGGCCAGCCAATGATGAATACCCGACCCGGTGACCAAAGGATGCAAGGAGCCCGACTTCCGAAACACTCACAAGTCCAAAGAAGCAATGCCGCTCAGCGTGACGGAGTGATCCGCAAATGGCCCCAAAGTGGCACAGGATCCAAATGAGCTAACATCAAAACAGCTCTCAAAGTTCAAAACCGGGAAACACAAGAACCCCGAAGGAAAAGAGATTCAAAGAAAGGCAAACCTGGAAAGCCTCGAAGTAATCCAAAATCAGAAGAAAGAGAGGAGGTGCAAGGAACAATTCAAAGGTCCAAAATTCCAAGCTCACAAGCGAAGTCATCACGAAGTAGCCAAACGACTTCAAGACAAAAAAAGCAAGTCCGGGAGAAGGTGCAAGTTGCAGCTTTGGTCACCCTTATAGCTCCACATATCCTAAACATTCCTCCGTGTCCTGTTGTCATTCATCACACCCCATAGCCACATTATAAGCTTTAAAGACTTCCGACTTGATAGTTGTGTGTCCAATTACGTGAAAGTAACAGATCGAATGCGTAAATTCATCAAATATCGAATTCAATGGTCTAGAAGTTGTGACCGTAGGTGAGGAACGAGTGCAAACGCCAAACACGCCGAGTGTAGGTTAGGAAGCACCACATAAAAACATAAGACCCTGTGAGGACGAGACTCGTTTGCACGTTTAATAAAAGAAAATACTGGGGGCAATCGATCGTTCCGATCGATTGCCATGAACTCTAGCTCAGATTGTCTTAAGGGAAAATACTGGGGGCAATTGTTGGTTCCAACAATTGCTATGACAACACCAATTGGAACCCAGAGCTCAAACATCACCACCACCATTCCACCGCAGGCACAAAAGCCCTTACCTACATCAAACACCACAGGCCCACATAAGCCCTTACTTTCACACCATACCACACAAAGCCCAAACCGCTACACAGGCCCACATAAGTCCTTACCTTTACATCATACACCATACCCCCACCGATGGCATGTTCATCTCCTAGGAGATAAATTACAAGTCTGAAATCTATGGTCAGGAAATGATAATTTCACTTTCCTTTCCAGTAAACAGAATTTTCTTCAAACACTGCCACGTTTGGCACCTCTTTCAACAAATTTCTTGTCTTGAACAACTTTCCTCTAAACATTTCGGTTTCATAAACCTCATCATGGCCACATTTGGCGCACTTTCTAGAAATGTCTTGCTTTGGACAATTTTTGATCCTTAACATTGCCATGTTTGGCACATTTTCCAACGGTTTCTTGTTTTGGACAAATTTCCTACATACACCTTGATCGTATTTTGACATGCACATCCTCATTGCCACGTTTGGCACTTTCATAATCAACTTTCATCATAACCATTGCATTTATTCGTATGAGACTCCTCGTCACAATTCAGAGATACAGATTCTCAGCTGAAGATACAGATTCTTGAGAGATACAGATTCTCGCCCCGAAGATACAGATTCTTCAGAGATATAGATTCTCGCCCCGAAGATACAGATTCTTCAGAGATACAGATTCTCGGCCCGAAGATACAGATTCTTGAGAGATACAGATTCTCGGCCCGAAGATACAGATTCTTGAGAGATACAGATTCTCGCCCCGAAGATACAGATTCTTGAGAGATACAGATTCTCGCCCCGAAGATACAGATTCTTCAGAGATATAGATTCTCGCCCCGAAGATACAGATTCTTCAGAGATACAGATTCTCGCCCCGAAGATACAGATTCTTGAGAGATACAGATTCTCGCCCCGAAGATACAGATTCTTGAGAGATACAGATTCTCGCCCCGAAGATACAGATTCTTCAGAGATACAGATTCTCGCCCCGAAGATACAGATTCTTCAGAGATACAGATTCTCGCCCCGAAGATACAGATTCCTCAGAGATACAGATTCTCACCCGATCAGAGATACAGATTCTCAGCCGAAGGTTCAGATCCACCAGAATAGATGAACTCAACCTCAGGCTCGTCATAAACCCAGTTTCCTACCATTCCACTTGGGCACCCATAGGTCCTACCCTACATCCGTCAATTTAGGCACACATCACATCGATCTCATTACGTCTCTTTTCCAGGTTCCCGACACCTTATAATGCTCGGCGTACCCCATTCAGTCTCAGTTTCCCGCGACAACACTTATAATGCTCGGTCGTATTCCAGGTTCCCGACACGCTTATAATGCTCGTGTATTCCATTCACTTTCAGGTTCCCCGACACCTTAGAATGCTCAGCGTACTTCATTCCTTATAGGTAGTCAACGCCTTAGAATCGCTGACATTACTAATCTTTAGTTGTCACGCTTAGAATCATTTGACTTACTCCATTTTCATCATTTTAGGTTAGTCAACGCCTTAGAATAGCTTGACATCATTTTCATCACCTAGGTAGTCAGCGCCTTAGAATAGCTCGCACAACTTGCTAGATTTCAAATGGCATACGAGGTCTTTTAGGTGATCCAGAATTTTTGGGGTAACCTCAAGCATCAACTAGTCTTTTCATCTTCATTACAAAGCCTAGTTGACGGGGGCAATCTGTTTGAACCCAAAATTTCAACCCCCCGGAGGAAAGTCTCTACTAATAGGTCTAGTAGCAAGGGTTCCCAGTTCGACATCGGCACGTTTCCAGAGTACTAGGGACAGCTTAGTCATGCTTCCAAGGGCATTTTCGTAATTTCAAGGCTCTAAGCCCCCTATAGGCTTCTCTCTCCTCTCCAAATAAGGGTCAAATCAATTCAAAATGCTTTGAAATTTTAACCCCATGATAAAGGAGACATTTGAAGCATAAGGTGGGCGTTGGAATTTGATTTTTCGAATTTCCAATAATTTTCTAGCAATTTCTGATTGAATCTGACGGAAATTGAATTTAAAAATATCCCAATATCCAAAAAATTTGATTCACTTTAGAAAAATCAGAAATATCATCCTTTACACCATGTGTAAAATTTTATAATCAAATTCCTTTTGGAAGCCCTTGAGCTAAAACGTCGGTAAATCTCGGTTTTTACAGGATTTTTCTATCTTTAAGGAAGCCTATATAAGGAACCTTATCCCATGATCAAATCAGAACCTCAAGAACCCTAAGCAACCAGAAAACCTAGCCGTCTCATTCTCCTCCACGTTTTTACACATCCAAGCACCAAAATCACATCAAAAATCTCTCGAAATCACACCACCTAAACACACTTTCAACTCCTAACACATCAACAATCATCAACATCAACCAACCACCTCCAAAACGTGAAGAACAATCATCAACATCACACCAGAAGCCCGGGTCGAACTCAATCCGGAACCGGCATCATCGGAGCCTCCGAAGAATCCCAACGTGAAGAATCATCTGCATCGAAGGTAAAACAGGTTACAATCCCACTTTTCTGATTCCCCACGACCTGTTAACTCTCTGTCAAAGTTTGGGTTCAAAACCAACCTGTTTACGCTTCTGTATTGACGTTTGTTTAAGCTCCTGTCCAATAACTTGTGTTTACAAAGTTTCGTGCTTAATTCGAGTTCAAATTGAAAACCTTCAATCACTAACGACTTGTAAATCTTTCAGGCTACACACCCATAAAATTTGAGCTCAAAACACCTCGGGAACCTTCTGAAAACCCCTGTCCGTGGGTTGGTCCGTGACCTCGGACCTATGGTCCGGGACCTCGGACGCGTTGTCCGAGACCACGACACCCACGGACGGCGGCGGGATTTTAAAAATTCAAAACTTAGGTTTTTCTAACGATGTCCGGGCCCACGGACAGCCTGTCCGTGGCCCCGACTTTGCAAATTTTTGTTTTCCTTCAATTTCGACTTTTAATGCATATTTAGGTTAACTGGGTCGTGGTCTCGGACTTTTGGTCCGTGGCTACGGACGTAAGCAAAATTTGGCCTAATTCTGCCTCCGAAACCCTAGTTTAGGTAGCTTTCAATTTCACTTTAATTTTCTGTCAAAAAACGCTAAAAAACACAAAAAAAAAAGAAGCTTGCGCACTTAGGTTAAAAACTTTGTATAAGCCGTAAATAAACCAAGTAGAGGAAAAACGACCTAGGAAGGGTAATGAAAAGTATTGAACCCTAAATAAGTCGAATATTAAGCCCCCGAACCCGAACTCTCCTTTCCTAATTTGATCTAGGTTAAATTAGGTGGCGACTCATAATAGGTTCCAGTGACTAGCTTAGGTTTTAATAATTATTGTTTTATGACATAGTTTATTAATCTTAGGTTATAAGTGGACCTAAAAACCCGGCTAGATCTTAATCAACTTCTCAATCAACATAGGATAGGGTTTAAAATCGAGGCTCACAATTATATTGAATTTAAGAGGTAGGTGTTCCACCCTAAGGAGGTGCAGATCTCAAAGGCTTAGCATCAATAGCTGGGCCGGTCAACTGAAGGACGGGCTCTTTCCCTTTTCTTCCCCTGGTGACCCTGCTGCCCTTTCTTTTTAAAGAATTTCTGGTTAAAGGTTTCGGTCAGCATTCCTAAGGTATTTAATATGGTAAACAGTTTAGAACGAGATAAGTCCTTACTTTCCCTTCTTTTGGCTTTCGCCTGGAGATGCTCCTCCACCCTCAGACTCTCCCTCAGGGTTCTTCTTCCTTTTCTTGGCCCCGAGAGTCTCTTCCCGAGTCTGGAGCATTAGCTCCGTCCTCGAGGGCAGCCTCATAACACTCCTGGAATCTCCTTGGTAAGTTCTCACAAAGTTAATTGGTAATGTAGTAAGTAAGAATTTTATGGCTTTCATGTTAGCACCTGGATGGTAGTGTAGAGGGTAGCACCCATCGCCATCTGGATGCGAAATAATAGTCCTCCCCGGAACTTCTCGACCTTCACGGTCTCTGAGTAGTCCACACCGGGGATGAAGTCCAGCAGACCAATGAATCGAGCGTAGTACTCACCCACGGTCAGACCTTCTTGGGTCAATGTTTCAAACTCATGGCGTTTCTTCTGTTTAAGGTGCGCCGGGTAGTATTTTCCTCTCAGTAATTCTACAAAGGCAGCCCACGAAAAGTCGGGCGTAGCCAGGTGCTGGTCCTTGACCAACCTCACCAAGTGCTGGCTGCATCCTTCAAATGGAAAGCAGCAATGGCGACCCTCTTGTCGTCAGGTACTTGTAAAGCTTCAAATGCTTTCTCGTGTTCAATAATGTAACGCTCCAAAGCTACGGGGTCTGGTTCCCCAGAATATGTAGGTGGTCGGGTCTCGCTAACTGACTTCAGCCAGTTCGTTTCCCTGGGCTGTGGCGGGTGGGCTGGTGCTCCTCCTATCTGAGTACCCAGCTGTGCAAGAACGGCTGCAACCGTCTCAGCAACTCCTGGAATGCCGGGGTCACCGCTTCCACCTCTACCAGTACCACGCCCTCTAGTTCCACCAGACATCTGTAGTACAGTATGTCACATAAATACTCGATAAATTACCGTACACAACCAATAGATATTAAGTTGCCTTAAGGCTAACCTGTCACGCAATTTGCGTTACTAGACACCATATCTTTCTAAGACGAATCATCTCATAACTCTCAAATGTTCCCCGTAATTTCCCAAGTCCTAAGCTCACTGTCTTAACCTACTTTCTCGTCATCAGAGCGATACTCCGCTCTGATACCACTTTTGTAACACCCCTCTCCATAATCACGATGTAATCTCTCACGTAGCAATAAATAAAACGTCTCGCAGCGGAAAAACAAATAACCATTACAAAACTCACTCGGGTGTCACCGGCCATTACTCGCCCATGCGAGCAACGCAGCCAAACTACATCCAACTTCCAATACAAATAAACTGCTAACCGCAGTGATAACGAGAAACTCCTATACATCACACTAAGTCCATCAACCATAAACATCGACAAGTGAGCGTCTACCCAATCCTGAAAAATACTTAACCTTACCATAAGACCATACACCAACTTTATTACAATACCACATCTCCAATTACCCTGTTCCTGCTCTTCAGCTCCGACAATGATCAACAACCTGCATGAGTGTAGTATCAGCGATAGACGCTGAGTATGCCGGGCCTGGACCCTAATGGCCACTTGTCATTTTAACCATCTTATTATTAGATCGATTTCATGCTTTACCATTTTACAGTTATATTCAATACTGTAGTAAACATGCATAATAAATTTAACCATCCATCCAAATATCCATACATTCAACCATCCATCCAAATATCCAAACATTCATTTAATTCCATCCAACGTTATATATCGAACGTATCGAGTATTAACAATATAGTGTACAATGTACTTTCGCCGTAGCGTACAGTTTTCATATTTGATTTACCTTAGCCTTGTAGGCTCCATCCAACCATCAACACACAATAAAATAACCACAAGTATAACCAATGAACAACAAAGCGAAATAACGAGATTAGTAAACAAGTATCAAGTCTCGTCCATAGTATTGTTCGCCACTGTATAAGTCTCAATTGTTTTAGTTGTTCAGTTATCCTAGTGACAATGTCTCGTTAAAACGACATGTCTCTAGTTACCCATATATTATGGCGGGTCACCCACGGCAGTAGCCACTCCAACGGTAGAGTCTCCGACCAACGAGCCATTCTAGCTCACGGGAAATTTTCTTGATACTTACGGACCCGTACGCGGACATCCTGTATCGTTTTTGTGATCACAGCGCGCACCAAGAGCCACATCCTCTTGGCTTTACTTCCATTCCATTAATTTAATTATACCATCGCATCGCATTACCAAATTTTCTAACACAGCAGACTAAGGTCATTAGTCCAATCCGGAGTCTGTAAACTCGGGATCCAGTGTTAGATACGAGAGCGGCGTATAGCAAGGCCAATGCTCCGTATAAAAGTCTTAGATAATATGTATCTTATTATCTTAGTGCTACAACGTTTTTCTGACGTTCCTTATATTTCATATAAGATAGCACCATAGCCGCTAGTTCATTTTATATATATTGGTTCATATATACGAACCGGTACTGTTAACTCAACAACAGAAACTAATAAGCAGCTATAAATATACAGTTCATGCATATTAATTATCACATTCAGACAAACAATCTTATCACAGATCACACAGAAGTCTGAACTGAGGAAGCCCTCAGAGACAATCCGAGACAC
This sequence comes from Limonium bicolor, assembly GCA_023374045.1. NCBI lineage: Eukaryota > Viridiplantae > Streptophyta > Magnoliopsida > Caryophyllales > Plumbaginaceae > Limonium > Limonium bicolor. The sequence goes on along the minus strand of CM041780.1, from coordinate 176,796,925 downwards.
ATAACAACATACAAGTTATATCAACCAAATCCGAGTCCAAGGAGCAACCTTAGGACAACTCGGATCAAACCCCTTTACATACCGTTCACCCTGACTGTATTACGGTGGAGTATGAATCAGCAAGATCCTACGCTCCGTGCAGTCCGTTAGCTCGTCAAGCGTCCTTGTCAGAAGTGTACTCTAAACGGTAATAAAACTATAAGTCAATCTCCATGACTAACTACATCCGGTATTTCCGAATTATAAGTAACCCCGACAGTTCACCCCTGTTTTCTACAGTTGTTTGTTACAGGTTTTTCTAAAACAGTCGGCTTTGTTACTTAAAACGCGTACGTCAAAACTATTTCAACTGTTAAGTTTAATTCCTTATATTTCTTTTAATCTTATCCGCATCTAGTTTAGGTACGTAACCCATAGTTGCATGTATGCATGCATTCTTATATTATATTGCATTCTAAAATTCATAACTTATAGTTCGTAACTATATTTTTGTTTTAAAATAACCACCACCATTAAATCATATGGTTTTCAACCAAAATATTTTATCCACCTTATATACATTATTCTTGTGTATGTTTATATTTTTACCACGTAGGTAATTCTCATGAGTTTCATAAACTCTCATATTTTATGTTACATTTTATCATCTTATGTTAGATGATTATTCCCATTAGTTGTATTGTATTGTACAACTTATATTAAGATTATTATCCTAACATCATGTAACATTTTATGTTGTATAATTACAACTCCTAAGGTTTATTCCATAAACACCTTAGTTTATAAATCTCATTTATTTATAGTTTGTCACATCATTTAATGTGAATACCTTATTTGTATTAATTTCATTAAACCACCCTAATACCAAATAATTTTATAATATTTATAACATTATAGACCTTAGTCTAAAATTCATTTTCCAAACTCTATCAATTCGGTAAAGCCCTTGAATTCATTTAAATTCTATTTTGACCACATAACATTATGTAATGCTATTCCATATGCTAATATCATTTGACATGATATTCTTATTTCCTTTAACTAATAACCTATGGTTTTTATACCCAACTATTTATTATTGCCGCATGGGCACCATAACAAAACCATATTCTTTTTCACAAACCATAGTTTCCTTTATTTACAAAATCACCCATTAATTTATACCATGTTATATTTTCCATTTAATATAACATTTCTAACTTATAAAAGAGTATAACCTATGGTTATTTTTGTAAATTCCGAACAGCCCTTGTGCTATTCTATAATTGCCATTTGGCCCTATTTATAACACATAGTTCTTCCATATCATTAAAACCATATTTTATACACATATCTTAATAAATTCTCTTAATAGTTCTAAAAATCACCAAATTCCACCAAAGGGTTATATCCTTATTAACCCATATACTTTTGATATTTACCATTCCACCATCTATTTTTCTCCAAAGTGTCATAATGACATATTAACTATATATTATACATATATAGTTTATTTTAATTCCAAAATCCACCAAATAAATTCCTAAAAATTCCTAATAGCCCATGGGTGTTTAAAATACCATTTTACACCCTTAATTTTTGGTAATAACATATTCACCATATATGTCATAAAAATATACCATAAGATACCTATCTTATTATACAACCTTAAATAAGTTATTTAACTTATCTAATTTGGTCAAAACCTAGCATATGGTCAAGGTTGACCACCTTAATATTTCCTTGACCACCAATTCCTTATAATTATGGTTTAGTACCCAAACTTTCTAGAAATTACCATTTAACCCCAAAACTTTATAAAATCTTATAAACTTTATTTTAACTCCTTTTTAACTCTAATTTTCGGCCTTATTATTCTAAAGCCCCCAAATTTAATTTAATTACACTATAACCCCTTATTCATTTCGGTAATAATTATATACCACCTAAACTTAAATAAAAGCTTGTAAATGCATAAATAAAATGGCCTAAAATACATGGCCTTATTACAAACATTGTCTTGCAAAATAAATTACACATAAATGTCCCAAAATACATATAAATTTCGGCCTCACCATATATTCTTCATTTATTTACCAAACTTCCACATAATGTCTTAAATTTTACAATTATGCTTGTTTAATTAGTTATAAAATTTATTAAACCATTCCTTAAACATTTTAAGGTCAAACAAGACCTTATTTTACCCTTCACTCACGGCAATTTAATTAGGAGTAGTTTAAGAACACATTAACTTAGCAAAGTTAATGTTTAAGTGATTTATACCTTGATTTAGCTTAGGTAATCCTTGTTTGGTTCGGCCACCTTAAGTAGAAATTCTCCACAGCTTGTTTTACATGTTTTCAAACAGAAAACAAGGCCTAGTTAGTCTCCAAGCAAGATCTAACCATAAGAAGTAATTTAATGTAAGATTTAAGGCAAAAATCACCTTAAGAATGCAAGGAGAGTTCAAGATGGTTTCGACCTGAATCAAACACACCACAAGGTGTCTACTATATTGACATAGGAAATAGCTAGATCTCAACAAGCTGCCTTGTTTATTAGGTTTTACCTTGGAAAAATGCCTTAAAGAGGGTATTTCCTTTGGATCTCGGCCACCTTGCTCCAAATGGCTAACCAACAGATTCCACATGAAAAGGAGAAGAAGATGAGGCTATGACCAAGTTTCACAGCCGAACTTGAAGGAATCAAAGATAGGAGCTTAAAGCACATTTTTACCTTAAATGAGATTTTGAGCAACCTTGGTCTCTAAACTTGTTCATTCGAATTTGATTGATGTTCTAACCTTAGAACACTGAGAATAAGCCATATGAACTGATTAGTCACGGATCTAAGCATAGGTGGTGAAGAGATGAAGAAAAAGAGCCAAAAACAAGCCTTAAACCATTAATTCGAAGCTTAGAAGTTAGGTTTACCTTCCTAACTGAAGAAGTTTTCGGTTGAGAGAGCTTGGAGGAGCTGCTTCATCGAATTGAATGCAGCTAGGAGAGAGAGAGTGACTAGAATTGGTATATTAGGTTGAAAATGTGCTTTAGATTAGTTTATTGTCTAATAATTGAAGGTGACTCATCAAGGGGATAAGGAGGGAGCAAGGAGCCGGCTGATTGAAGAAAGGAGAGGCTCCTCACACGTTTTTCCAGCTGGAGAATTCATAAATGAGTGGAGTGAAGATTGTGATAAACTAAAAAAAGGCAAAAGTAGCCCTTAAATCATGGAGATATGTTGGTGTGCTGTCTTTTGGATGTGCAAGTGGCTAAATGGAGCCTATCTTGCTGTAAATGTCGAACTTACATGGTCTAAGGGGTCAACTTTGACCTCTTGACCAATCTTAGTCAATATTGACTCCTACGGGCCCCCTTTTAGGGTTTTATTAATATTTTAATATTAAATTTGTAAAAATTCGTAAATTCTTGGAATTAAATTCCTAATATCATATAATATGATATTTTATCATATTTAAAGGTATTTATAACCTTTTAGCCCATTTAAAACCAATTTAGAAGACAATTACACAAAAATGTGCTTTAAGGAGTTTTAGTGCACATTTTGTGTCTCAAGGTGTTTCTGAGCTCGGTTTTCTTTGAAAACGGTTTTTTTGTGTTCCTTACATTATATTTGATCATGGTATCCAATTTTATATCATTTAGAGGTCATTAGACCTTTAAGGTTTCTTAGAGCACATTTTAGCCCTTCTTGACCTTGAAGCATGTAAATGCTTTTTATTTGTGTTGGAGTGTTGTCCAACAATTGTAATATGTTTATTAATGTGTTAATCTGCTTAGGACAAATTTTTAGATCCTAAGAAATTCATTTGGGTATTTATTTACCCTTAACAGTCAAAGGGTGCAACATCTTGTTTTGTGTTGACCACTGTTGTTCTCAGTTGACTTTTAAGGCGTGTTTAGGCCTTAATTAATGTGATTAGATATTTAATCCATGTTCAATAAGTTTGGGGTATTTCACCAGTAGTTCAATTGTTGAGATTACCGCTGCGATTATAATGTTAAGTAAGATGATTAGGAGCCGATTAGAGTAGGGGTGTTACAAAAGTGGTATCAGAGCGGAGTACCGCTCTGATGACCAGAGATAATAGGACTTATACAGTGAGCATAGGTTTTGGGAATACGGGAAACATTGTGAGGATACGTGACCTTGCGGGGTTGATGCAATGCTTAGAGCTTGCACACCATAGCCGTAGGGGCACTTCAATATTAAATGACCGAGACTACGATATTAGACCGAGTAAAAGTCCAACCCGTCCCCTTGACTTAGGTCAGGGAGAGGTCTGGGTAACAGTACTAAGGAAGAACACGGAGCAGCGGAAGGTGGTGAAGGTCCAGCAACCCCAAGTAACGCGAAGATGGTATGAACCGCTCGCACTTGATGGGAGAGCATCCCGGGAAATTTGCAATGGTACCCCACCCGCCGCAGCCCGTATCTCGAGTACTATCTAGTGAGACAATGAAATGAGAAACACCACAGAGATAACTCTCCTGATCGGAAAGACCCGATGTGGATGCTAAGAGGATTATGTTAAATGTAGAAAATAAGACTTTGTGTTTTGATGTAATGTTTAGGACCGGGGGTCCTGGTAATGACGTAATGTCTACCATACGGGGATGAGATAAATAATAGACCGAGTTTGAGGAGAAACTCCCTGTAGGACTAATGGGGCTAGCATGCTATAAGCAAAGCAACCCTGTCTTACATCCAGGAAGCACCGATGGTGCGCTTGGGGGGAAAAGAGGTAGAAACAGCGAGTAATGATTAATTATGATATATGTAACGGACGGAATGGACGACCTTATAGAAGTCTCACCCGAAGCGAGTAACTCTAAAACCATGCAACACTGAAGGTTTAAGATGGCCCGACGTGCATGAGGAGAGATCATGAGAACTGTAGAAACAAGAACTCGCTAAGTTGCTATCATGCAACGCCTCGAGAGGGGAGTAAGACCTTACTACCATGGTAAACTTGTGGGAACGAGTGCGGAGTGAGACTGTATTAATTTGAATAAGAACTTTTGACTTGTACAGGAACCCGATTAGGGAATGGCACTGCATTGACACACCGTACCGGTGGCTCAGTCTGCATGGTGCACTTGCCACTGCAAGTGCCACATTAACCAAAGCATTAAAATTCAACCTGCCTTGCGCACTTGCTACAGCAAGTGCAGCGACGGTAAACTAACCCTAAAGGACGTAGTGGTCCAGGCGGTTACCAATAAACACTAAATCTTATGTAAGTCCGTAATGCAATAAAGCAGGACACAACCTTCTTAAGGGCAGGGGTACGAAACCCTTGGGTTTGAGGTCGATAAAACCTCGGGAAGACCTAGCCGGTCTGACCATTAAACCTGAAAATAATACACCATTCAGTAGAATATTAAAAGGGGAGTAAATGAGAATAACATTAATTAGTGCCTTCAAGCCTAACCCCAGTGCCGGTATGGACATTAAACGTCAATCATGACCGGTGGGGAGTGACGGGTCTTCAGGACCAGCATAACCATATTTAGAGAGTGCGCGACACTTGTGGTTAAACCACTACCATTGAACATTGCCAGAGGGCAAGAAGTGAGCTATACGAGTCAGGACTTAAAAAAAAATTAATTAATTAATAGGCAGATGTGAACGTGCAATAAAGGGGCCGATGTAATGCCCGCACCACACACACCGGAGGTGTTGTTGATCCATAATGCTGCTAGACTCCCGTATGGAGGGCAGTGGATATAAACTAAAAGGTGAAAATTGCCTGATGACGGAAGATACCGTTACCTCAAAGAGGATGGAGGGAATACTAGTTGAATAAGAGTAAGGACTACAAAATATAGAGCGATGATTAGCGGAACCCACTAAGTTGTGAGTATCCAATTGTGACCTGGGGAGAAAGTATTCGAACCATTTGGGATTAAATTAAATAGAAAGACCAATAATCATTCGACTATCAGAATAAGCATTGAGCCTGAGTATCGTATGGCATAGGCCTACGAAAGGATACCCTTAGTACCACCAAAATGACCCAAAACTAGGGGAAAAAGGGTGATGAATCACAAGTGCTGATTAATATCAGACTAACGGGACTGCCGTAAGATAGGGAAACAGAGGTGTCAACCTTTATCATGGAGTCCGAACTACACCATAGGGTATAACCCAATGGATTGGGTGGAGTTCTAGAACTGAAACTCATATCAAAGGCGTTAACAGCCTAGGTGAAGGGGAAGATAATATAGTTACTGATCCCCACTCACAAATACCAATGACGAGCATGTGGAAACCAGAATTAGGGCGATAAGTCGTAAACACCTATCTTAGAGAAAGTCAAGGAAATACACCATTAATAAAGGAAACCATAGAACCTAATAATAGGGCCATTCTGACATTAAAGGTTAAGAATTGGCAGCATAGTTACTCAAACATAAATTACCGAGACTAAGAGTACGATAATCACCGGGTACGAACGCTACGAGTGCACTAAACGAGACATGGGACGACCGCACTCCTAGGAGCTTGTGGGCCTGACAAACTATATTGAGTTAGTTGGGTAAGTAGTAATGTATCAGTATGGTACCCCATGCATGTAAACGAGTAGTGTAAAGACCCAGGAGGTAATCAACTCTGCGTCTAAGTCAGCGAATGGAACCCTGACTAGGTAAACCATGTAACGACGAGAGAGATCTCAGTCAAACTAGCAAGGTTAGGAAAAATCAAGAATAGCTTAATAATAAAGTGACATAGGTCGCAACTCCACAGTGGAGGAGTCAGAACATAAGTTTTATGGATTTTAGTAAACGAGGAAACTAAGGCCAATTTAATTGTAATGGCAAGTCGAACCCATGAATGAGAAGAGGAATTGTGGTATCTAATGAAGTTATATTAGAGAAACCTTTGTGATAATAGATGCTACCCAAAAAGGGGGCACAGAGAGAGTTATACCACGCGTTGAGGGCGCTGCGATGATGTCGCATTAAATAATAATAACCACATGCTCAAGCCAAAAAAAAAACCGTTAGTATGTTAGTACCAATTAGGATTGAACAGAAAATAAATACAAGCTAAAACCCATAGTCGTATTGTATGTTTACAATAGACGAAGGGCAAAAGCGAGCATTACAAGAGATACTCTAAGCTGGAGATTAGGTATTCCATGCAAACCGCAACGGCGGATAACCGTCCAATCGACTGGTACATGGTGCGCAGCAAAGCGACCATTATAATAACTGTCAACCGAATTATAGTAGAGAAAAGTAGAAAGTCGAGGATCAAATAAACCAATGGATTTCCCTAATGGAGTGTAGGAATGAACCATATGTGTGGACAATAAATACCAACATGCGAGGGATACGAGCTCACACCAATAAAAGAAGACCTACATGGTACCTAGGGAACGAACTCATCCCGGTTAGAAATAACTTGGAGTCATGAGGCGCCAGTTAAATGCGCATATCAGACTCGTCTTAATATTTTAGAGACAACTATGGCAAGCACTAGGTGCTAGAGCATAGCTCGACAACCCTTATACCGAAGGTTAGTTCGGTAAGGTGGCATGAACTCATGGGAATATACCATGAGCATGTATAGAATTCAGAAGGGGTGAATAGAATGGCTAGTTGAAATAATAAGCGTGTGCGACTAACGATACTCCATAATTATGGAAGACCGTGTAGAAAACAGTGTCACATGGAGTTGAAACCGACATGAAATTACCACCTAAAAAGGGTAAACTAACCATATAGTAGTTGGGCAGACTGCTTGTGGAGCGAGTGGGCCCATATTGCTTAGGTTTGACGTACCTAGCGGGTTTGGGGAAACAATTGATATGTTTACACCTCCCGACCAAACCGTATATGAATATACATACACCTAACCGAAACAGGCGGTATAACCTGAGGGGCTAAAGCCCGACCCTATGAAAAAGGAGTAATGAAATATGTAGCACATTAGTGCACGAATAATTCAACTGGAATGGAACATCTTGAACTTATTACTTCACGATGATATATTCATAGATTACGTGGGCGTAATCACTTTTAAGGGGGGTAGAGCGATTTCGCACACCTAAAATATACCGTACGTAGGGGTACGTAGCACATGGTACACATGCTGCAAACTATTATTGTACGTAGAGTACAAGTGTTATGATTGTGTTATATTACTTGAGGTAATATTATGTATTATGTGTATGAATATATATATTTTAGTTCGCATTAGTTGTGGTGAATAGAAAAGGGAGAACAAATAGAATGTTCTTATCCTATTTCCGGTTATTATGAAAACATTGCGAACATTAAAACACATAAACGCCTAACTTGTTAGCTCCAGTTGAGAGTTCAAGTAGGTCTATCTGGTAGCTTCTATGGGAGATGTCAAATGGAAGGAGTAGAAAGCTCCATACTATATGATTTGTGACTCGGTATGAAACCGATTGTTGGAATGCGATGAGTGAGTCGGCATGAGACCGATGTGTAACCTAGTGGAGGTAAAACCTCTAGGAATTGTACGAATAATTATAAGTTGAAAGAACTTGGTATATGGTTAGGATACATGATCCTAGATGCCAATGACTAGATTAATTACACTAGTTGACTTGTGTATCTATGAACACAAGGTGGCAAATATCAAGAGGAAACAAGATTAGAAATGGATAAAACAATTAATTGATTGAAATTGACGTGGGAAGTTGAACTTGATCCTGGTCCGATCAAGCGATACCGAACACAAATTGAGGTAAGAGATAGCTCAACACTGACGCTGACCACGTCGGGGTTGAATGACTCTCGAAACTTCCTACAAGTGGACATAGATATGAATAGAAATTGGAAGTTAGGGCGTCACTCGAAGAGCCATGGACCGTGGAGTCCTTTGTCATTAGACCGGTGTGTCTGCGAGTGACATCACCCAGAGAGCCGTGGACCGCAGAGTCCTTTGTCATTAGACCGGTGTGTCTGTGGGTGACTAAGGAAATAAGGTGATACTGTCCGAGGAGCCGTGGACCGCAGTGTCCTTCGTTATTAAACCGGTGTGTCCGCGGGTGGTAGACGTTGTTTGGGTTGGGGATCGTCAAGTCCTGGTCTTTAAGACTGCTTCCCTGTGATTTGTCAACGTTAACTATATGTGCACACATACATGTGGAATGATGTGTGAGTATCCTCGCGAGATACTAACATGTAGATAGGGATGCGTGGAGTATCCCTTGCAAACACCTTTGAGTACTTTATGAGATTTGCACCTTGTCTAGTGTTGTGTATTATGAGATTTGCACCTTGTCTAGTGCTGTGTATTATGAGATTTGCACCTTGTCTAGTGCTGTGTATTATGAGATTTGCACCTTGTTTAGTGCTGTTTATGAATGAATGTATCATGATTATTGACTATATGGAATGAGATTGATGCTGTATCAAATGTGATACGTATAGACTAGGTCTGAATGTAGTGGAATGTACTCCCTAGTGATGATCTGTCTGTGGTTACTTAGTGGAACTTGATTCCTTAGGTGAACTGTAGATGATTAAGGACTTCGGGATGAAGCCTTTTTAAGGGGGGTAGACTGAAATACCCCTTATGGAGGGTGATTTTTCGGTATGAGGGGGGTCTATCTAAATATGGTCTGACTGAGAAGCCTAGATCCTAAAATGCCATTCTGTGGAGGGTGAGAACCCATTATAATTGGCATCCCTCAAATACCTACTAAATCGTCCGTCTTTCCCAGAAAGCATATGGGGAGCATTAGTGAACACTACACCCACTCTCAATGGGCTCCACGCGGACTTGTGCCTCTATAAGGCGGAATTGACAAGAGTCGCCACCTAGTTTGACCTAAGATACTAGGAAGGAAGGGAATGAGGGTTCTAAGAACCGTTGGTTGACTCTGAAATTGTTGCCTATGGATAGGACTTATCTGGTCATTTGTAGAGATTCTATATGGATTCGCACTGGGTTACACCCCTTAGAAGTGGCAACAACCACGACTTTGGATTGGTGCCCGAGGAAACCTCGGTCTCCAATTGTCGGGATTACCTTCTTTCAAAACCTTGTTAAAGAGATTCATTTAAAAGCCAAGGATAGGATTAGGATAAGAAGAGATGGAGAGTGGATGAAGCAAGCTTTTCTGCCAAGCCAACACCTAGAAGAGGGAATTGGGGAATACGGATGAGTACAGAATGAAGATTTGGGGAAAGTCTGGGATTGAGTGAATAGACAAGACTTGGAGTCTGATGGCTAGAAGTTTGTGGGATTCGAAGAGGTTTGAATGTTTTGTGAGATATGAGAGCCACCTCAAAGGGGGGAAAGGGGTTTTTTGTTTGGAGTGGGGTCGCACCCTAGATGGGCTGCCTACGTACTCAACTCCCTGTTGAGATCAGACCTTACGTAGTTCAGGTTTTCTGGGTTTTGGAAGTTTTGATGTTTGTGGAGCTTGAAGATACTTGAGGCGTTCGAGATTTAGAAAGGTTCGAAGTTTCAAAAAGTTTCGGGTTTGGATGCTAGTCTGTGAGACGCTCGGGTCTGTGAGATATTTGAATCTGAAGATAGTGGAGAGATTGAGATGTTCGAGTCTGTGGGGCACTCGGGCCTATGAGACTATTGAAGTTTGGAAGAAGTTGGGATTTAGAAGATTTTTCGAGTTTGGAATGATTTGAGTTTGGATAATGATTTGAGTGTGCGAGGCCATTGATGTTTAGGTGGAGATCTCGGGTGTTTCGGGTTAAGAAAAGGTTGATGTTTTGGGATATTTTGAATTTAGAGTGAGATGATGGTGGACTGAATTGTTTGGAGGAATGATTGTCAAAATTGTCTCTCTTAAAGTTTTTAAAATCGAAAAAATCAGTTTTTGTTGTAAAAGGGCGGATAATCCCGAGGGATTACCCTATGTACCCCCTCGAACACGACACTTAATTAATGGTAAGTGCCGAGGCTCGAAAGATGGGGCAATGAATTTATGTCGAAAAATAGGATTTAGAGAGAAACACCATGAATGAGATGTTCTCGGTCAAACCCTAATAACGTCTCTAACTCCCGGGTTTTAAAACGTTAAAAACCATAAATATTGAAGTCGAGTAGAAGGGAGTTAGACGATTCTAAAATCCTGGCTGCAACTAGGAAGGTCGTTACTTCCCTAGCACCCCGCCTTGTAAAAATCTAGACTGCAATTAGGGGAGGTTTGTCACCCTAATGCCCCGCCTAAAGAGATCCAGACTGCGACAAAGGAGGTTATGACCCCAGTGCCCCGCCTCGGATTTTTATTTTTGGGAAGGAAGACAAGTGATGTTCTAACCATGGAGGAAATGTTTTGAAGGGGTTAGACATTACTTGTTCCCCGAAAACGGTTTATTTGAGTTGAAAACTAAGTTAGAAAACTTTTGAAGTTGTTCGGAATTCTCGACGAAGAAACACTGATTTTGAGAAATGTTTTTAGGAGAAAACTTTCTGTATATGTGAGAAGAACTTCCTGCATTTGAGAAGAGTTTTCTGTGATGTGAGAAGAGTTTTTCCTTTAAAATTCCACAAAATGGTTTCTTTTGAAAACTTGATGAAGTTTGAATAAAATGATTGTTTGAAATTCGAGAAAGGAGATTTTTTGGATTTGGAGTTCAAACGAAATTTACAAGTTGAGTTTGAATTGGATGAGTGGAAATTGGGTTCGATGGTTTGAATGAATTGGGTTTGAATTGAATTTGGTTTGAATTAGGCTTGGAATGAATTTGAATTGGGTTTGGGATCGGGTTTGAATTAGATTAAGGTTTAGGTTGGGTCAAAGTCGGGTGAAGGTCAACGCTTTTTTGGTCAAGTTCAACGTTTTTTTTGTCAAGGTCAACGTTTTTTGGTCAAGGTCAACGTTTTTGGTCAAGGTCAACGTTTTTGGTCGAGGTCAACGTTTTTGGTCAAGGTCAACGTTTTTGGTCGTTGGTCAAAATTTGGTTGGTCAAAGTTGGACTGGGTCAAAGCTAAGTCAAGGTCAAAGTTCAGATTGGTCAAAGTTTGAATTGGGTCAAAGGTCAAAGTTCGGGTCAAAAGTCGTCATTCCGGTCAAGGTTTGATTCTTGTGGACTTTGTTAGATTTTTGTGGGTTTGGTTTGATTGGGTATTGGGCCGAGTTTTGAGATTGGGCCGGGCTTGGTAATGGGCCAGGCTTGGTAATGGACCGGGCTCGGGTTTGGGCTTATTGGGGCTTGGACTTGGGCTTATTGTTGGACTTCAGGTGTAGGCCTTATTGGGCTTTGGATTTGGGCCTTATTGGGCTTTGGATTTGGGCCTTGGTGGGCTTTGGATTTGGGCCTTGGTGGGCTTCGAATTTGGGCCTTGTTGGGCTTCGAATTTGGGCCTTATTGGGCTTTGGATTTGGGCCTTGGTGGGCTTTGGATTTGGGCCTTGGTGGGCTTCGAATTTGGGCCTTATTGGGCTTTGGATTTGGGCCTTGGTGGGCTTCGAATTTGGGCCTTATTGGGCTTTGGATTTGGGCCTTGGTGGGCTTCGAATTTGGGCCTTGTTGGGCTTCGAATTTAGGCCTTGTTGGGTTCTGAAATCAGATTTCTAAGATGGGCTGATTACAAAATTTGTTTGAAATTATTGCACTGGAGCTAGTGGGCTTAAGTCATGTCTCAATGATTATTTGGATTTACAATTGGATTGGATTTTTGTTGATTGTATATTTTACTCTGAAATTAGGGGATGATTTGGAAAATTTTATGGGATACGGGTATTCCTCACATGGACCGTGTCTAGGACCCGTATGCATTGAGGATACCCCAAACCTAAGGCTTGGTCCTAAGGTCTAATAACTAGGGCTTAACCATAGTTAGAAAGTAAAATACATGGAAGAATTGAATATTGTAGAAGAGCTATAAAATTGTACAATATATAGCACAAAATAATCAAACATGAATGCACCAAAGTATCAAAATTGGAAAGAAAAACGAAATGAGATCGTAATCAGTTTCATTTTTATTGAAGAGTGGGATTGTAACTTAAGCAAAGGAACAGAACTCGGTCAATAACTCAGTAAAATTCAGATCAAAACTTAAGTCACTAAACTAAATCATTTGCTTCTGTTCCCAGTTATTAATCGGATGGGTGAGAAATGAGACCTAACCTATGTTCAAACAAAGCTTCTAGTCAATCGCTTTTGTTTCTGTTTTGTTCACTAACAGAACTACAGACTATAACCAGCATTATCAAAAGCATCTTGAACTGTACAGAGAGGCATGTTAGGTTATAAACACTCCCATTTATTCTCCTGGTCACCAAGTCATTCAGAAACCGTGAGCTGAACCTACACTTCCACCACCACATTCCAATCAGAGGGAGAAAACAAATCGTGAACAAACTGGTTAAGAAAAGGTCAATTTTCACACCTAAGTGCTACCCTTAAAGTGCAACTTCAGAAACTGGAAACATGATAACCTTCAAGACTTCCCACTCTTACGCATGCATATGAGTTAATCAACATTCAAAGAAAATAGAGTTATGAATTCAGATTTTTAGGATACAAACAAGGAACTAAATATCAGAACCACCAACATGCTTCAACAGACCAAATCAGGAGAGATCAAACAACTTAATACACTCGTTAGTATTCTTAGAGACTATCAAGGTGCAGATGAATACTAGGGGAAAGTGCTCAACGTTTTTTCCTGTTGAAACACAATGACACAGTAGAAAAAGGCAATATATACGCAGTTAGTGTCAAACTAATGTTAATGTCCGAAATGAAATACAGAAATAAGAATCTGAAGAGAAAGTGTTTGAACAGAAGCAGAACGAGTCGATTAGGCCATGTCAAGTAATGGTCGCTTTGGTCTAGAAGGAGGAGCTTCCTGTACAAAGCTAGTATAGTCAAAGCAACAATAGAGAGATAGGCATGCATTAGCTCTCAGTCGGTAAACGGTCTAACAAAATGAAATAATCACCGAAAGGTGCAGAAGCTAGAGATAGTGTAAACTTCAGGTACAACATGAGGATCTCACGGTGGCCACGAATATGTTTCAAGTAAGGACTCAGGATGGGTACCGAGAGCAAACACATTCTCCAGAGGCTTAATGTTCCTGTAGGGTTAACTTAGAACAACAAAAGAGTGAATCCATAACAGACTATCCCAACAAGTCTGACGTATTCTCAGTTGACAGAACCGAGAATACTTCAAATAAAGGCATCAGTAACTTCCTTCTAGAACCAGTTTTGATTCGGTAAAACTCAGAGTAAACTCAAGGCAAGGAGTGGAACTAAACAAAATAGACGACTGTTGCATTTCTAGAACCCGAATGCTCATGGTGAGCTCGGTATTCATAAACGAATGCAGAGAGAAAAAAAAACGAAACCCAAAAGACAACGATGGTATTTGTATACAGGAGAACAATTCGCAATATAACGAGAAGAGAATGAGGGAAGGGGAGCATGGCACTTAGCATCAGATACAAGTCTGACGAAGCCATGATTCCTCGTTTGGTTTTCCTCTCGGGATTTCTCGGTGAGCCCAGAAGAAACCGGTAAAAACGTCAGCAATATATATACGAAAACAGATAGACGGGTGGGGAAGGTGAGAGCAGAAATCGACACCTGAAGTCGATACTTGCAAAACCATCCCTCTCCATGGAGTTCATTTGGCAAAACGAAAACAGAAAAACGAGGCGGGTGAGGGAGAATGAAAACAGAAGAAAGAGGAAGACGTTAACTTACTCTGCAAGCAGGAATTGAAATTAAACGAATGGAAAATCAAGCTAAACTTTCTATTGATTGACGCCAGCAAAAGATCGTTGGAGAAGAAGTTTCGGGTGGTGATACTGGGTATCGAGAGTTTTGTATTTGATATCCGACAATGAAGTTTTCTCATCGAAGGTATTATTGGGATTGAGGGAGATGATAATGTTATTCGCGAGAGAGGAAGCCAGTATCGGAGGCGGCTAGAAAAAAAAACTTCGATTGAGTTTTGGATGGAGATGGGGAAGGAGCGAGGGCAGCCAGTTACGGATCGAGCAAGAGAAACGGGACCAATGCGGCGACCGTTCTTTTTTTGGATTAGGGTTTGTTTGATTGATTTTTATAGAGAAGAGATTAGGGTTTACTGATTTTCTGGGTCGGGTTCTCACCCAGGTCAACATGTGTTTGGGTCGGGTTTGACTTTGGGTCAACTTTGGAAGCTTTGGGCGAGATAAAAAAAAATGAATGATTTTACTCTTCTGAAGTATCGAACCCAGGTCTCCATACTTCTCCACATCAGTACTTACCGGTTATGCTAGGACAGAACTCAACATATTACTGCAAATAAATCTAAAGCTCTCCTCCAAGCTAAAGGAATTAAACCGCCCTCAACCTATTGCAAGTTTCGAACCCAGGATCTGTAGGTTCCCAAATGAACCCTCTAACCGGTTAGGCTATGTCAAAATTCAATACATACATGAGAGAAAATATACAAGAGCCCTAGTCCAGATTGGATAACTCCTCTAGAAATGCTACTATTTTAAAAGAAAATATACAATAAAAAAGAGAAGACTAATCTAATGACATGAAATTATGTGGTGTAAATAATAAGATAAGTAAATAAAACAAGATGAATGGGTTTAAAACCGGATTATTGTTTGAAAATTCATTTTTTGGAAAATCGTGTTTTTATGAAATGATTTGAAAAAGGTTATAAAATGACGGTTTCGTTATGGCACGCACGCTAATATGTTTTGAAAAAGAAAGGCGACGACCCCTCTTATTTCGTTTCTTATTTCGGAATTTGCTTTATGGGGTGAGAATTTTTGGTGTCTACACCCCTAACCTTTAAAACTTAATTAAATGACCTACTAATGATCTAAGATGGTTAATAAACATCTAAATATTATTGGGGAACAATCTAAAAGATCTCAACAAGGCAAAACACGCCTTAAGATCGGTAAAGCCAAAAATGTGCTTTAAGACACCATAAAGATTGTATGACCTCAAATAGGATCCAAAGTGGATTCCTAAGTGTTATAATGAAGTAAGGAACACAACAAAACTATTATCAAAGAAAGCTAAGCTCAGAAGCACCTTGCAACACAAAATGTGCACTAAAATACCTTAAAGCACGTTTTTGTGAGATTGCCTTCTAAATTGGGTTTTAATGGGCTTAAAGGTTATAATTACCATTAAATATGATATTTTATCATATTATATCATATTAGGAATTTAATTCCAGAAATTTACAAATTTTTACAAATTTAATATTAAAATATTAATAAAACCCTAAAGTGGGGCCCGTTCGAGTCAATATTGACCAAGTATGGTCAATGGTCAATTAATTGACCCAATTGACCAAGGAATTCGACAGGCAAGGAGGAGAGGAGACAGCTCACAATCATTGTTAGACAAATTAGCTACCTAATACCAAATTTGCAATAGTAAAAGTACTTTTATTACTTTTCCATTTCAATTAAGCCTTTCCAATCATTCTTCTTCACTCACCTTGCTTCCCAGCCGATTCCAGCAGCCCCCCACCTCTCTTTGCTTCTCCATTTTCGTGGTAACACAGCCAAACTCAGAGGAGAACAGCAATCACCATTGGTAAGCTTATTAAGCTCTTAAATGTTCATTTTCGTCACAATTTCTTCCTCTTTCCATGGAGCAAAGCATCAACCACTTCCATCAATGTTCTTAGGTTGTTATGGAGGTTAAATGGAGGGTGTATCTCGGCATTAACAAGGGAAGAAGGTGGAGAAAGCTAATCTTGTTCTTAAGGTATAAAAATGTGCTCTAAGCACATATCTTTTGATTTCCTTCAAATCCGGCTGTGAAACTTTGTTTCTAAGCTTATAATCTTCATTTTAACATACTTATCCGGTTGGTACTTCAAGAGCTTCGAAGTATAACCAGATCCAAGCCAAAAACACCATTTTAGGCATTTTAAACAAGGTAAAGATTGGCTACCTTCTAATCTGAGGTATACCAGTTTAAAGCTTGGTTTTAGTAGCTCTTTTAACACTCTTTGCCTACTATAAATACAGGCCGAGATTAACCTTGTATACCTTGGTGTTCTAAGGTAAATTTTACCTTGAAAATTGACATTAAACACTTCTTATGGTTAGATCTTGCTTGGAGACTAATCATGCCTTAATTGATGTTTGAAAACATGTAAACTAAGCTGTGGAAAATAGATCTCCATACAGCCGTGGCCAACAAGGCATATACTAGGCAAAAACAAGGTATAAATCACTTAAACCTTCACTTGGTATATTAATATGTGCTTATACATATTTATATAAATTGTGCCGTGAGTGAACAAAGTATTAAAGGTCTTTTTTGACCTAAGGTGATTAAGGAATGGTTTAGTAAATTTTATAACAAATTAATTAGCATAATTGTCAAATTTAAGACATTATGTGGAAAATTGGTAAATAAAGAAAACATATGTGTAAGGGCCGAGAGTTTAAGGCTTTATGGACATTTATGTGTAATTTATTTTATAAGCCAATGTTTGTAATAAGGCCATGTACTTTAGGCCATTTTATTTATGCATTTATAAGCTTTTAATTAAGTTTAGGTGCTAAATATGCATTACCGCATATTATTGGGGTTATAGTGTAATTAAATTAAAATTTGGGGGCTATAAAAGGATATAGCCGAAAATTGGAGATTTAAAGGAGTTATATAAAAATTATAAGATTACATAAAGTTTTGGGGTTAAATGGTAATTTATGAAAGTTATGGGTGTAAACCGTAATATATAGAAATTAATGGTCAAGGAAATATTAAGGTGGTCAACCTTGACCATATGGTAGGTTTTGACCAAATGAAATAAGTTAGATAACTTATTTAAGGTTTTATAACAAGTTATGAATTTAATTGTAACAATTTTATAACATGTGGTGAATATGTTATTACCGAAAATAAAGGGTGTAAAATGGTATTATAAACGCCCAGGGCTATTAGGAATTTATTGAGTTGATTTTGGAATTAGAATGAACTATATATGTATAATATATAGTTATTATGTCATTATGACACTTTGAAATAAAAGATGTGGTGGAATGGTAATAACCGATTATATATGGGTTAGTAAGGGTAATTATAACCCTTTGGTGAAATTTGGTGATTTTTAGAATTATAAGAGTATTTAATGAGATATGTGTATAACATATGGTTTTAATGTTATTATCAAACTATATGTTATAAATTGGGCCAAATGACAATTATAGAATAATATTGGGTCTGTTCAGAATTTAAAAATATAACCATAGGTTATACCATTTTATAAGTTAAAATGTTATATTTTATGAGATATATAACATGGTAAAATAATGGGGTGAATTTGTAAATAAAGGAGAGTATGGTATATGAAAAGAATATGGTTTTTATAAGGTGCCCATGCGGCAATAATAATAGTTTTGCATAAAAACTATATGTTATAAATTAAAGGGAATAAAAATATCATAATATATGATATTAGTACATGGCATAACATTACATAATGTTATGTGGTCAAAATGGAATTTAAATAAATTCAAGGGCTGTACCGAAATATTAGAGGTTGGAAAATGAATCCTAGACTAAGTCTATAATGTTATATATGTTATAACAATTATTTGTTTAGATGGAATTATAAAATTAAGAATAATCACATTAAGTAATGTGACAAACTATAAATAAATAGGATTCATAAACCAAGGAATTTGTTAATTAAACCTTGGGAGTTGTTAAGATACAACATAAAATGTTACATAATATTAGGATAATAATCTTAATATAAGTTGTACAATATAGTACAACTAAAGGGAAAAGGCATCTAGTAAAAGATGATAAAAATGTAACATATAATACAAGAATTTATAACTCATGGAATTACCTTGTGGTAAATATATATACACGTACCAGAAAAATGTATATAAGAATGAATATATACTTTGGTTAGAAAACCATGTATTAAAATGGGTGGTGGAGAAACAAACCTTAGGAAAAATAAATACTAAGGTGAGATGTATGATAAATGATTAAGATTATACATGCAATATAGTGACAAGCTATACAATGTACAAATGTGTATTAAATTACATGTGGTAACAAACGTTTAAAGTTAAGTATATTAATATACTCGACGTAACCACGCATGAAATATGACGTTGTTCCAAATCCCGAGTTAAACCGAAAACCCGACAAACGTTATCAGTTAGTAACGGGGAATAAACCGGGATGGATTAGTAATGGTACGGGGTACCGTAGTGTGTTGTTAGTATGAGATGCTGATGCATAGTGTGATACATATTGATAGATTGTTAGAGACGACACGAGGAGCATCGGATCTAGCTGAATCATACTCCACCGTAATACAATCAGGGTGAACGGTATGTTATTTATGTGGCTTGATTGTCTCTGAGGATTTCCTCAGTTCAGACATTGTGTGAAAATCTATGATAAGATTGAATGTTTGTTTGTGTGAATTAATATGCTTGAGTTGTGTATTAATGCTGCTTTATTATTACTGTCGTACGATAACAGTACCGTTCGTATATATGAACATATTATAAAACGAACTAGCGGCAATGATGCTATCTTATATGTGTAATATAAGTAACGTAAGTAAAACGTTGTAGCATCAGAATAATAAGATATATATTCTATCTGAGACTTATATACAGAGCATTGGCCTTTTTAACGCCGCTGTTATACCCAAAATTTTGACCCCCTGGTTAAGGTTTACGAGGTTGTGAGAGCCATCTCCACCAAGCAGTAAGAGACTCCGGCCCGATCGGCGTGTTCCAGGGCCTGAGGAGCAGTTTCGTCATTGCCAGGGGCGTTTTCGTAATTTTTAAGGCTTCTGAGTTCTCCAATAGGCTTTCTCTCTCCTCCGAGGGGTGCCCAAATCAGCTCGAAATGCTTTGATATTTTAACCCATGATAGAGGATGACATTTTAAGCATAATGGCGTTGGAATTTTGATTTTTCGAATTTCCAATAATTTTCTAGCAATTTCTGATTGAATCTGACGAGAAATTCAATTTAAAAATGCTCCAGCATTTAAAAAATTCGTTTCCACCTCAGAAAATTCATAATATCCATTCTTGACATGTGGTTAAAATTTCATAGCAAAATTCCTTTGGGAAGTTACTCAGTTGAAATATCGAAAAATCTTACTTTTACTAGATTCTCTTTATCTTTAAGGAAGTCTATATAAGGGGATAGGTTTTTGGATAAAATCAGAACCTCACATACTCAAGAACCCTAGAGAGTCATAAAAGGCAGCCTCCTCTCTCTCTCACGTTTTCCAACACCCGGCCACCCAAATCATACCGAAAATCCCCCGAAATCATCATCTAAACACGTTTTCCAATTCCCAAAGCACCAATAATCATCAAAACCCCACAAAAACACCACCAAAACGTGAAGAACAACAAGAACAGCCAACAACCAGAAGCTTGGTTCGAAGTCCTCTCAGGTCTGCCATCAACGGAGCACTCGACGAATGGTGTGAAGAAACGTTGTGAATCCGAAGGTAAAACAGGTAGAAACTCAGTTTCCCTAATTCTCCACGGTATTATCTGTCTTGCCTCGAAATTTGAGCTCAAACTAACCTTCGTGGGCTTCTGTATTGCTGTTTGTTTAAGCCTCTGTCAGATAACTTGTTTGCTAAGTTTCGTGCTTAATTCGAATCCAAATTGAAAACTTTCAATCACTAACGTCTTGTAAATCTTTCAGGCTACACACCCATAAAATTTGAGCTCAAAACACCCTCGGGAACCTTCTGAAAACCCCTGTCCGTGGGTGGTCCGTGACCTCGGACCTATGGTCCGGGACCTCGGACGCGTTGTCCGAGACCACGGACACCCACGGACGGCGGCGGGATTTTAAAAATTCAAAATTTAGGTTTTTCTAATAATGTCCGGGCCCACGGACATCCTGTCCGTGGCCCCGGACTTTGCAAATTTTTGTTTTCTTTCAATTTCGACTTTTCTGCATATTTAGGTTAACTGGGGTCCGTGGTCTCGGACCTTTGGTCCGGGGCTACGGACGTAAGCAAAATTTGACCTAATTCTGCCTCCGAAACCCTAGTTTAGGTAGCTTTAATTTCACTTTATTTTCTGTCAAAAAATGCTAAAAACACAAAAAAACAGAAGCTTGCGCACTTAGGTTAAAACGACTCGTAATAAGCCGTAAATAAAAAGAGTAGAGGAAAAACGACCTAGGAAGGGTAATGAAAGTAATTGAACCCTAATTAAGTCGAATATCAAGCCCCCGAACCCGAACTCTCCTTTCCTAATTTGATCTAGGTTAAAATTAGGTGGCGACTCATAATAGGTTCCAGTGAGCTAGCTTAGGTTTTAATAATTATTGTTATATGACATAGTTATTAATCTTAGGTTATAAGCGGACCTAAAACCCGTTAGATCCTAATCAACTTATCAACATAGGATAGGGTTTAAAATCGAGGCTCACAGACTGGCGACTCTGCTGGGGACAAACTTCTTAATTTTAACTTGTTTAATTTTAAGAAAGAGGGCTTAACTCGAAAATGTTTATTTATGGCTTTATTATTGTTTGTTTACTTTGTGCGCACTTTAATTCTGCACCTTTGCATCATATGAGAGCGAGGGTCCACGCAAACCAATTTCACCCGGGACCCGTTTGAGGGTCCCCTGTCAGGGACTCACACCTTTTAGGTGATGTGAATAAGCGGGGGAAAAGAGGAGGGTGTCGTCTAACCACACCCCCTTAATACCTGGGCTTTAGCCCCAAGCGTTTTCCTGGCAGTGTCCTTACCTAGCCCATGTTTGGTCAGTCAAAGACCCGACCGTAGACGCACACCTTCAGGTGATGTGAAAAAGTGGGGAAGCCCAAAGAGAATAGCGTGCAAGCCCTATTCCTTTGAGGTGACCTGGGCCCATGCCCCAAGCACCTCTCCGGATCGATCCATACCCGTTTGGATTTAAACGTCTAGTGAGGACATGTTGAATTTGTGTGGGCCTTGTTTGCTTGTATGATCGGCCCATTACTCATCCTACAGATTGATAGGAACTTCTCCTACATTAACCTAGCCCAGCCCGAATTGGCAGCTCTATTTGTTTGCGGCCCAGAGGCTTTGTTTGGTTTGATATGTGAGTCATTTGGGCTTCGGCCCAAAAGTTTAAACTTAGGAGATTTCTCTTTCAGCCTAATTTGAATTATCAATTTAGTTCTAGGCCCATGAAAAAAACAAATCTACCTAAAGCAGTCCATGAGAATCAATCAGGCTTTTTCATTTCGGCCCAAGGCCCATTCTAGTCTAGGTAAACTTTTTGTTCGGGCCCTGGCCCAAAGTCCTAGATCTAGGTGTCGTACCTTTTAGGCCCACTCACAACCGTTTGTTTAGGTTTCAACCCATTCGAATTCAGGATAGTTCTCGTAACTCATTTATTCTAGTTTTTGGACTCAGGGCCCAACAGGAACATCAAACAAATCTTAGACTTCAAAGTTTCTCTCTCGGCCCAGTTCACAGTTCATGTGGTTTCCTTCAGCCTGTATGCATCACTTCCAGATTAAGGAATTCAGGCCCATGCATCCATTCTAGCCTAGAAGTCCCTCTGGCCCATATGTCTTACTTCAATCCCAAATTTCGGCCCAAGAGCCACAATCCCAAATCATTCCGGCCCAAGTCCACATTCCTAAACACATTCTGGCCCAAGCGCCACATTCCTAAACACATTTGGCCCAAGCAACACACTTTCAAAACATTTTGGCCCAAGCGCCACATCTTCACAACATTCTGACCCAAGTGCCACATTCTTTAAACATTCTGGCCCAAGCGCCACCTCTTCACAACATTCCGGCGCAAGTGCCACATTCTCACAACACTCCGGTCCAAGCGCCACATCCTCAAAATATTTCTGGCCCATGTGCCTCAATTTCAGTTTATCTAGCCCAAATGCCTATCCACATCCATGACGGCATCATTCAGTTTGTTAATGATTCAGGCCCAAGTGCTTCATGCGTCATCCATGGGCACTCCTAGTTCAGGCATTTTTGCAGAGCCTACTCACAGTCCAAGAAGAAGGCGGTCACGGTCATCTCAGCAACGTCCCAACGATCGAGAGCTCGAGTCTTCAGCAATGAAAGTCTCCACATGCATAACCTACCATAACATTCATCTTTCAAATGCATCATTCAAAGTTTTCAAAGAATGGCTGTTTTTCAAGTCACTAATAGAAGACAATGGTTTTACTAAATCATCTTCACAACAAACGACTTTTTCAAGTCCGATTTCAAAATGCCTGTTAAGATGAGGTTACATTTTCTGACAATGGAGCATGAAGATTTGTCTCCAAAAAGTTGAACATGTCCGTCCAAACACCATCATCCAAAACAACCCACAAAGCTTCTCAAATTCAACATCTATTTAATTGTTGTCATAAACCTCAGATCAACACTGGGGGCAATCTGAGTTTAAAGACCAATAACGATTATTTCTTTCGTTTAATTGTGTGAACAAGTCTCTGAGTGAACTTTTCGCGAGGGTGCCTTGAGTAGTAAAACCATGAGTGAAAGAGCGTGTCATTTTTACACGACTCAAGGGAGGCCACATTCAAAAGTGAGGCAAACGGCATAACTCTGACCGAAGGAGATAATTTGTAAATTTACTCTTAGACCTGTGAAAAGTAACAAAGAACGGATACACAATTATCAGGAATGACGAAGCACCTAGGTACAGCACCACATAGCCAAAAGCTTGTGAACCCTGACGTTAAACCCTAGGCACCCCTGCTGAGCCTTTCATATATCCCTTTTCGATATTATGAACTCCACAAAATAACCCAGCCAATGATGAATGTCTGACCCGGTGACCAAAGGAAGCAAGGAGCCCGAGTCTCGGATAACATCTTCATCAGTCCAAAGAAGCAATGCCACAATCAGCATGACGAAACGATCTGCAAATGGTCCCAGAGTGACACAGGATCAAAAGAGCTCACATCAAAACAGCTCTCAAAGCCCAAAACCGGGAAACACAAGAACCCCGAAGGCAAAGTCAAGAAAGGATAAAACAAAAAGGCAAACCCGAAGTGCCTCGAGGAAATCTAAATGACAAAAAGAGAAATAGTGTAAAGGACAACCTCAAAGGTCCAGGTCCAGAAGCTCGAAAACAACGTCAACACGAAGCAGCTAGACGACTTCAAGACAAGGAAGATGAATCTGAGAGAAGACACAAGTTGCAGCTTTGGTCACCCATTAAAGCTCCACATACCTAAAAATATCCCTCCATGATCCCGTCGTCTTTCATCACACCCGATGGCCACGTTATAAGCTTTAAAGACTTCTGACTTGATAGTTGTGTGTCCAATCACGTGAAAGTAACAGATCAAATGCGTAAATCCATCAAACGTCGAATTCAATGGTCTAAAAGTTATGACCATGAGCGAGAAATGAGTGCATACACCAAACACGTCGAGTGCAGGTTAGGAAGCACCAAATCAGAACATAAGCCTTGACCCTGTAAGGACGAGACTCATTCGCACGTTTAATCAAAGAAAATACCGGGGGCAATCGATCGTCCCAATCGATTTGCATGAACTCTAGCTCAGATTGTCCTAAGGAAAAATACTGGGGGCAATTGTTGGTTCCAACAATTGCCATGACAACACCAATTGAAACCCAAAGCATGAGCACCACCATCCTACCAAAGGCACACATAAGCCTCTACCTCCACATCAAACACTTCAGGCCCACATAAGCCTTCACTTCCACATAAATTCCATGGCCCGTCATAAGCCCTACCACCACTGAAAGAGCCCCGCAAACAAAAAAACCTATACTCTCACAAGCGGCACGTTCATCTTCTTTGAAACAAAGTGCAAGTCTGAAATCTTTAGTCAGGAAATGATAATTTCACTTTCCATTTCAGTAGAAAGATTTTCCTTTAAACATTGTCATGTTTGGCACCTTTTTCAACAATTTCTTGTCCTACACGATTTTCCTTCAAACACTTCGGTTTCATAAACCTACATCATCGCCATGTTTGGCATGTTCCTAGCAATTTCTTGCTTTCAACAAATCTGCATCATCGCCATGTTTGGCATATTCCTAGCAATTTCTTGCTTTCAACAAATCTGCATCATCGCCATGTTTGGCATATTCCTAGCAATTTCTTGCTTTCAACCAACCTACATCATCGCCATGTTTGGCATGTTCCTAGCAATTTCTTGCTTTCAACCAACCTACATCATCGCCATGTTTGGCATGTTCCTAGCAATTTCTTGCTTTCAACCAACCTACATCATCGCCATGTTTGGCATATTCCTAGCAATTTCTTGCTTTCAACAAATCTGCATCATCGCCATGTTTGGCATATTCCTAGCAATTTCTTGCTTTCAACCAACCTACGTCATCGCCATGTTTGGCATGTTCCTAGCAATTTCTTGCTTTCGACAAATTAGCATATCATCCCCATAGCATCATCACCTTTTATACTTCAGGTTCCCGACACCTTATAATGCTCGGCGTATCCCATCCAACTTCAGGTTCCCGACACCTTACAATGCTCGGCGTACCCCATTCAATCTCAGGTTCCCGACACCTTATAATGCTCGGCGTATCCCATTCAACTTCAGGTTCCCGACACCTTATAATGCTCGGCGTATCCCATCCAACTTCAGGTTCCCGACACCTTACAATGCTCGGCGTACCCCATTCAATCTCAGGTTCCCGACACCTTATAATGCTCGGGTATTCCAGGTTCCCGACACCTTAAAATGCTCGGTGTATTCCATTCACTTTCAGGTTCCCGACACCTTAGAATGCTCGGCGTACTTCATTCCTTTATAGGTAGTCAACGCCTTAGAATCGCTTGACATTACTTCATCTTTTAGGTTGTCAACGCCTTAGAATCGCTTGACATTACTTCGTCTTTCAGGTAGTCAGCGCCTTAGAATAGCTCGACAATGCTTTGTAGCTTAGGTAGTCAGCGCCTCCGAATTGCTGGGCATCGTTAACCCGGTTTCACACAACGTGGAGGATTCTGTGGAGTCCAAAATTTTGGGGCACCACTCAAGCATCAACCAGACTTTTCACATTCGTTACAAAGTCCAGTTGACGGGGGCAATCTGTTATACCCAAAATTTTGACCCCCTGGTTAAGGTTTACGAGGTTGTGAGAGCCATCTCCACCAAGCAGTAAGAGACTCCGGCCCGATCGGCGTGTTCCGGGCCTGAGGAGCAGTTTCGTCATTGCCAGGGCGTTTTCGTAATTTTTAAGGCTTCTGAGTTCTCCAATAGGCTTCTCTCTCCTCCGAAGGGTGCCCAAATCAGCTCGAAATGCTTTGATATTTAACCCATGATAGAGGATGACATTTTAAGCATAATGGCGTTGGAATTTTGATTTTTCGAATTTCCAATAATTTCTAGCAATTTCTGATTGAATCTGACGAGAAATTCAATTTAAAAATGCTCCAGCATTTAAAAAAATTCGTTTCCACCTCAGAAAATTCATAATATCCATTCTTGACATGTGGTTAAAATTTCATAGCAAAATTCCTTTGGGAAGTTACTCAGTTGAAATATCGAAAATCTTACTTTACTAGATTCTCTTTATCTTTAAGGAAGTCTATATAAGGGGATAGGTTTTGGATAAAATCAGAACCTCACATACTCAAGAACCCTAGAGAGTCTAAAAGGCAGCCTCCTCTCTCTCTCTCACGTTTTCCAACACCCGGCCACCCAAATCATACCGAAAATCCCCCGAAATCATCTCTAAACACGTTTTCCAATTCCCAAAGCACCAAAATCATCAAAACCCCACAAAAACACCACCAAAACGTGAAGAACAACAAGAACAGCCAACAACCAGAAGCTTGGTTCGAAGTCCTCTCAGGTCTGCCATCAACGGAGCACTCGACGAATCCCGGTGTGAAGAAACGTTGTGAATCCGAAGGTAAAACAGGTAGAAACTCAGTTTCCCTAATTCTCCACGGTATTATCGTCTTGCCTCGAAATTTGAGCTCAAACTAACCTTCGTGGGCTTCTGTATTGCTGTTTGTTTAAGCCTTGTCAGATAACTTGTTTGCTAAGTTTCGTGCTTAATTCGAATCCAAATTGAAAACTTTCAATCACTAACGTCTTGTAAATCTTTCAGGCTACACACCCATAAATTTGAGCTCAAAACACCCTCGGGAACCTTCTGAAAACCCCTGTTCGGGGTGGTCCGTGACCTCGGACCTATGGTCCGGGACCTCGGACGCGTTGTCCGAGACCACGGACACCCACGGACGGCGGCGGGATTTTAAAAATTCAAAATTTAGGTTTTTCTAATAATGTCCGGGCCCACGGACATCCTGTCCGTGGCCCCGGACTTTGCAAATTTTTGTTTTCTTTCAATTTCGACTTTTCTGCATATTTAGGTTAACTGGGGTCCGTGGTCTCGGACCTTTGGTCCGGGGCTACGGACGTAAGCAAAATTTGACCTAATTCTGCCTCCGAAACCCTAGTTTAGGTAGCTTTTAATTTCACTTTTATTTTCTGTCAAAAAATGCTAAAAACACAAAAAAACAGAAGCTTGCGCACTTAGGTTAAAACGACTCGTAATAAGCCGTAAATAAACTGAGTAGAGGAAAAACGACCTAGGAAGGGTAATGAAAGTAATTGAACCCTAATTAAGTCGAATATCAAGCCCCCGAACCCGAACTCTCCTTTCCTAATTTGATCTAGGTTAAAATTAGGTGGCGACTCATAATAGGTTCCAGTGAGCTAGCTTAGGTTTTAATAATTATTGTTATATGACATAGTTATTAATCTTAGGTTATAAGCGGACCTAAAACCCGGTTAGATCCTAATCAACTTTATTCAACATAGGATAGGGTTTAAAATCGAGGCTCACAGCCGCTCTCGTATCTAACACTGGATCCCGAGTCGACATACTCAGGATTGGACTAACGACCTTAGTCTGTTGTGTTAAGAAAGATAATAAAACGATGCGATGGTATAGAGATAAGTTTATCAAGAGGATGTGACTCTTACTGTGAACTGTGATCCATTAACGATACTAGGATACCGTGTGGTAACCGTAATTATCAGGTAATTTCCAACGAACTACAGATTGTTCGTAGGTCGGAGACTCTACCGCTGGAGTGGCTACTGCCGTGGGTGACCCGCCATAAGAGATGGGTAACTTAGAGACACGTCGTTCTAACGAGACGTTGTCATTAGACATGACTGAACAATTATGAACGATTATATCAACTCGTACATTAGGCGAACATTATTTGGGCTTGCATGCCAAAGATGAGGGTTTATACTCGTTTATAATTCTTGTTGTTTCGCCTTGTTGTTCATTGGTTGTGCTTTGTGGTTATGTGTGGTATGTTGGTGGATTTGTTTGAACGAGCTATTGTGCTCATATTGTGTGTTGTGAACTGGATGTGTCGAGTCGTTGTACTCATGTGTGGTTTATGGTGGATTGTTTGGTCGAGTGAGTCGCCGAACTCAATTATGAACTGTTAAGTGTTTGTTGGAATGGAGTCTATGTACTCCTATAAGCGTTGTAGCGCTTTCAGTGGTTTATTACGATGTGATGTGTGAAGCCGGGGGCTTGTTAGTTATTAGAGTTCACTGTAATATATATTGATGCCTTACAGTTTTAACATTAAAATACTTGCATGAAAATGAATTGCATGCTCTCGACCAAATAACTGAGGGTCCGAGGGGGCATGACAGTCATGTAGTAACATACTCAGCAGGGGATGATTCCATACCACAAACAACCATTTTTGCAGGTATGCAGCTTCCGGTGTCGGCAAAGAGAGGGACGCGCTGGGTAGTTTAATTACAGTTGTTTAAATATGCACTGTTGCATTTTGATACGAACTTAGAAACGTGTATAGGATTGGGATACTTAGAATGCTCACTGCGAATGCATTTTATATTGGTTTGGGAAGGATAGATCTATCTCTTGTTGTCACTGCGAGAAATGTTTCGTATTTAAGAATATATCAATAAGTACGTTATTACTCGTATGGGCGAGTAAGAACGGTGACACCAGTAGTTCAATTGTTGAGATTACCGCTGCGATTATAATGTTAAGTAAGATGATTAGGAGCCGATTAGAGTAGGGGTGTTACAGTTTATGCCTCTACACTCTGTATGACTGAGTGTTTTGGTATTGCACTTGCGCAGTAATGATCGAGTGGGATAGCTAGGACTTGGAAACATGTTAATTGTGGAGGAATAATGTTATAATGGCCGATGCATAGGAAATGCAAGGCCGCACCAGTGAAAGAATACATGTAAAAACCAAATGTGGAGGCATGATTGCAACAAGTGACTGCTGTAACACGAATACTAGATATCGGTATGGAATATACCTCACGTGTGGGGAAATAGCTGAGAGAGCACTACACACTAGGTAGTAGCTCAACCTCACTGACAGTAAGTCTGAGGGAAACGGTCAATCATTGTGAAATACGTAGCAGTTTACACAGTAAGTTATTAGAGAAGTGGATGGAAAGTTTTGTAACTCACCGAGTTTGCTAACGATAAGAGATACCACGCGTCGGTTGAGACACATTGTTACCAAGATGAAGGTGACAATGGGGATGTACATACAGTAAGAATAACGAATGGGCAAAGTAAGCCCTACAGTTATTAAAGTTTCGCAGCAAAACTAGTGAGCCAGTGATTCAGTGTTGAATGTGCGTGGTGAACTGAGTGAACGGCTATTATTAATGCCTAGAAGCCTCACAGGCCAGAACCGAAACCAGTTAAGAGTTAAAGCAAACTCCAATGAAAATTCTTGGTTTAGGGACTAAACCGCCAATATGGTCAAGATCTTCTAACGAGAACACATTGTATAGCAGACCGCGTGAAAGTTGAAACACTTCACGACGGTAGAACTTTTTAAACCAATGATTAAGTGATTGATTACGTGGGCGTAATCCCTTTAAGGGGGGTAGAGCGCAAAACCACTTAGTGTGTATTACCGTACAAGTGTACGTGACTTATGTTGTGCATAGCACAAAATAATTTTTTGATGATTGGTGTGTGTGTTACGTAAGCATACACATTCATTCATGGTTTAATTGTGGTAATTGCGCACTGAAGATGCGAATACCATTGTATAAGGGTGTTTATTTTGTTAACAGTTATGTGTGATAGTACAAGTGTGGGGAGTAGAGAAACTCCCGGGAACAAAAGCCCCGATAGTGTATAATGTGAACTGTGTGTTAAATGTGAAACTGTGTGTTGTATTTTGATAAAGTATATGTATATATGTAATATAGTGATTCATGAAAGGGTATGAAACCGACATAGAACCTAGTGAGAATAAGATTCCCTGGGCAACAGGATTAAAGTGAATGGAGGTAACAGATAGACGGAGTTCTATCCCTTGGAGATGTTATGATCATGATTAGAATGATTAAAAAGATAGAAAATAGGAAATGAGTGTATTACTTGATGCTTGAAAATGAAGTGGGAAGTGGAACTTGATTTGCATGCGATCAAGGGAAGCCGAACACAAAATTGGGGTGGAAGGATAGTTCAACACTGATGCTGATCACATCAAGGTTGGATGATTCTTGAAGCTCCCTATAAGTGCTCACAAATAACCACGCTAAGAAAAGAAGCAAAGAGCATAAGTTGGACTTGGAGTTGTGTGTGTTTTCAAAAGGATTTTCAATTGGTGTTTTCAAAACAATCGATTAATATTTTGAATAAAGGATTCCCTTATACTTAACCTAGTAAAGAGTATTTTTGTAGTACTTGCTCACGAGCTGAGGACGTATGAGCCTTTGTCTTCGGACCAACGACATGAGAAGTACATATGTTAAAAATTAAGTGAATGTTTTGATCTCCCAAAGGAACGGGGACCAGAAGGAGTCCATCGCGACCGGGTTTTGCGGGATCACAGTGTATATAAAAGATATTTTAGATTGTTATACATGCTATGACATGTTGTGTGGTATGTGTAATAAATATTATTTTAACCTTGAGTTCCAAAAGTGTATGTTATCAAGACCTATGAGTCTAAATGTTGTTGTGTTACATAGACCTATGTGTCTAAAGGTTGTTATGTTATCAAGACCTATGTGTCTAAATGTTGTTATGTTACCCAAGACCAGAGAGTCTAAGGGTTGTTTGTATGTGCAAATATTGTTAAGATACCCGGACCATTGAGTCCGAGGTTATCATGTGAGTATGTTATGTTATGTTATGTTATGTATGGATGTGAATGTGTTACCCGGACCATTAAGTCCGAGGGTGTGATGTAAAGTGTGTTTGGTTATGGAAGTTTTATTTTTATAAGTAATTCCCGTATTCTAATCCAATGATGTGTGGGATGTGTGAACTTCGAGGACGAAGTTCTTTTTAAGGGGGTAGATTGAAATACCCCAAACCTTGATATGTTGTTTAAATGTTAAAACATGGTATTTAAAGGCTAAAAAGTGCCTTAGACACATCAGTGGACAATTTAAACGTAGTAAAACACAATAAAGCACTAAGACACAGCTTGAGCAAAAACATGCTCTAAGCTTGGAGTGAACTTGGTTGGGACCCAAAGGACCTACCAAGACTTGGTAATATTCAATTATGATTTAATAAGGCTAATTAAGTCCTTAGGAAACCTTGGTAGACAATTAAACCAAACAAAACACAAATAAATACCTTAAAGTCAATATGAGCAAAAATGTGCTCTAAGCTTGGGATAAAATTGTATAAGACCTAAAGGTCATATCTATAACTTATAAATATGTTAATGAACATATTAAATCAATTACCAAAGAAAACCAAGCTTGAAAACAAGTTAAAACACAAAATGTGCTTTAAGGAGTCTTAAAGCACATTTTTGAAAAATTGCCTTGTAAAAGAGTTTTTAATGGCTAAATGTCCATCATTAATCTTTAATTAACATGTGTACTACTTAGTATCACATTTGGAGGTCTAAATCAATGGGAAATCAAAAATTTCACAACTATGTGTCTTGTTTTGTCAATAGTAACAAAAAATGCTAGTTTATGACATAAGTCAATATAAGTAAGTTAATTGGTCAACAAAGACCATGACTTGGCCTAAAACACTAAGGGGGCCAGTTTTCCAAGTATGACTCATCACACTTAACTAATGAATCAAATAAGAAAGGAAAAAGCAAGTAAATTTACTATTTACTTACAACTTTAAATATCTACTAAAGTTACCTCTCACCTCACCTTTCTTCATTCCTTCTCATAAACACCGATTTCTTCATCTTCTCCCAAGCTCCATTCTCGGTTTACTACAGCACCACTCATACCACCATCTTCAATCTCTTATATCTTCTAGCTCCATATACCAAATCAAATTCTAAGACCATATTTGTCTTAGTTAGGCCAAGCTCTACACTTCTCTCTTTTCAAATCTTCAAGAACTCCATTTCGGTGCCATGAAGATTCACCATTGATGGAGCTTGAGCTCACCTTTTCATGCCTTGTCATTCTCCTTTGCTTCAAGTTAAGGAAAATCAAAGAAAACCAACATTCCCTCTTGTTTTTATGTGTAACCGAGAATCACCTTTGATGGTGTCTTCTCTTGTTCTTTCATAGCTCCATTTCAATGTTCAAGGGACAAGGAGGAGTCCTCTCTTGTTACATATTCAAGTTCTCTTTCAAATTCAAAGGTAAATATCATTAGTGTATTAAAACAATTAGTTTTAAACTAGGGTGTATATGATTTAGTGTGAATTCTTAGCTCATTACCCTTATATGTATATTGAAGTTGACAATGATCAAACTCCTTGCTGATTTTCGGTCGAAGGAAACAAGAAAGAAGTTTGAGAGAAAAGAGTAAACAACTATCTTAATGTAGTTTAAATGCCTTAGGAAAATGAGCTTGATTTGCTTAATAAAATACCTAAGGAGCCAATGGTGAATGACCAGTAAATGCTCTCAAGGAACTATTAAAGGGCATATGTGTTGTTGTTGTAATTGCAGGTCAAGGCATTATTTATGTGTGGGAATTCAGTGTTTAAGTTTATGCTATTTAAGGCCTAAGCCATGTTATTTAGGGCCTAATGCCAAGCATTAAGTTATGCACTATATTGATGTGTGTAAATTTGGTGAAGTTTTGTGTGTGAGAAAGTTCTTGGTGGACTTAGGTGTTCTTGAGTGAAATAAGTAAAACCTAAGTGTTTGGATGTGAGAATATACAGAGAAGCTATGGCGAAATTTGGAAAATGTATAAGAGTTCTAAGTGTTTAAATGAGTTTTGGTGAACTAGGAGTGTTAAAATGAACAAGTGTTTTTACTAGGGAAGAAAGCATGTATTAGGTGATTTAGAGTGATACAGGATTTAGGTATTATCTTGGAAGTTCTTAGGATTCAATGAGTTTTTGAGGAATGTATTAAAGTCTTGAGAAGTTTGTTTAAGGTTTAGGAATGTTGATGTACAAGGAGAAATGAGTTTAGGTAAGATGTGAAAAGGAGATTTAGTTAGTAAGAAAAGATGTTTGAGAGATGATGTTATGATGGTAAGGAAACACTTTTGGCATAGTGGTTATCATAATTATGAAACCCACTTGGATAACTAAGGAGAAAACATTATAAGTGTTAGGAATTTTGGTAAGAAAAGAGTATTTTAAGGAGTTATAAAATGAGTTTTATTGGATGTTATATGAAGGGTTAATGTGCCAAATGATGTTAGAACACATTAGGAGGCTTGAGGAAAAGTTTGGAGAAAGTTTGACAAGTTTTTGGACAAGTTCTGATGTTGTCCGACCCAGTGGTCCGACCCAGGGTGGGTCAACAGCCTCTGTTAATTCACCCGTTGATGTTTCTGGAATGGTCCGACCCAGAGGACTTGGGTCGGACATGGGTCGGACAGGTGAATTTGAAAGACGGAAAGTTTCTGGAACGGTCCGACCCAGTTTGGGTCGGACGGCCCAAACATGTAAAAAACAAACTAAGTGTGGTTTAAAGTGAACCCCAGTGAGTTATAATGACAATTTAGTGGGGGAAAAGTTGTATTAAAATGTAAAAGTAAAACAAGTTAAAATGTGAAGTTATTTAACTAAGTTACGGGGGATAAGTTATAAGCATTAGACTTTAAACAATCATGTTACCCCAGTGTTAATAAAAGTACATGTAATGTTACCAGTTGTTCGAGAATTGTTCGAGGAACATAAGTGGACATGATAGAGTGGACTCCAGTGACAGGTATGGTTTTCTTGCAACCTGTGTCCTACCGGATTACACCGGCTTGTATGCCAATGTGTTTTTCTGTATGTTTGCCACGTTGAAAGATAAAACATGTAATGAGTTTTCAGTAATTCATATATGTGGCGTGTCTAGTTCCGATACCATTTAACCTCGAAAGTGTTAAACTTAGCTAACTGAGTCTAGGAGCACATGAGAGTTCGGTATTCGGATTAAGCGACCCGAACCATGGGACGTTCTAACCATGGCTATGCGTGGTGTTAATTGTGTGATATTTGTGTGTGTATGGACCTTCCTGATAAGTGTCCAATGAGCATGTTTTATAGGTGTATTTCATATATTATATCAACACTTTTCTTGCTCATTTCTCCACTTCGGTTAGTTTCCTCTAGTTTATGTTTTATTGTTTATCTCACAAATTTATTGGTTTAACATGAGGAAAACCAAGCCGGGAGTGAAGTAAACGAAGAGACGAACGCATAGACGCAAACGGCTCGGAAAACGGAGTCCAAACGATGAATCTAGAGCCAGTCGAAGTTTGAAGGAAAATAGGTCACGGTCACACTTGTGACCGCCTAAAGGACCGCCTACACAACCGCCTAATAATAGGTGGACACCACAATTGCAACCGCCTCTAACCAGGCGGACACTCGGGCGGACTCCAGGCGGTCACCAGGCGGTTGTTCAGGCGGACGTGCATAAAACCGCCTAGAATGGGGCGGTTGCTAGGCGGACAAGACTAAAATCAGTCGCGAAACAGTTTTCTTCTTCGCGCCGACTCTGCAACTCGCATGTGCTCCGCCTACCTTAAATCGCTCACGCGTTTCGGCTCTGTCCCCCGCATTAAATGAAGCAATCAGTCTGCAATCAATGCTCAATCAGTGCTCTTCTTCATCTGCCTCTTCCAATCCTCTATATAAACCCATCACCATAACTGCACAAAAAAACACGCACGACGGGAGTCTGAAGAATTCGCTCACCACACTCATCCATTCGCTTCCACTTATTTTTCTCCCGTAACACCACAACAGTCCATACTCACGCAGTAACAAAAGAAATAGAAGAGCAGCAGTACGAGCGAGAGCAGACCAGTTCTTCCTCTAAAATAATGTGAAAATCTATCTATGATATCTTCTTATCTCTGTTAATGTCTGAGTAATTTTCTTTTGTATCCTAGGATGGGGGTTTATTTCTAATATTACGTAATCAATATTTATTACCTGTCTCACTTGTTAACTTATTTTAATTCCTTTCAACTAATATTGTTAAATGCTTATTCTGACAAAATACTGTATTTTTATGGTAACTATCAACATATGATTTTGAGATAGTCTAAGTACCACAAAGGAATTAATCTTGATATTTACACTCCGGATTGAGCAGGAAAATATTAAGGCTATTACTAAGAGTTCGTAACTGACAATTATTAACTCTAATAGACAATAAATTTGAGACATGGTTATAAATCTGTTAAGTAATTTAGGTAATTCCCCCACTATCCTAGGATACTTTTTCCATTCACATCCATTAATTCACCTTTTTACTGTTTTTAATATTTGCACTGATCCAACAACAAATCAAGCTTGCCTCCGGCTAAACCCCTTTTACAGTTTTTAATTACTGCCAAGACTAGGATAATTGAACAATCTCTCTGTGGATACGACACTTGTTTTACTACTACGAATAGGTACACTTGCCTATTAGTTTGCTATAAATCTATATTATTATAGTGTAGTTTTATCACCAACAAGTTTTTGGCGCCGTTGCCGGGAGATTCCATCAATTTCCCTAGTTTCCGGTAATTCACTTGCTATATTATATAACCTGTTAATACTATTAAATTGTTAATCTCGGACATCTGACTTGGACATCTGAATTGGACATCTAACTTGGGACATCTGACTTGGACATCTAACTTCGGACATCTGACTTTGGACATCTTAATATTTTTGTCATTATTTCTGTCATTTAATTTCCATTGTCATTTCTTTCCATTGTCCCTAACTACTAACTTAAATTTCCTGTCATTTCTTTCCATTGTCCTTAACATTTAATTTCCATTGTCCTTAACATTTAATTTCCATTGTCCTTCAATTTCTGTATATTAACTACTAACTTATAATTTCCAGTATACTAACTCCTAACTTTAATTTTCTGTCATTTCTTTCCATTGTCATTTCAATTTTCTGTCATTTCTTTCCATTGTCTCTAACTACTAACTTATAATTTTTGTCTCTAACTACTAACTTATAATTTCTATCATTTAATTTCCCTTGTCATTTAATTTTCTGTCATTTTACTCTTGTTAAAAGAAAAAAATATATATATATAAAAATACAAAAAATATATCAGTGTTGTTTAACTAACGTTTATCAGCCTAACCAATATCTCTGCCTTTCTTATTCTATTTACTATTTAATTTCACAGCTTCTGACAAACCACAAGTTATCTTCTGTGCATGCCAAACACTCGAACCCGAGGCTCTCCACCAATCAGTCCGAGCCCCGAACACGAGCGCACTTTATTACAAGCACAAAGAAACCTGAGAAATCAAGCCATGGCCAATAACGAAGTTATAAATGAAATGGACCATGCAAATCAACCAGAACACCGTGCTCTCTCTGACTACCACCAACCGAATACCGAAGGAAGAGCATCAGCCATAGTTCTCCCTGAACTAACACCACAAGAAGCCGGACGATGGGTTTTCAAAACTCACTACATCACCGCCGTCCGGGATCTAGGCAAGTTTAGTGGAGCGAACCCAGATGAAGCCCCAAATCATCTGAGTCTCTTCCTAGACTTCTACAATTCCTTTGGTCAGACCGACAACGTCAAAGAAAGAATTCGTCTACAACTATTTCCTCACTCATTGTCGGATTCAGCAAACAGTTTGTACCGAAGCCTTCCTTCCCGATCAATCACCACATGGCTGCAAATGGCCCAAAAATTCCTTGCCAAATACTACCCAACCAGTAGAACGAGGCAATTGATCGGTGAAATCAATACTTTCTGTCAGGAGCCGGGAGAAACGTTGTACGACGCATGGGACAAATTCAAGGATATGCTAATGAAATGTTCCCACCATGGTCTCGACGATCAATCCCTCTGCCTGTCATTCTTCAATGGTCTAGATGATGGAAACCGACTACTCGTCAATTCCTCTGCAGGAGGAAGTTTCATGATGAAATCCCTAAAGGAATGGACCTTCTCGAAACCATGACGAGCAATACAAGACAGTGGACAAGATCCAAGGGAAGAACGCCACGAGCAGCAGGCCTACTCCACGTTGAGCCTACAGATCATTTATCAGCCTAGATCTCGTCCCTTGCAAAGATGGTGGAAAAGCTAACAACATCACAAAATGAAATCGTAAAAACAATAGCTTCCCCACCTACAAGTTCTCCACCAGTTCCACCGACAGAAGGATGTGTCATATGCGCCGGTCCTCATGAAACCCATCAGTGCGAAGGGAAAAACCAATACGAGGATGTAAACTTCATAGGAAACCGCCCCGGTAATTCCTACAACAACAATTTCAACAACAACTACCCGTGGAGAAATCACCCGAATTTCTCATGGAAAAATAATGATCAGAACCTAGGAGGGCAGAACAACAGTTCCAATACCTATCAGGGAAACCGACCCCAACCAAACTCCAATATGGGTTGTAGAGCACTAGGTGCCCCTCCAGGTTTCCAACAACAACAACACCAACAACAACCATCTTCATCCTCTGTTGATCCAAACGCGGAACTAAACGAGATGATGAAGGGTTACATTTCTATGACTCAGAACCAGCTTTCTGCACAAGAAGCCTACTACCAGAAAATTGAAGGTAAATTCAATCAACTTGCAGAACATCTTGCTCGAAGACCGCCAGGGGCTCTCCCCAGCCAAACTGAACCAAATCCAAGAGAGCAAGCCAAATGCATCTATGTGAAAGAACACGATGAAGAAAAGATAGAGGTGGCTAAAACAGCTAAAGTTCCAGACCTACACCCTTCCCTCCAAGAGTGGGTTGTAGCAATCGAAACATCCAAAAGGAATGTAGCTGAACTCGAAAGCACCGCCACAGTCTATAGAAATCGCATTCAATCTGAGAATACCTACCTTGAGAACTTGGTGGCCGGTTATGCAAAATGAGAAGCTCGACTTTGAAGAAGAAGAAGAGGTTAAGGCAATAACCTTGAGAAGCGGTAAGAAAACCAACGAGATTCACATCCCGCAAAGGTCAGAAGAATCCAAAGAGGATAGTGAAGAAACAGTTGAGGTCCCAGTAGAAAAACATCTCCCACCATCCTCACTATTCCATCAGCTTCAAAACCTTCTTCACAAGAACCGTCTATACCATTTCCCCACCGAGTCCAAAAGCAGAAGTTGGATAATGAATATGGTAAGTTTCTGGCAATGCTGAAACAACTAAACATCAATATACAGTTTGTAGACCTCATTGCCAAAATGCCAAACTACGCCAAATTCCTCAAACACCTTATATCCAACAAAACTAAATTGGCCGAAGTCGGTAGGTTCCTCTCAATGTAGCTTGCTCAGCTATTCTGCAACAACAACTGCCTTCAAAATGCAATGATCCGGGCAGCTTCACCATTCCAGTCACAATTGGTAGCACCTCATTTCCATACTCCTTATGTGATCTGGGTGCCTCCATTAATTTGATGCCCCTCTCCACTTTCAAAAAGCTGGGAATTGGAGAGATGAAAAAGACCAAGATGACCCTTCAACTGGCGGATGGTTCGGTAACTTACCCAAGCGGAGTGGTGGAAGGATGTTATCATTAAAGTGGAGCACTTATACTTCCCATGCGATTTTGTCATTTTGGACATCGAAGAGAACTCCACTACACCTCTCATCCTTGGACGACCTTTCCTTGCCACAGCCGATGTGCACATTTGGGTAGCCCAAGGGACAATCACCCTTCAAGCTTATAACGAAAAGCTGGAGTTTGCATCAAGACGGTCTCCAGATAACAAATCCAAAGATCTCAAGTTCGTGAGGGATACTCAATCACCATCATCCCCACTTCTCTTTATCACCCTTCTAGACGGCATGTCTATTACAGAGATACCACCACCAATCCCGGATGAAGAGCGGGATAAGAAAAGAAAACATGCATCCAGGTGGACTCTCAAAAATACCATCGAGTCATGCTTTGGATCTACTCCTCATAACCACCCCCCGTGATCGATCTAACGACAAAGCGTCTAGCCAAAGACGTCAAACAAGGGCAGCTTTCCGGGAGGCAACCCGGAGGAACTTATCTTTTATATGCTTTTATGCTCTTTTAATTATCAGGTTCTCTTTCCATTTTTGTTTTTGCTAACTACTAACCCCGTTTGTAGTATGGTTGCTTCTAGTGTCTTATGCAGGTGCAATTTCATGTCTACACCGCAACCAAGCTACGCTACTTGAGGCTGAAGCTCAAGTGTGGGGGAACTCCTATAACGTAAGCAAAAATAATCTCAGGGGAGTACCAGTTTCTTTAATTATGCTTTTATTTAAATAAAATTTACAGAGGAGAGTTTATGTGCTTAAATGACTAGTCGTGAGCTTTGTGTTCTCTCTATTTTATCTACTTACCGAAAAGGTCTTCTGAAACTTTCCCTTGTTTTTTCTGGTGAACAATGTGGACATTGTTCAAATTAAGTGTGGGGGAGTGTGCCTTTTCAGTGACATTTTGTGCTAAAATGCTTAATCTCTCTACTTATCTTGCGTTTGTTCAAATTCAATATCGTGGACCCTTTTTATGTGGGTTGTTCTCTTTAAGAGTAAATATTGTTATGAATTGTGGGATAAATGGTATAAATGGTACAAATTCAAAAATTTTAAAATTTTGATTACTTTGGAGGAGCATTTTTATGCGGTGTGACCAAATGATCTGAAATGGTTGGATTTTTATTACTCAGGGGTTCCTTCTGTCTTCTTTCTTAGGGATTGCTAAAGGGTGCTTCTCTGTCAAAAAGAAATAAAATAAATAAGGGACTTGCGAGACACCATTGGTAACCAACAAGAGAGTTGAGTGTTCTTAAAAATACAAGGCGTGATGCCTACATTTTATCTTCTCATCTCTTATGCAAAAGTGAAACAAATGCATAATTCTATTTTTCCTTTTGTTCTCTCCTCAATGCCCATTCTTGAGAGAAGTTGGCCATGGTAAAAGTTCTCAAAGTCACC
This sequence comes from Limonium bicolor, assembly GCA_023374045.1. Lineage (NCBI taxonomy): Eukaryota > Viridiplantae > Streptophyta > Magnoliopsida > Caryophyllales > Plumbaginaceae > Limonium > Limonium bicolor. Next base: position 176,756,644 of record CM041780.1, on the reverse strand, counting down.
TAAACAAAAGAAACATTGAAGTACTCCGGATCATACCCCGAAACTCTAATTTTTATTTTTGCCCTGAGTACACCTATGCCACCAGTAGGTGATGGATCACACTCCTTTTAAAAGTTTAAGATCATGTACTATTGACTTCTTTATCCTACCCTTCATAATAGTATTTGTTAATATTGAGCATTCCTTACTTGTTTGGGTACATGGTTTTGCTTGAGGACAAGCAAAAAGATAAGTGTGGGGGTGTGATAAGTGTCCAAATGAGCATGTTTTATAGGTGTATTTCATATATTATATCAACACTTTTCTTGCTCATTTCTCCACTTCGGTTAGTTTTCCTCTAGTTTATGTTTTATTGTTTATCTCACAAATTTATTGGTTTAACATGAGGAAAACCAAGCCGGGAGTGAAGTAGACGAAGAGACGAACGTATAGACGCAAACGGCTCGGAAAACGGAGTCCAAACGAAGAATCTAGAGCCAGTCGAAGTTTGAAGGAAAATAGGTCACGGTCACACTTGTGACCGCCTAAAGGACCGCCTACACAACCGCCTAATAACAGGCGGACACCACAATTGCAACCGCCTCTAACCAGGCGGACACTAGGGCGGACTCCAGGCGGTCACCAGGCGGTTGTTCAGGCAGACGTGCATAAAACCGCCTAGAATGGGGTGGTTTCTAGGCGGACAAGACTAAAATCAGTCGCGAAACAGTTTTCTTCTTCGCGCCGACTCTGCAACTCGCATGTGCTCCGCCTACCTTAAATCGCTCACACGTTTCGGCTCTGTCCCCCGCATTAAATGAAGCAATCAGTCTGCAATCAATGCTCAATCAGTGCTCTTCTTCATCTGCCTCTTCCAATCCTCTATATAAACCCATCACCATAACTGCACAAAAAAACACGCACGACGGGAGTCTGAAGAATTCGCTCACCACACTCATCCATTCGCTTCGACTTATTTTTCTCCCGTAACACCACAACAGTCCATACTCACGCAGTAACAAAAGAAATAGAAGAGCAGCAGTACGAGCGAGAGCAGACCAGTTCTTCCTCTGAAATAATGTCAAAACTATCTGTGCTATCTTCTTATCTCCGTTAATGTCTGAGTAATTTTCTTTTGTATCCTAGGATGGGGGTTTATTTCTAATATTACGTAATCAATATTTATTACCTGTCTCACTTGTTAACTTGTTTTAATTCCTTTTAACTAATATTGTTAAATGCTTATTCTGACAAAATACTGCATTTTTATGGTAACTATCAACATATGATTTTGAGATAGTCTAAGTACCACAAAGGAATTAATCTTGATATTTACACTCCGGATTGAGCAGGAAAATAAGGCTATTACTAAGAGTTCGTAACTGACAATTATTAACTCTAATAGACAATAAATATTTGAGACATGGTTATAAATCTGTTTAAGTAATTTAGGTAATTCCCCCACTATCCTAGTATACTTTTTCCATTCACATCCATTAATTCACCTTTTTACTGTTTTTATTATATTTGCACTGATCCAACAACAAATCAAGCTTGCCTCCGGCTAAACCCCTTTTTACAGTTTTTAATTAACTACCAAGACTAGGATAATTGAACAATCTCTCTGTGGATACGACACTTGTTTTACTACTACGAATAGGTAAACTTGCCTATTAATTTGCTATAAATCTATATTTATTATAGTGTAGTTTTATCCCAACACTTCCTCGTATGTGTAACCAAGTTGTAATACTGTATGGTGTATGGATGTAATAGGTTCCACAGTGGAGCCCTTAACTATGTTTATATATATATATATTATGGGGGGGTGAGGAATCCGGTCGTTCCGGCCGCGCGTTGTTTGGGTGTGGGTATCCTTCTTAGCTCTACCCTCCCCTCTGTTATGGTTGTTTCCTCCACGGGTTACGATCTCCCATTAGCTTACTCCAAAGCTTAGCTATTCTGACTTAGATCGGTTTAGGGGGAACATGTGTTTGTGTGGTGTGTTCGGGGCACTATATCTGAACCATCTTAACTTAAGTTACTCGTCCGACTATTAGGACGGTAATGAGTGTTGTATAACAAGTTTATCATGAGGGTGACGTCATTCTCTAGGCTCACCAGTGAGTTAACAATGTTTGGGTCGGTTCCTAAGAGAACCGTTCCCGTTATGTTATGTAATGTTGTTATACTGCAATTCCCATTACGATGTTATTATGTGCACGTTGAAACGTGAAAAGTGTTGTTATGTGATGTATGTCATATGTCCTTTCTTGACTTCGCCTTCGGGGTTCTTGTGTTTCCCGGTTTTGGGCTTCGAGAGCTGTTTTGATGCGAGCTTTTTGGATCCTGTGTCACTCTGGGACCATTTGCGGATCACTTTGTCATGCTAATAGCGGCGTTGCTTCTTTGGACTGATGAAATAACGATCTGAGTCGGACTCCTCGCTTCCTTTGGTCACGGGTCGGACATTCATCATTGGTTGGGTTATTTTGTGGAGTTCATAATATCGAAAAGGGATATAAAGGCTCAGCGGGGGTGCCTAGGGTTTAATGTCAGGGTTCACAAGCTTTTGGCTATGTGGTGCTGTACCTAGGTGCTTCGTCATTCCTGATAGTTGTGTATCCGTTCTTTGTTACTTTTCACAGGTCTAAGCATAAATTTACAAATTATCTCCTTCGGTTGGAGTTATGCTGTTTACCTCACCTTTGAATGTGGTCTTACCGGAGCTGTGTAAAAATGACACGCTCGTTCGCTCATGGTTTTTCCGCTCAAGACACTCTCGTGAATTTCACTCAGAGACTAGTTCACACGCTTAAACGAAAGATGAAAGATGACGTACCTAAACTCAGATTGCCCCCAGTATTGATTTGGGGTTAATGACAACAACTTAAAAGATATGGATTTGGAACAGCTTTGGGGGTTATTTGGATGTCTTGGGATGAGCTGTGGGGTTTGGTAAGGCATGTTCAAAATTTCAGAAACAAAATACAAGTCTTTGTATTCCATTGTCGGGAGATAATTATTTCATGAACCATTTTCTCAAAAGAAACTTGTGTGAAACATAACCCTTTTTTTGTGTTATCATTTAGACTTGAAAAAGTCATCCATTTGTGAACATGAGAAAGAAGATGATTTAACAAAATCGATGCTTCTTATTAGTGGTTTGAAAACGATCATTCTTTGAAAAATATGAGAGGTGCATTTGAAAGACGAATGTTATGGCAGGTTATGCAGTAGAATGCATGGGAACCCTAAAATTTCTGTTGAATCCGAATCCTGCTGAGCCGTCTGAAGTCGGGATGCTGAAGACTCGAGCTCTTGACCACCGGGATGTCACTAAGATGACTGTGATCGTCTTCTTCTTGGACTCTTAGTAGGCTCCATGAAATACCTGAACCAGGAATGCCTATGGATGACGCATGAGACACTTGGGCCTGAATGTGAGGTGCATGGGTTGAAACGGTTTCATGAATGTGGATTAGGCACTCGGGCCTGGATGATTTCATGGATGTGGATAGGCACTCGGGCCTGGATGAATTGAAAGTGAGGCACACATGCCAGAATGATTCATAAGCGGGTTGGCTCTTGGGCCGGAATGAGAATGCGGCACTGGGGCCAGAATATGTTGTGAGATTGTGGCACTTGGGCCGGAATGTTTAGAACATGTGGCACTTGGGCCAGAAAGTGTTTGAAAGTGTGGCGCTTTGGCCGAAAAGTGCTTGAGGATGTGGCGCTTGGGCCAGAATGTGTTTGGGAAGGTGACACTTGGGTCGAAATGATTTGGGAATGTGGCGCTTGGGCCAGAAAGTGTTTAGGAATGTGGCACTTGGGCCGGAATGTTTTAGGATTGTGGCTATTGGGCCGAAATGATTTGGGAATGTGGCGCTTGGGCCAGAAAGTGTTTAGGAATGTGGCACTTGGGCCGGAATATTTTAGGATTGTGGCTCTTGGGCCGAAATGATTTGGGAATGTGGCGCTTGGGCCAGAAAGTGTTTAGGAATGTGGCACTTAGGCCGGAATGTTTTAGGATTGTGGCTCTTGGGCCGAAATGATTTGGAATTGAAGCAAGACATATGGGCCGGAGGGACTTCTTGACTAGAATGGATGTGTGGGCCTGAATACCCTTAATCTGGAAGTGCAGCAAACGGGCCGAAGGAAGCTACATGGACCATCAACGAGCCACTGGGCCGGGAGAGAAACCTTAAAGCCTAAGATTCGTTTGATGATCCTGTTAGGACTTGAGGCCAGAAACTAGAATGAATGGGTTGCGCAAACTATCTGGGATTCGAATGTTTTATGCTATGGGCCGAAGTTTTGGATTGAGAGTAAAGTTCGTGGGCCGAAACTATGAATTGGTCCGTGGGCCCAGATGAAGTGAGTTATGAGTGTGGTACCCGAAATGTTTTGAGAATTTGGCACCTGGGCCAGAATGTGTATGGGCTAGAAATAGGGCGCATGGGTCGAAATGATTTTTAAACCATGTCCTAGATGTGAATTAGAATTTGGACCGAGTAATTCTGATTGGGCCTAGAAGATGATACCTATATCTAGGATTTTGGGCCAAAGCCCAAGTGGAAAATCATCCTAGACTAGAATAAACCTTGAAGTGGAAAGGCCAGATGGATTCTCATGAACTACGTGAGGTGGGTTTGTTTTTCATGGGCCTAGAACTAAATGGATAATTCAAATTGGGCAAGAAGAGAAATCACCTAAGTCTAAGCTTTTGGGCCGAAGCCCAAAAGACTCACATATTAAGCCAAACAGGACCTGTGGGCCGCAAACAAATAGAGCTGCCAATTCGGGTTGGGCTAGGTTGATGTACGAGAAATTCCTATCAGTTTCTAGGCTGGGTAGTGGGCCGATCACACAAGCAAACAAGGCCCACACAAATTCAACATGTCCTCACTAGACGCTTAAATCAAACCGGGTATGAATCGATCCGGAGAGGTGCTTGGGGCATGGGCCCAGGTCACCACAAAGGAACAGGGCTTGCACGCTATTCTCTTTGGGCTTCCCCACTTTTTACACATCACTTGAAGGTGTGCGTCTACGGTCGGGTCTTTGAATGACCAAACAAGGCTAGGTAAGGGCACTGCCAGGAAAACGCTTGGGGCTCAAGCCCAGGTATTAAGGGGATGTGGTTAGACGACATCCTCCTCTTTTCCACCGCTTATTCACATCACCTAAAAGGTGTGAGTCCCTGACAGGGGACCCTCAAACGGGTCCCGGGGTGAAATCTGTTTGTGTGGACCCTCGCTCTCATATGATGCAAAGGTGTAGAAATTAAAGTGCGTACAAAAGTAAACAAACAAAGTAATAAAGCCATAAATAAATAATTTCGAGTTAAACCCTCTTTCTTAAAATTAAACAAGTTAAAATTAAGAAGTTGTCCCTAGCAGAGTCGCCAGTCTGTGAGCCTCGATTTTAAACCCTATCCTGTGTTGATTAAAGCTGATTAGGATCTAACCGGGTTTTAGGTCCACTTATAACCTAAGATTAATAACTATGTCATATAACAATAATTATTAAAACCTAGGCCAGCTCACTGGAACCTATTATGAGTCGCCATCTAATTTTAACCTAAGGTAAATTAGGAAAGGTAGAGTTCGGGTTCGGGGGCTTGGTATTCGACTTATTTAAGGTTCAAATTACTTTCATTACCCTTCCCAGGTCGCTTTTCCTCTACTTGGTTTAATTACGGCTTATTACGAGTCGTTTTAACCTAAGTGCGTGAGCTTCTTTTTTTTTTTGTGTTTTTTTAGCATTTTTTGACAGAAAATTAAAGTGAAATTAAAAGCTACCTAAACTAGGGTTTCGGAGGCAGAATTAGGTCGAATTTTGCTTACGTCCGAAGCCACCAACCCCATGTCCGAGACCACGGACCCCAGTTAACCTAATTATACAGAAGAGTCGAAATTGAAGGAAAACAAAAAATTGCAAAGTCCAGGGCCACGGACAGGCTGTCCGTGGGCCCGGACATTATTAGAAAACCTAAATTTTGAATTTTTTAAAATCCCGCCGTCGTCCATGGGCGTCCGGGCTTACGGATAGGGAGTCCGGGACCCCGGACATGACATCCGTGGGTGCGGACCGCCCTCGGACGGCGGCGTTGAGGCTGTTCCCGAAGGTGTTTTTGGCTCAAATTTTATGGGTGTGTAGCCTGAAAGATGTACAAGACATTAGTGATTGAAAGTTCTCAATTTGAATTCGAATTAAGCATGAAACTTGGTAAACAAGTTGTTGGAAAGAAGCTTAAACAAACAGCAATACAGAAGCGTAAAAAGGTTAGTTTGAACCCAAAATTTGACAGAGAGTTAATAAGGTCGTGGGGAATTAGAAAAGTAGAATTGTAACCTGTTTTACCTTCGAATTCAAGAGGATTCTTCACGTCGGGATTCTTCGGAGGCTTCGATGGTGCCGGTTCTGGATTGTGTTCGACCCGAGCTTCTGGTTGTTGATTGTTGAAGGTGTTCTTCACGTTTTGGAGGTGGTTTGGTTGATGTTTGATGATTGATGATGTTGTGGGAGTTGAAAAATATGTTTTAGTGTTGATTTTGGTGAGATTTTAGTGTTTGATTGTGGCTCTGGAGTTAAAAAACGTGGAGAGAGAGAGACGACTGCCTTCTTTGAGAGTCTAGGGTTCTTTAGGGTCTGATTTGATCATGGGATAAGGTTCCTTATATAGGCTTCCTTAGAGATAGAAATATCTGGTCAAAACCAAGATTTACCGACGTTTTAGCTCAAGGGCTTCCAAAAGGAATTTGATTATGAAATTTCACACATGGGTAAAGGATGATATTTAAGATTTTTCTAAAGTGGAATTGAATTTTTTGGATATTTGAATATTTTAAATTCAATTTCTCGTCAGATTCAATCAGAAATTGCTAGGAAATTATTGGAAATTCGAAAAATCAAAATTCAAACGCCATTATGCTTCAAATGTCATCCTCTATCATGGGTTACAATTTCAAAGCATTTTGAATTGATTTGACCCTTATTTGGAGGAGAGAGGAAACCTATAGGGGGCTTGGGAGCCTTGAAAAATTATGAAAATGCCCCTGGAGATGACTAAGCTGTCCCTAGCACTCTGAAATGTGTCGATCGAATTGGGAACCCTCGCTACTAGCCTATTAATAGAGACTCTCTTCCGGGGGGTTGAAATTTTGGGTATAACAAAGCCAGTGGTAAGTACTATGTGATAACGAACTCAGTGTGGATCCCATTGCTAATAAGAGATTTACTGTCAAGAGTTTACGCCTCTGCACTCTGTATGACTGAGTGTTTTGGTATTGCACTTGCAGAGTAATGATCGAGTGGGATAGCTAGGAATTGGAAACATGTTAATTGTGGAAGAATAATGTTTTAATGGCCGATGCATAGGAAATGCAAGGCCGCACCAGTGAAAGAATACATGTACAAAACCAAATGTGGAGGCATGATTAGCAACAAGTGACTGCAGTAACACGGAATACTAGATATCGGTATGGAATATACCTCAAGTGTGGGAAATAGCTGAGAGAGCACTACACACTAGGTAGTAGCTCAACCTCAACTGACAGTAAGTCTGAGGGAAACGAGTCAATCATTGTGAAATACGTAGCAGTTTACACAGTAAGTTATTAGAGAAGTGGATGGAAAGTTTTGTAACTCACCGAGTTCGCTAACGGTAAGAGATACCACGCGTCGGTTGAGAAACCATTGTTACCAAGATGAAGGTGACAATGGGGGATGTACAATACAGTAAGAATAACGAATGGGGCAAAGTAAGCCCTACAGTTATTAGAGTTTCGCAGCAGAAACTAGTGAGCCAGTGATTCAAGTGTTGAATGTGCGTGGTGAACATGAGTGAACGGCTAATTATTAATGCCTAGAAGCCTCACAGGCCAGAACCGAAACCAGTTAAGAGTTAAAGCAAACTCCAATGAAAATTATTGGTTTAGGGACTAAACCGCCAATATGGTCAAGATCCTCTAACCAGAACACATTTTATAGCAGACCACGTGAAAGTTGAAACACTTCACGGCGGTAGAACTTTTTAAACCAATGATTAAGTGATTGATTACGTGGGCGTAATCCCTTTTAAGGGGGGTAGAGCGCAAAACCACTTAGTGTGTATTACCGTACAAGTGTACGTGACTTATGTTGTGCATAGCACAAAATAATTTGTTTTGATGATTGGTGTGTGTGTTACGTAAGCATACACATTCATTCATGGTTTAATTGTGGTAATTGCGCACTGAAGATGCGAATACCATTGTGATAAGTGTGTTTATTTTGATAACAGTTATGTGTGATAGTACAAGTGTGGGGAGTAGAGAAACTCCCGGGGAACAAAAGCCCCGACAGTGTATAAATGTGAAACTGTGTGTTAAATGTGAAACTGTGTGTTGTATTTTGATAAAGTATATGTATATATGTAATATAGTGATTCATGAAAGGGTATGAAACCGACATAGAACCTAGTGAGAATAAGATTCCCTGGGCAACAGGATTAAAGTGAATGGAGGTAACAGATAGACGGAGTTCTATCCCTTGGAGATGTTATGATCATGATTAGAATGATTAAAAAGATAGAAAATAGGAAATGAGTGTATTACTTGATGCTTGAAAACGAAGTGGGAAGTGGAACTTGATTTGCATGCGATCAAGTGAAGCCGAACACAAAATTGGGGTGGAAGGATAGTTCAACACTGATGCTGATCACATCAGGGTTGGATGATTCTTGAAGCTCCCTATAAGTGCTCACAAATAACCACGCTAAGAAAAGAAGCAAAGAGCATAAGTTGGACTTGGAGTTGTGTGTGTTTCAAAAGGATTTTCAATTGGTGTTTTCAAAACAATGGTTTAATATTTTGAATAAAGGATTCTCTTATACTTAACCTTGTAAAGAGTATTTTTGTAGTACTTGCTCACGAGCTGAGGACGTATGAGCCTTTGTCTTCGGACCGGCGACATGAGAAGTACATATGTTAAAAATTAAGTGAATGTTTTGATCTCCCAAAGGAACGGGGACCAGAAGGAGTCCATCGCGACGGGGTTCTGCGGGATCACAGTGTATATAAAAGATATTTTTGATTGTTATACATGCTATGACATGTTGTGTGGTATGTGTAATAAATATTATTTTAACCTTGAGTTCCAAAAGTGTATGTTATCAAGACCTATGAGTCTAAATGTTGTTGTGTTACATAGACCTATGTGTCTAAAGGCTGTTATGTTATCAAGACCTATGTGTCTAAATGTTGTTATGTTACTCAAGACCAGAGAGTCTAAGGGTTGTTATGTATGTGCAAATATTGTTAAGATACCCGGACCATTGAGTCCGAGGTTATCATGTGAGTATGTTATGTTATGTTATGTATGGATGTGAATGTGTTACCCGGACCATTAAGTCCGAGGGTGTGATGTAAAGTGTGTTTGGTTATGGAAGTTTTATTTTTATAAGTAATTCCCGTATTCTAATCCAATGATGTGTGGGATGTGTGAACTTCGAGGTCGAAGTTCTTTTTAAGGGGGTAGATTGAAATACCCCAAACCTTGATATGTTGTTTAAATGTTAAAACATGGTATTTAAAGGCTAAAAAGTGCCTTAGACACATCAGTGGACAATTTAAACGGTAGTAAAACACAATAAAGCACTAAGACACAACTTGAGCAAAAACATGCTCTAAGCTTGGAGTGAACTTGGTTGGGACCCAAAGGACCTACCAAGACTTGGTAATATTCAATTATGATTTAATAAGGCTAATTAAGTCCTTAGGAAACCTTGGTAGACAATTAAACCAAACCAAACACAAATAAATACCTTAAAGTCAATATGAGCAAAAATGTGCTCTAAGCTTGGGATAAATTTGTATAAGATCTAAAGGTCATATCTATACCTTATAAATATGTTAATGAACATATTAAATCAATTACCAAAGAAAACCAAGCTTGAAAACAAGTTAAAACACAAAATGTGCTTTAAGGAGTCTCAAAGCACATTTTTGAAAAATTGTCTTGTAAAAGAGTTTTGAATGGATAAATGTCCATCATTACTCTTTAATTACATGTGTACTACTTAGTATCACATTTGGAGGTCTAAATCAATGGGAAATCAAAAATTTCACAACTATGTGTCTTGTTTTTGTCAATAGTAACAAAAATGCTAGTATATGACATAATCAATATAAGTAAGTTAATTGGTCAAAAAGACCATGACTTGGCCTAAAACCACTAAGGGGGCCATTTTTCCAAGTGTGACCATCACACTTAACTAATGAATCAAATAAAAGAAGGAAAAAGCAAGTAAATTCCTATTTACTTTACAACTTTAAATATCTACTAAAGTTACCTCTCACCTCACCTTTCTTCATTCCTTCTCATAAACACCGATTTCTCATCTTCTCCCAAGCTCCATTCTCGTTGGCTACAAGCACCACTCACACCACCATCTTCAATCCTTATATCTTCTAGCTCCATATACCAAATCAAATTCTAACCAGAATTGTCTTAGTTAGGCCAAGCTCTACACTTCTCTCTCTTTTCAAATCTTCAGAACTCCTTTCGGTGCCATGAAGATTCACCATTGATGGAGCTTGAGCTCACCTTTTCATGCCTTGTCATTCTCCTTTGCTTCAAGGAAAGGAAAATCAAAGAAAAACAACATTCCCTCTGTTTTTATGTGTAAAACAAGAATCACTTTTGTGGTGTCTTCTCTTGTTCTTTCATAGCTCCATTTCAATCTTCAAGGGACAAGGAGGAGTCCTCTCTTTCTTACATATTCAAGTTCTCTTTCAATACAAAGGTAAATCATTTTAGTGTATTAAAACACTTATGTTAAACTAGGGTTTGTATATGAGTTAAGTGTGAATTCTTAAGCTCATTACCCTTATATGTATATTTATTAGAAAGTGAAAATTGATCAACTCCTTTCTGATTTCGGTCCAAGGAAACAAGAAAGAAGTTTGAGAGGAAAAGAGGTAACAAACTATCTTAATGTTAAATGCCTTAGAAAATGAGCTTGATTGCTTAATAAATACCTAAGGAGCCCAATGTGAATGGCCTAGTAAAATGCTCTCAAGGAAACTATTAAAGGCATATGTGTTGTTGTATGTAATGCAGGTCAAAGGCATTAGTTTATGTGGGAATTCAGTGTTTAAGGTTTATGCTTATTTAAGGGCCTAAGAGCCATGTTATTTAAGGGCCTAAGTGCCAGCAATTTAAGTTTGCACTATATTGTGATGTAGTGGAAATTTGGTGAAGTTTTGTGTGTGAGAAAAGTTCTTGGTGGGACTTAGGTGTTCTTGAGTGAAATAAGGTAAAAAAAAAGTGTTTGGATGTGAGAATATACAAGAGAAGCTATTGCGAAATTTGGAAAATGTATAAGAAGTTCTAAGTGTTTTTAAATGAGTTTTGGTGAACTAGGAAGTGTAAAAATGAACAAGCTTTTTTACTAGGGAAGAAAGCATGTAATTAAGGTGATTAGAGTGATCAAGGATTTAGGTTTATTCTTGGAAGTTCTAGGAATTCAATGAGTGTTTTTGAGGAATGTATTAAAGTCTTGGAGAAGTGTTGTTTAAGGTTTAGGAATGTTGTACAAGGAGGAAATGAGGTTTCGGTAAGATGTGAAAAGGAGATTATTATTTAGTAAGAAAAGATGTTTGAGAGATGATGTTATGATGGTAAGGAAACACTTTTGGCATAGTGGTATCATAATTATGAAACACCACTTGGAGAAAACTAAGGAGAAAACATTATAAGTGTCGGAATTTTGGTAAGAAAAGAGTAAGTGTTTAAGGAGTTATAAAATGAGTTTTATGGATGTTACAAGAAGGGTTAAATGTGCCAAATGATGTTAGAAACACATTAGGAGCTTGAGGAAAAGTTTGGGAGAAATTTGACAAGTTTTGGACAAGTTCTGATGTTGTCCGACCCAGTGGTCCGACAGGGTGGGTCAGACAGCCTCTGTTAATTCACCCGTTGATGTTCTCTGGAATGGTCCGACCCAGAGGACTTGGGTCGGACATGGGTCTGGACAGGTGAATTTGAAAGACGGAATAGTTTCTGGAACGGTCCGACCCAGTGTGGGTCGGACGGTGGGTCGGACGGGCCAAAACATGTAAAAAAAAAAAAAAACAACTAGTGTGGTTTTAAGTGAACCCTAGTGAGTTATAATGACCAATTTATGGGGGAAAGTTGTATTAAAATGTAAAAGGAAAACAAGTTAAAATGTGAAGTTATTTAACTAAGTTAACGGGGGATAAGTTATGAGCATTAGACTTTAAACAATCATGTTACCCCAGTGTTAATAAAAGTACATGTAATGTACCAGTTGTCGAGAATTGTTCGAGGAACATAAGTGGACATGATAGAGTGGACTCCGGTGACAGGTATGGTTTTTTGCAACCTGTCCTACCGGATTACACCGGCTTGTATGCCAATGTGTTTTTCTGTATGTTTGCACGTTGAAGATAAAACAATGTAATGAGTTTAAGTAATTCATATATGTGGCGTGTCTAGTTCCGATACCATTTAACCTCGAAAGTGTTAAACTTAGCTAACTGAGTCTAGAGCACATGAGAGTTCGGTATTTTTTCGGATTAAACGACCGAACCATGGGACGTTCTAACCACGGCTATGCGTGTGTTAATTGTGTGATATTTGTGTGTGTATTTAAGGACCTTCCTCGGATTGTAACCCAGTTGTAATACTGTATGGTGTATGGATGTGATAGGTTCCACAGTGGAGCCCTTAACTATGTTTATATATATATATATTATATATTATGGGGGGGTGAGGAATCGGTAGTGTCCGGTCGCGCGGTGTTGGGAGTGGTATACCTTTCTTAGCTTTAACCCTCCTCTCGTTATGGTTTTTCCTCCACGGGTTACGATCTCCCATTAGCTTACTCAAAAGCTTAGCTATTCTGACTTATCGGTTTAGGGGGACATGTGTTTGTGTGGTGTGTTCGGGGCACTATATCCGAACCATCTTAATTAAGTTACTCGTCCGACTATTAGGACGGGTAATGAGTGTTGTATAACGAGTTTATCATGAGGGTGACGTCATTCTCTAGCTCACCTGAGTTAACAATGTTTGGGGGGTCGGTTCCTAAGAGAACCGTTCCCGTTATGTATGTAATGTTGTTATACTGCAATTCCCATTACGATGTTATTATGTGCATGTGAAACGTGAAAAGTGTTGTTATGTGATGTAATTCATATGTTGTAAAATGTGGGAGTATGTGGATCATGGATATGAATCCCAGTTTGTGATAAGAGCGTTTAAGGATAACCCGATTTTTTAATACCCCGGACCTAATAATGGTGATTAATACTCTAATATGATTATTAAAGGCCTAATTGTGCCTAAAGAGTATTGGTAAAAAGAATAAACCAAAAGAAAAAAGAGAAGACGCTTGAAAAGCGAAAAACGCTAAAATGCGCGTTAAATGAGTATAAGAGATATATGATCTCGAGAGGGTCCGAGATGGATTCCTAAGTCTTAGTTAGGCCTAATTAGTATACGGGAATGATTCCCGAAGAAAACGGATCCAAATATGGATTAAAACGCTAACGGAGTTTTAAAGCACGTTTTTCGAGAAAACCCGAAAACGTGACTTTAAGTGGTCAAATGGACCCGTAAAAATTATAGTTGATTAAACAACTATAATTAAGTATTAATGGAAGTTTAATAACCAATTAAAAATGAAGAAACGAGAAAATCCGAAAAACGGGCCCGGTTAGTGAATAGTGCCCAACTGGGTAAAATAACAAGCGTTTTCTGTAAGAAAACGAAAAACGCTCCAGCTTACTAATTAGTGGGGGCCGGTTTATATAATAAGAGCCTCCCCCTCTCTTGTTAATTAGTTAGGAAATAAAGGAAGAAAAAGAAAGTGAAAGTAAATAAAGGGAATAGTAAAAGTAATTTACTTACTCTCTCACTCTCTTCTTTTCTCCTCCACTCACGATCTCCCTCCTTCCAATCGAGCCCCTTCTTCCTTTGCCTCTGTAAATGGCGATTCCATCAGAGGCACACAGCAACCATCTTCATTCCCTCCTTTCTTTTCTTGCTCATTTCTTCACCAAATCACACAAGAACCACCGTTGGACTCCTCTTTAAGGGCAACGTTTTCTAACCCTTTAAAAGCTCGAAACCCTCTTCTTCATTCTCATGGCAGTTGGCTCGTTTGAAGCATGGAGGTGTTTTTGAGTCTCCTTCATCTCCTTAATACTCCAAGGTAAATATAAACTCAAGTAACCATCATTCCTAGCTTGTTCTTGCTATTTGGAAAATTTTCCCACGTTGAAAATTTTCTTCATTTCAGTCGGTTTTCCCATGCCATTGTGGGGTGTTGGAAATTCCATTATTGATTGCCAGCTCTCCTTTGGACACTCTAAGGTAATGGCAAAGTTAAGCCTTACAAACTTCTCTAAATACTAGTTTGTAAGGAGGGTTTTGAATTAATAGTTTGATATGTGTATGGGGATATGATTGTAGTTGGCAATCTATGCCCCTTTGTTTTGATGTGGAAACATGAAGAGAAAGAGGGCAAGAGAAAGAGGAAGAAGGGGACCTGACGAAAAGGAGCAAGGTAAAAAGCTTACCTTGAGCTAGTTTTTATGTGACTTGTGGATTAAATGTTAGGTTGAATTAACAACCTTGAACTGAGTAGTATGATACTACAATATTGTTAGTTGAATGAGAATGTTTTAATGTGGTTTAAGGGTGCAAACAAACCTAGGAAACGAAGCTAGTCAATATGTGAGAACCATGGGAATTTATGTGTTTATTGGTGCTAAACCAAACAGGTGGGAAGAAGTGCTTGTGAGTTGATTTTAGTGTGGTGAAAATGCTTAGTAAAGCAAGTAAGTGCTGTAAAATTTACCTAGGAATGGAAAGTCTTGAGTGTTCTATGATGAGGAAGAGACTAGTGTGCTTAAGAGGTTTAAGTGAGTAGTAATGGTTTGCAAAAATCAAGCTAAGGAGAAAGATGTATTAGGAGTAAAGATATGTCATTTGAGTGCTAAGAATGACATTGGTGAGGGAAGTTTGAATGGTATAATGATGCAACCAGAATCTGTTACAAGAGTTGAACAAAACAAGAAAACATAGTTATGGAATATAAGTGATGTTGAGTAAGAATTTGGGTAAGGTTGAGCCTATGATTTGAAGAGTTTAGAGCATGTTTTAAGGTGATTAAATGGTGGAAAACTTGTGGAAAGTTTATGGAAAGATTAAGGGGGTTTAAGGATTGATTTGGAGTGGAAAAATCAAGTTTGGAGCAGGTTTTAGCAGGGTCCGGGACTTGGTCCTTGGACAAAGTCCCGACCACACCTAAATTAAGGCCGAGAGTGCCATCCTGCTTTGGTCCGGACTATACTCCAGACAAGGTCCCGGCCAGTGTTGTTTTTCACCCGAGAGTTATTTAATGATTGGTCCGGGACTTAGGGTATGGACCAAGTCCCGGACCACCCCCAGAATCATGCCGTGAGTGTTTTTAAAGGTTGTAAATGATGGGGTTTGAATGTTAATGCTGTTATAATGTTTAAGGCAGTTTGTTTGGTGACATGTAAGGCCCTAGGAAGTGTGATAAAGTGTTAGAAGTGATTGAGAAGTGAGAACTCAAATTAACAAAAGTAAAACCGAGATAACGGGATAACGGGGTAAATACGGGAGTAGCATTTAATTATGTACCGTATAATCTCAGTATTAATAATAATGTTTGAAACATTATCAGAGAGTCGTGCGTGACCCGAGCATGGGGAGATGCCACGGTAAAGTAAAACCCCGGTGAAAGGTTGATTTTCTCATGCCCCGTATGCTAACCGAGTTACTCTGATTTGTGTGTTTGTGTGCCGGCTTAATCAAGATTAAAGCATGAAAATAATCCCTTGTTTGATTATGCATGCATTGATGTATGTTGAATGAGCTAACATACTTGTATGCCGGTGTGGTCTAACTTAGTGCATAGACCGACTCTTAGTGAGTACTGATTGACTAGAAACCCGTTGAACGGGTAGTCACAGAACCAATGGTATTATGCAAACACACACAAGCTATCGATTAAAGTATAACGATAACACAAACATATGAACTCCCTAAAATGCGAGGAGATGTACGGGTTGAGTATATACCCGATAACGGTTAGAGAACCTTATTGAAACAATCCACGAAATAAATATGAGTGGAGAGATAAATGACCTCCATCGAGAGGATTGAAGTTAGTCCAATAATGTAAACATATAAGAAAGGTAAAAGAGACCTAAGGGACTATGTGACTCCCTTGAGATACGGTCGACCTCTTATATGAGGAATTTTACCCGGTATAAGAAAATATCCGAATGTACAAGCATATGATTGTGAAGGTAACACTTAAACCTAAGATTCCCCGAATTTAAGTAAAATTCCCAAAGTCATTAGAAACATCGAGAATGATGCTTCTAGACTAATATACATGATATTATTATAACTCCGAGAGAGGAGTGTACGGGAACGAGTATAGTCCGAGAGTAGTCGGACCTAAGTAAAAGAGATAGGAACTAAGAGAGAGTTCCGTGAGCTAGTTGAACCTTCCCACCATGCTAGACCCAGAGTAGGGTCGAAACCGGGGAAGTAAGACTATGCTAGAGTGCCATGAGTTTTGGCTTAAGTATGTAATAAGAGTAACAAGCGTGACGTAGGAGGCCTGTAGTGTCTCGAGAATCTACAAGAGCTGAATATGAATAACCCAAGAGTGTGGGTGAGTTAATGAGTATAAATAACCCGAGAGAAAGGGGTGAGTATATGTATGAGTAACCCGAGAGAAAGGGGTGAGTATATGTATGAGTAACCCGAGAGAATGGGTAAGTATAAGAATAAGTAGCCCAAGAGAATGGGTGTGTACATGAATAAGTAACCCGAGAGAGCGGGTGAGGTATTGAATAAGTAAACAAGGCATAGCGAGGAATAACCCTCAATGCCTAAGAGTAACCAGTTACCACTAACAACATTGTTATGTTAGTTAGGAATCGTGTTCCGTGATTGGATGTGTAGATTCCTTGTGTGATATACATATATATTGTATTGCCATGATGCATGTTGTTTGATTAAAATGAACTCCATGTATATCCGACCCAAAGTAGTCGGCGTACCGCGGCTAGCACGCGGTATATGCGAATTTCATGCGCAGCGTAAGCTGACCCCCTAGGGGGAACGTTTTTAGTGTGCAGGTACTTGAAGCTGACCACCGTTCGAGAGAGTAGGACGGGGACTGCAGTGAGCATGGGTAGTTAGATTGTAATTACTTATGCGTTGAAAAGAGGTGTAAGTCCGAGTATGTTATCGGCATCCGTAATGTAGACTCGGTATAGTAAAGGAGCAAATTGAGTATTGTATGTATGAGTATTCGGTTGTCCCAGTTCATCAGACCGTTACGGTATGTAAGAAAGGCCTGGTTAGCCACATGGGTGGCTAACGGCGTTGTTTCACCCCTCGTTGTAACTAGAGTTCCGCTGCGTGAGTAGGAGTAATTAGTAACGGTTTAAGAGGTAATGACGAGATTAACGGTTGGGGTGTTACAAAAATGGTATCAGAGCGAAGTATCGCTCTGATGACTGGAAATACCGAGCTTAGGAAATACCGAGTTAGGATATAGAGACTTAGGGCTAAGGGTTGAGTGGTAGCGTGAGAGATGCGCTAGATAGGAACTTCCAGTATGATCTGGATACCTACAATACCATACCCGCCCTCCGCAACCCCCGCATTGAAAGCTTGGGAAAGAACGCCAGAGAGACGGGGAAACCCAATCTGGCAGTTATTTAATATTTCAATATGAACTAGAACCTGTCATGCGGTAAATCCCGAGAACCGGAAACCCCGGAGACGGATCCCGCTGAAATGACAAAAACTGCATGCAATGACGGAAGGTCGAGACATCCTAATCCAAGGAGACCAGAATTTGTGGCAGCTTGGGGCGACATGCTTAGCAGTCGCGAGAACCCAGCTGGTCGAGCAGCAGTGAGAAGGATGCACCAATCGTGCGACAAGACGGACTTATGAAAACTAACGGGAACCGGGACACAAGTCTACGGACCGCCATAGTAAGTAATACAACATCGGTACACTAACCGACTAAGAATCTAGTCAAGAGTAGGTACACCCACCCTACCACACCCGAAGAGGCTGCAATACCTAACGGGCACAGCTTAGACAGCTACAAGCAAACTACGGGATATACCCGAATAGGACTACAGAAGTAGTGCCTAAATGACTTTAACCTCGGTAACCACAGTAAAGACATGGGAACGAGCAACGAGGTAGAACAAAGCACTAAGTAATTAAGGAACTCCGAGAGTGGGGAAGCGCCTAAATTGAATGACAGTCATGTCAAGATGAGTGAGAAGCAGCTCTAAGGAGCAGTTATCCAGTTAAAGGATCAAGGAAGAGCCAACGAGGCTACCAAATACAATGTAAACAATACCGTGACCGGTATGAGTTAACCCAAAACCCACCTGTACCGCGCACTTGCCAAGGCAAGTGCAGTAATAGCGGGATTATTAAGAGGAACCTTTGCAATAAAAAGTACTTAGCAAGTACCAAGACGGCAAGAGAAGCCAATATAGCACCATGAACCTTAAGAATTCTGAAATGAAACCTTGAAAAGGCCTAACAGCCTAAGCACTGGATAAAGAACATACCGGCCAGCAAGAAGCTGGACTGGGTAAGAATCAGCCGGCATTGAAATGCCATGAAGAACTTACTTTTAAAACTTGAACTTCCTTTCAGAACATAAAATTTTCCAAAAACCCCCGAATTTTTAAACCAAACCAGAGAATGACGGTAAGTTATCATAGGACGATATAAGAGGAGTTGGCAACAGAATACTTCACTTAGGCGTGACCGACACTACAAGTGTACACAAATGAGACATGGAACGACCGCACTCCAAAGGAGCTTGCGGGCCTGACAGACCAATTATGAGTTAGTTGGGTAAGTGGTAACGTATCAATAAGATACTCCATGTATGTATACTAGTAGAGTACGGTACACGGGAAGTAGCCCACTCCATACTACGGACGAAAGAGCCAATTCAAACCAAGACAGTTGGACACCTCGAATGAACGAAGAACACAAGGAAGCTTACCAATATAAGGGAGTCAAGAAACCAATAAGGTGACGGACCTAAGGATATAGCGTTAATAAGCGCGAGAAGCACAGAGTATTAAGTGCAGACATTGGATATGTCTCAGGAAATACCTAATAACTGGAATATGTACCAGCGTAAGTAATAAGGCAAATGCCTTAAATGATCATATCGATGTTTGATAAACGGGATAGAATTCCCATTTTATACCTCACTGAAGAGAATAATGACCAGACCTAGAAGGTATTAGAAGGTACCAAGGATCTACTCAATAATGAGAGACATTACAACCCTAAACGGGATAGTCAAGGACATAGCCACAAGGCGAAGTCACAACTGAACATAACCATGAGTACAAGCCAGATGTAATGGCATTACTCAATAACACCCCGGAGCAATCCGTGAAGGGTGCCGGAGTCAACAGTAGTTGAACGAAACATCGTGTTGAGAACACAAGTGTTTAAGCAAACACTCGGGTAGAACCCGAAGGGATCCCTCGTAACATGGGATACCCTAAAATGCTAGAGGGCATGAATTAGTATCAAAATACTTTAAGGGTCTTCCATGTTTGGAAGCGTGATGAAACTACCATATCAAAACCCAGTAATACCTCCAAACCATTTAATGGTATACGGAGAAGCGGAAACCTGTATAAACAGCCCGCATGGAGCATGGCGAGGCAATGTGGCTTATAAGCCGGTAAACTAACTGCAACTTGTAGTTCCAAACATTGCAAACCTAAGTGTAAAGGCATAAAAGGAACAATGGACAGTAAACCACTATCTTAGAGTGGGGTTACCACTTGTTGGTGTAGGGCCTGTGGAGCGGCAATTGCGTGAATCCTCCAGAGAAAGGCTACCACCTAAATATGTAATGTGAAACCGCTAGAGCGGTGTAGTGAAACTTGAGCATGTGTATATTGCCAAGGAGTATATGAACAATAGTAGAGTGTAAAGAGGAACCTCAATAGCAGAAAAAGGAAACCGAAGAGTAATCGGCTGAGTAGTAAACACGGCATGTGTGCCATAGGAACTGCAGAGTAAGCAGTGCGCAAGCGCGTAGAGAGATTCAAAGAATAGCGTATATCGTTGAGCCAAGTGAATGGCAAGCCATAGTGTAAATGGCGAGAACACCTGGGCGGAAGCTAAAGTAATAGCGGATGCCATGAAAATGAGAAAGAACAAGGTACGCAGTAAGCGACCATTGTAAGAGTATATTTAGTTAGTGATATAAAGTTGGTAAGAAAATGTGTTAAAGAAGACATGATCATTCCTATCTCATGAGAGATTTACTGTCAAGGGTTTACGCTTCTGCACTCTGTATGACTGAGTGTTTTGGTGGTGCACTTGTGCGGTAATGATCGAGTGGGAGAGCCAGGAATTGAGAAATGTCAATGAAGCCTGTTGAGTGAGAATCTAGAGAGATAACCGTGCGGCCATTGGCCAAAGATGCACAAAGAACGTGGGCAGTAACCCACAGGGCCCAGGATCGATATGTGGAAAAATGCGGAGTAGTATGAATGAAGAACTCTGGCACAGAACCAAGAAACAAACATAATCCATGAGCCACTATTAAACGAGGAAGCACTACATGCTAAGTAGTAGCTTGACCTCAACCGACAACAAGTCAGGAAAAATAAGTGAATAATCACAAAGGTATACAGTGTTATACGAAGTAGATTCCCAGAGAACTGGAGAGACAATCTAAAATTCATCGAATTCGCATACGGTAAGAGATACCAAGCGACGATTGAAATACATGGAGAATACCAAAGAGCAAATTAAGCTCTAGTTACCAGGTCACGCAGCAGAAGCTTGTGGACCGTGATTCAGGGTTAAATATACCTATGTCATAAACCCCTTGAAGCCTTAGAGGCTAAAACCGAACCCGGTTATGAGTTAATTAACCGTACTGAAGTTAAAACACTTCATAATACTCGAATTAATGAACCAATGTTCAGTGATAACATATGGTTGGTTACGCGGGCGTAACCCCTTTTAAGGGGGGTAGGGCGAGAAACCGCTTAGAGTATGTTTTACGTATTGGTGCGTAAACTACTATGTGCATAGCACAAAAAGAAATTGTTTTGATGATTGGAACTCATGTTACATAAACATGTCTACCCATTCATCGCGTAAGTATGAGTATTATGCATGAGAGATGCGAGTAACGAGTATGTAATATTTATGAAAAGAGGAGTAGAGAGACTCCTGGGGAATGAGAATCCCTATAGTATATGTCTAGTGAGATTAGACATGAGATATGATGAGTATGAATCGGCATGAAACCGATGTGTAACCTAAGAGGGAGTGAGTTCCCTAGGTGATTTTATTTGAGAATGATAGATGGAGTGAGTTCCATCCTTTGGAGTTGTATGTTATGTGTTTTAAATTGAGCAACAAGTGAGTAAAAGAAGCCATAAGTATGGGATACCTAGGTAAGTAGTGAAGCAATGAGAATGACAAATGACCTAAGTACTAGGAACCAGAGATTAATTGAAACGAATTGTTTCGTGAATATCACTAGTAAGAGTAAAAGATAGAAAACGAAAATGTTTGACTATCTGATTGTTTGAAACTGACGTGGGAGGTGGAACTTGATCTGCTAGCGATCAAGGGAAACCGAACACAAATTGGGGTGGAAGGATAGTTCAACACTGATGCTGATCACATCAGGGTTAGATGATTCCTGAAGCTCCCTATAGTGGTCACAAGTAATCACGCTAAGAAAGATACAACTACCATAAATCTGATTTGGAGTTGTGTGATGTTTTAAAAAGAATTTTCAAACAGATTTTGAAAAAGAATTTCCTTCAAGTATGAAGATGGAAATGAAACTGGTTTTGAAACCGCTATCACCCGCCGATGGCTGAGCCTTAAGGCTTGATGACCGGTAGAACGGTGGGCGTGTATTAGTTTTGAAACCATTGCACCGTACGTGCGGCGGTCCTAAGTGACCGGTTGGGGCGGTGTCAGTGTGTGATTTTTCCAAAGGCAGCAGGACGGGGAGAGTACCCTGAGATGTTCCTGTGTTGAGTGAGTCAACCAGAGTGCCTGAGGATATGTATATGTGTAATGTTTTGATCAGAACCGAAGGGACCGTGGGCCAGAGAGAGTAAGTGCCCATTTGTCATGAAACGGCCGTGAACCAGAAAGAGTAAGTGTTCAACGTGACCGGTACCTGAGGGATCAGTAGTATATCACTCAACATGGATTCGAGGACTGTAGTGCCTTCTTGTCTTCGGACCGATTCCATGGGGAGAGAACAAAAAGTATTTTTGATTGCTATACATGCTGTGATATGTGTGTAGTGTGTGTAGTATGAAATGAGACAGACTTGTGGAGTCTGTAAGGTTATACATGTATTATAACCTTGGCATAGAGTGCCCATGAGAGTAACCATTTAGATCCACCAACTTTGAGGACAAAGTTCCTAAGGGGGGTAGATTTTAATACCCCGGACCTAATAATGGTGATTAAATTACTCTAATATGATTATTAAAGGCCTAATTGTGCCTAAAGAGTATTGGTAAAAAGAATAAAACCAAAAGAAAAGAGAAAACGCTTGAAAAGCGAAAAACGCTAAAATGCGCGTTAAATGAGTATAAGAGATATATGATCTCGAGAGGGTCCGAGATGGATTCCTAAGTCTTAGTTAGGCCTAATTAGTATACGGGAATGATTCCCGAAGAAAACGGATCCAAATAATGGATTAAAACGCTAACGGAGTTTTAAAGCACGTTTTTCGAGAAAACCCGAAAACGTGACTTTAAGTGGTCAAATGGACCCGTAAAATTATAGTTGATTAAACAACTATAATTAAGTATTAATGGAAGTTTAATAACCATTAAAAATGAAGAAGAAACGAGAAAAATCCGAAAAACGGGCCCGGTTAGTGAATAGTGCCCAACTGGGTAAAATAACAAGCGTTTTCTGTAAGAAAACGAAAAACGCTCCAGCTTACTAATATAGTGGGGGCCGGTTTATTAAATAAGAAGCCTCCCCCTCTCTTGTTAATTAGTTAGGAAATAAAGGAAGAAAAGAAAAGTGAAAGTAAAATAAAGGGGAATAGTAAAAAGTAATTTACTTACTCTCTCACCTCTTCTTTTCTCCTCACTCACGATCTCCCTCCTTCCAAATCGAGCCCCTTCTTCCTTTGCCTCTGTAAATGGCGATTCCATCAGAGAGCACACAGCACCATCTTCATTCCCTCCTTTCTTGCTCATTTCTTCACCAAATCACACAAGAACACCACCGTTGGACTCCTCTTGTTAAGGGCAACGTTTTCTACCCTTTAAAAGCTCGAAACCCTCTTCTTCATTCTCATGGCAGTTGGCTCGTTTGAAGCATGGAGGGGTGTTTTTGAGTCTCCTTCATCTCCTTAATACTCCAAGGTAAATATAAACTCAAGTTAACCATCATTCCTAGCTTGTTCTTGCTATTTGGAAAATTTTCCCACGTTGAAAATTTTCTTTCATTTCAGTCGGTTTCTCCATGCCATTGTGGGGTGTTGGAAATTCCATTATTTGATTGCCAAGCTCTCCTTTTGGACACTCTAAGGTAATGGCAAAGTTAAGCCTTACAAACTAGCTCTTAAATACTAGTTTTGTAAGGAGGGTTTGAATTAATAAGTTTGATATATGTGTATGGGGATATGATTGTAGTTGGCAATCTATGCCCCTTTGTTTTGATGTGGAAACATGAAGAGAAAGAGGGAACAAGAGAAAGAGGAAGAAGAGGGAGAAAACTGAAAAGGAGCAAGGTAAAAAGCTTACCTTGAGCTAGTTTTTATGTGACTTGTGGATTAAATGTTAGGTTGAATTAACAACCTTGAACTTGAGTAGTAATGATACTACAATATTGTTAGTTGAATGAGAATGTTTTAATGTGGTTTAAGGGTGCAAACAAACCTAGGAAACTAAGCTAGTCATATGTGAGAACCATGGGAATTTTATGTGTTTATTGGTGCCTAAACCAAACAGGTGGGAAGAAGTGCTTGTGAGTTGATTTTAGTGTGGTGAAAATGCTTAGTAAAGCAAGTAAGTGCTGTCAAAATTTACCTAGGAATGGAAAGTCTTGAGTGTTCTATGATGAGGAAGAGACTAGGTGTGCTTAAGAGGTTTAAGTGAGTAGTAATGGTTTGCAAAAATCAAGCTAAGGAGAAAGATGTATTAGGAGTAAAGATAATGTCATTTGAGTGCTAAGAATGACATTGGTGAGGGAAGTTTGAATGGTATAATGATGCAACCAGAATCTGTTACAAGAGTTGAACAAAACAAGAAAAACTAGTTATGGAATATAAGTGATGTTGAGTAAGAATTTGGGTAAGGTTTGAGCCTATGATTTGAAGAGTTTTAGAGCATGTTCTAAGGTGATTAAATGTGTGGAAAACTTGTGGAAACTTTATGGAAAGATTAAGGGGGGTTTAAGGATTGATTTGGAGTGGAAAAATCAAGTTTGGAGCAGGTTTTAGCAGGGTCCGGGACTTGGTCCTTGGACAAAGTCCCGGACCACACCTAAATTAAGGCCGAGAGTGCACATCCTGCTTTGGTCCGGGACTATACTCCAGGACAAGGTCCCGGACCAGGTGTTGTTTTTCACCCGAGAGTTATTTAATGAATTGGTCCGGGACTTAGGGTATGGACCAAGTCCCGGACCACCCCCAGAATCATGCCGTGAGTGTTTTAAAGGTTGTAAATGATGGGGGTTTGAATGTTAATGATGTTATAAGATGTTAAGGCCTTGTTTGGTGACATGTAAAGGCCCTAGGAAGTGTGATAAAGTGTTAGAAGTGATTGAGAAGTGAGAACTCAAATGAACAAAAGTAAAACTGAGATAACGGGATAACGGGGTAAATACGGGAGTAGCATTTAATTATGTACCGTATAATCTCAGTATTAATAATAATGTTTGAAACATTATCAGAGAGTCGTGCGTGACCCGAGCATGGGGAGATGCCACGGTAAAGTAAAACCCCGGTGAAAGGTATGATTTTCTCATGCCCCGTATGCTAACCGAGTTACTCTGATTTGTGTGTTGTGTGCCGGCTTAATCAAGATTAAAGCATGAAAATAATCCCTTGTTTGATTATGCATGCATTGATGTATGTTGAATGAGCTAACATACTTGTATGCCGGTGTGGTCTAACTTAGTGCATAGACCGACTCTTAGTGAGTACTGATTGACTAGAAACCCGTTGAACGGGTAGTCACAGAACCAATGGTATTATGCAAACACACACAAGCTATCGATTAAAGTATAACGATAACACAAACATATGAACTCCCTAAAATGCGAGGAGATGTACGGGTTGAGTATATACCCGATAACGGTTAGAGAACCTTATTGAAACAATCCACGAAATAAATATGAGTGGAGAGATAAATGACCTCCATCGAGAGGATTGAAGTTAGTCCAATAATGTAAACATATAAGAAAGGTAAAAGAGACCTAAGGGACTATGTGACTCCCTTGAGATACGGTCGACCTCTTATAAGAGGAATTTTACCCGGTATAAGAAAATATCGAATGTACAAGCATATGATTGTGAAGGTAACACTTAAACCTAAGATTCCCCGAATTTAAGTAAAATTCCCAAAGTCATTAGAAACATCGAGAATGATGCTTCTAGACTAATATACATGATATTATTATAACTCCGAGAGAGGAGTGTACGGGAACGAGTATAGTCCGAGAGTAGTCGGACCTAAGTAAAAGAGATAGGAACTAAGAGAGAGTTCCGTGAGCTAGTTGAACCTTCCCACCATGCTAGACCCAGAGTAGGGTCGAAACCGGGGAAGTAAGACTATGCTAGAGTGCCATGAGTTTTGGCTTAAGTATGTAATAAGAGTAACAAGCGTGACGTAGGAGGCCTGTAGTGTCTCGAGAATCTACAAGAGCTTGAATATGAATAACCCAAGAGTGTGGGTGAGTTAATGAGTATAAATAACCCGAGAGAAAGGGGTGAGTATATGTATGAGTAACCCGAGAGAAAGGGGTGAGTATATGTATGAGTAACCCGAGAGAATGGGTAAGTATAAGAATAAGTAGCCCAAGAGAATGGGTGTGTACATGAATAAGTAACCCGAGAGAGCGGGTGAGGTATTGAATAAGTAAACAAGGCATAGCGAGGAATAACCCTCAATGCCTAAGAGTAACCAGTTACCACTAACAACATTGTTATGTTAGTTAGGAATCGTGTTCCGTGATTGGATGTAGATTCCTTGTGTGATATACATATATATTGTATTGCCATGATGCATGTTGTTTGATTAAAATGAACTCCATGTATATCCGACCCAAAGTAGTCGGCGTACCGCGGCTAGCACGCGGTATATGCGAATTTCATGCGCAGCGTAAGCTGACCCCCTAGGGGGAACGTTTTTAGTGTGCAGGTACTTGAAGCTGACCACCGTTCGAGAGAGTAGGACGGGGACTGCAGTGAGCATGGGTAGTTAGATTGTAATTACTTATGCGTTGAAAAGAGGTGTAAGTCCGAGTATGTTATCGGCATCCGTATAATGTAGACTCGGTATAGTAAAGGAGCAAATTGAGTATTGTATATGTATGAGTATTCGGTTGTCCCAGTTCATCAGACCGTTACGGTATGTAAGAAAGGCCTGGTTAGCCACATGGGTGGCTAACGGCGTTGTTTCACCCCTCGTTGTAACTAGAGTTCCGCTGCGTGAGTAGGAGTAATTAGTAACGGTTTAAGAGGTAATGACGAGATTAACGGTTGGGGTGTTACAAATGGGTAAGTGTCGTCTATTAAGGAAGTAGCTCCATTAGAGGAGAAACACTCTAGGGGTAATGAACACCATGAGTGACTTATCAAGTAAGGTGGTGTTATCTGTTGTTGAGCCCTTTGAGGTGGAATGTTATGTGTTGTGTGTTTATAGTTACATGCATGATTTAAATATAATCAACCGCATGCTAAGACGACAATTAGTTGTGCGTGGCCCGGTAGCAAGCGGGCTGCGGGATTACCATACCAGCAAAGGTGCTGAGCCCCTTGGGGGCCACCCTTTCTCTTCTTTTCCTATTTCAGGTACAAGGAGCTGGGAAGCCGTTCGAGAGTAGGACGGGATAGTCGTTGTACATGGGTAATCATTTAAGTTGTATATATACAGTAGGTGTAGTAAGACCGAAATTGTTATCGGCATTAGTTTGTGAATACTCGGTACAGTTGGAAGGTGTATGTTGTTTCTATTGTTAATGGAAGGGTCAGTAATGTGTAGTCGCCAGGGAATCTAGTCCATCAGACCGGTACAATGTATATGTAATAGCCTTGTTAACCACGTGGGTGGTTAACGGCGTGTAACACCAACGAGTTAAGTAATGTGATGAAGCTTGTTTTCCGCTGCAGTTTGTTATTAAGTGCGTAAGTGTTGGATGGGGTGTTACAAAAAGTGGTATCAGAGTGAAGTATCACTCTGATGACTGAATTACCGAGCTTAGGAAGTACCGAGTTAGGATTTTAGTACTTGGGGTTAAGGGTTGAGTGATAGCGTGAGAGATACGCTAGTTAGGAGTAACCAGTGTGTACTGGAAACCTACTATATCCTTCCCGCCCTCTACAATCCCTGTTTTATAACTTGGGAAAACAATGCCAGAGAGATGGAAGTCCTCTCTTACTCGGGAATACCCGATCTGGCTGTTATTAAACACCTCTAAAGGTACGGAGAACCTGTCATACGGTAGATCCCGAAAACTGGGAATCCCGGAGACGGTTCCCATCTAAACAATGTTAACCGCATTTCATAGCGAAGAGTGAAGAATCTGTGTATAGAAGAATAGAATTTCCGGCAACCTGGGTCGACATGCCGAGCAGTCGAGAACAACCAGCTTGCAACACACCAACCGTGCAACAGGCAAGAAGTGGATTAATGAAACCCGAGACGAGTGTCTACGGGACCACAGTTGTTAAATGATACACCAACGGTATACCAACCGGCAAAGGAACTACAACGTAGTGCCCAAACAAGAGACAAGTCTCAGTGACCACGACAAATGCGTGGAACGGGCTACGAAGAGGAAACAATATTGAGTAAAAAGGGGGTCTCCAAGAATGGGAGACACCCCAGTTAATAATTATCATGTGAATACAGTGAGAAGTCGCCAGAGGGCTAAATGTCAAGGATGTAAGATCAAATCAGGGCCAACAAGGCCACTGATGACAGTATGGGTAAAAACAATACCACAACCGGTATGTGTTGAACCGATAGCCAGTTAGCATGGTGCACTTGCCATGGCAAGTGCTGCTATAACAGGGCTGTTCAGGGAAGTTTTAACAACTACAAGTACTTGGTAAAGTACCACGAAGTTAAATGTGATCATTATAACTTTGGAAGGGCTTAACAGCCTAACCCTTGTAATTAGAAGTACACCAGTCAGCAAGAAGCAAGATTTGGTTAAGGCAGGAAGACGTTGTGAACCACGAGAATTTTTCTTTCAAACCTAGATTTATTCAAACCCTTTTCTTTTCAAAACCAATTTTTTTTCAAACCCATACTCATTTTCTACCTTCTTTTCAAAACCAACCATAGGACCTACACCGGCCTCAGTGCCACACGGTAGGTAAGTTATACCCAGTTTACTTTTGAATAACCAGAAAGGAAACCGGTAAACCCAAGGGTAACAACCCGAGGAAATGGATTGAGTTCATGGTACAACAGTGGATAGACTTTCCCTTGATTAAGTTCGGGAAGCACAGAATGTATATTGTCACAAGACAATACAAGGGAGTTTACAACAGAATACTTCACCTAGGCGTGTGACGGACATTACGACTGTACCAACTGTAATGTGGGACGACCGCACTCCGATAGGAGCTTGTGGGCCTGATAGACCTGCTTATGGGTTAGTTGGGTAAGTAGCAATGTATCAGCATGGTACCCCACATATGTATACGAGTAGAGTCTGAAACACAGGAAGTAGTAGACTCCGTACTACGGTCAGCAGTATAAGTCAAACAAGAGCTAAGGATTACAAGGAATGGTTGAAGTTAAGGAACTCAGTTAGGTTAACGAGACTAAAGGAATTAGTGAATTCCTTTCAAGGAAATGTTTAAGAGTCAGGAGGTGTGAAGTGCACTAACTGTAATGTAAAACATCGTATATTCTTAAGGATCCTCAGGGATAAACATGATAGCTGGAACGGAGACCCAGCCTGTGCATGACAAGGCAGATGCCTAATGTGGACACATTAAGGTGTAATGAACGGGCTGAAACTTCCAGAATGAGTACCTACACTACCAGGAAATGTTGATTTTCACAGAAAAAGATAATAAGCCAGTTAAGAACGTAAAACGACGTGGCTAACTAAATATACCAATAAGTGTGAACCTGATGTAATGGCATAACTTAGTAACACCCAGGAGCAATCCTTGAAGGGTGTTCGCATCAACAATTGTTGCACGAAATTACATGATAGAAGCATAAGGGTTGAAACTAACACCCAGTTTAGATATAAGTTGTCAGGAGACGGACTGGCAATCCTAAGGGGCATCCCGTGAAAGGAAACGTGATGCAACGACCTTGTCATGGAGCCCAATATAATATCCAAATCATGAAATGTTGCACAGAGAAATAAATGAATGTGGACAGCTTACAATGAGCGCAGCTCAAGACAATAAGGCTTATAAGCCACAAGCAAGATATGTTATATAAGTTTGATCGATTGCAGGACTTTATGTTATACAAGTAAATAAAGCGGGGAATGAACCACTACTTTAAGAGTGGGGATACCTCTCGATTGTGAAACCGCGGGAGCGGTAGTTATGTGAATCAAGTTCAAGAAATATGTTAAGGATGGACGATATTACTATTGAAAGAGAGCAGTTAGTTTAGTAGCATGTGTGTATAAAGTGAAGCACCGAGTTGAAGAATGCCGGCTTCTGACTCGAATGATCAATGCTCAAGGAGCATATAGTAGTCATCCAAATGAATGATGAACCATAATACAAATGATGTAAGTATATGTGTGGAAGTTAATGTGACAGTAAATACCATGTAAGTTAGTGTTATGCAATGAGTAAGAGCACGGTGCGTAGCAAGCGACCGTTGTATAAGTATTTTTAAATGATAATATGGCAATTAAGAACAGTTACGAGTTAAACCCAATAGAGATACAACAGTAAGTGATACTAAACAGACTGGGCAATAAGCCATTGGTAGGTACTATGTGATAACGAACTCAGTGTGGATCCCATTGCTAATAAGAGATTTACTGTCAAGAGTTTACGCCTCTGCACTCTGTATGACTGAGTGTTTTGGTATTGCACTTACGCAGTAATGATCGAGTGGGATAGCTAGGAATTGGAAACATGTTAATTGTGGAGGAATAATGTTATAATGGCCGATGCATAGGAAATGCAAGGCCGCACCAGTGAAAGAATACATGTACAAAACCAAATGTGGAGGCATGATTAGCAACAAGTGACTGCAGAAACACGGAATACTAGATATCGGTATGGAATATACCTCAAGTGTGGGAAATAGCTGAGAGAGCACTACACACTAGGTAGTAGCTCAACCTCAACTGACAGTAAGTCTGAGGGAAACGAGTCAATCATTGTGAAATACGTAGCAGTTTACACAGTAAGTTATTAGAGAAGTGGATGGAAAGTTTTGTAACTCACCGAGTTCGCTAACGGTAAGAGATACCACGCGTCGGTTGAGAAACCATTGTTACCAAGATGAAGGAGACAATTGGGGATGTACAATACATTAAGAATAACGAATGGGGCAAAGTAAGCCCTACAGTTATTAGAGTTTCGCAGCAGAAACTAGTGAGCCAGTGATTCAAGTGTTGAATGTGCGTGGTGAACATGAGTGAACGGCTAATTATTAATGCCTAGAAGCCTCACAGGCCAGAACCGAAACCAGTTAAGAGTTAAAGCAAACTCCAATGAAAATTCTTGGTTTAGGGACTAAACCGCCAATATGGTCAAGATCCTCTAACCAGAACACATTGTATAGCAGACCGCGTGAAAGTTGAAACACTTCACGACGGTGGAACTTTTTAAACCAATGATTAAGTGATTGATTACGTGGGTGTAATCCCTTTTAAGGGGGGTAGAGCGCAAAACCACTTAGTGTGTATTACCGTACAAGTGTACGTGACTTATGTTGTGCATAGCACAAAATAATTTGTTTTGATGATTGGTGTGTGTGTTACGTAAGCATACACATTCATTCATGGTTTAATTGTGGTAATTGCGCACTGAAGATGTGAATACCATTGTGATAAGTGTGTTTATTTCGTTAACAGTTATGTGTGATAGTACAAGTGTGGGGAGTAGAGAAACTCCCGGGGAACAAAAACCCCGACAGTGTATAAATCTGAAACTGTGTGTTAAATGTGAAACTGTGTGTTGTATTTTGATAAAGTATATGTATATATGTAATATAGTGATTCATGAAAGGGTATGAAACCGACATGGAACCTAGTGAGAATAAGATTCCCTGGGCAACAGGCTTAAAGTGAATGGAGGTAACTAATAGACAGAGTTCTATCCCTTGGAGATGTTATGTTCATGATTAGAATGATTAAAAAGATAGAAAATTGGAAATGAGTGTATTACTTGATGCTTGAAAATGAAGTGGGAAGTGGAACTTGATTTGCATGCGATCAAGGGAAGCCGAACACAAAATTGGGGTGGAAGGATAGTTCAACACTGATGCTGATCACATCAGGGTTGGATGATTCTTGAAGCTCCCTATAAGTGCTCACAAATAACCACGCTAAGAAAAAAAGCAAAGAGCATAAGTTGGACTTGGAGTTTTGTGTGTTTTCAAATGGATTTTCAATTGGTGTTTTCAAAACAATCGATTAATATTTTGAATAAAGGATTCTCTTATACTTAACCAAGTAAAGAGTATTTTTGTAGTACTTGCTCACGAGCTGAGGACGTATGAGCCTTTGTCTTCGGACCGGCGACATGAGAAGTACATATGTTAAAAATTAAGTGAATGTTTTGATCTCCCAAAGGAACGGGGACCAGAAGGAGTCCATCGCGACCGAGTTCTGCGGGATCACAGTGTATATAAAAGATGTTTTTGATTGTTATACATGCTATGACATGTTGTGTGGTACGTGTAATAAATATTATTTTAACCTTGAGTTCCAAAAGTGTATGTTATCAAGACCTATGAGTCTAAATGTTGTTGTGTTACATAGACCTGTGTGTCTAAAGGCTGTTATGTTATCAAGACCTATGTGTCTAAATTTTGTTATGTTACCCAAGACCAGAGAGTCTAAGGGTTGTTATGTATGTGCAAATATTCTTAAGATACCCGGAACATTGAGTCCGAGGTTATCATGAGAGTATGTTATGTTATGTTATGTGTGGATGTGAATGTGTTACCCGGACCATTAAGTCCGAGGGTGTGATGTAAAGTGTGTTTGGTTATGGAAGTTTTATTTTTATAAGTAATTCCCATATTCTAATCCAATGATGTGTGGGATGTGTGAACTTCGAGGACGAAGTTCTTTTTAAGGGGGGTAGATTGAAATACCCCAAACCTTGATATGTTGTTTAAATGTTAAAACATGGTATTTAAAGGCTAAAAAGTGCCTTAGAAACATCAGTGGACAATTTAAACGGTAGTAAAACACAATAAAGCACTAAGACACAGCTTGAGCAAAAACATGCTCTAAGCTTCGAGTGAACTTGGTAGGGACCCAAAGGACCTACCAAGACTTGGTAATATTCAATTATGATTTAATAAGGCTAATTAAGTCCTTAGGAAACCTTGGTAGACAATTAAACCAAATAAAACACTAATAAATACCTTAAAGTCAATATGAGCAAAAATGTGCTCTAAGCTTGGGATAAATTTGTATAAGACCTAAAGGTCATATCTATACCTTATAAATATGTTAATGAACATATTAAATCAATTACCAAAGAAAAACAAGCTTGAAAACAAGTTAAAACACAAAATGTGCTTTAAGGAGTCTTAAAGCACATTTTTGAAAAATTGTCTTGTAAAAGAGTTTTGAATGGCTAAATATCCATCATTACTCTTTAATTTACATGTGTACTACTTATTATCACATTTGGAGGTCTAAATCAATGGGAAATCAAAAATTTCACAACTATGTGTCTTGTTTTTGTGAATAGTAACAAAAAATGCTAGTTTATGACATAAGTCAATATAAGTAAGTTAATTGGTCAACAAAGACCGTGACTTGGCCTAAAACACTAAGGGGGCCGGTTTTCCAAGTGTGACTCATCACACTTAACTAATGAATCAAATAAGAAAGGAAAAAGCAAGTAAATTCACTATTACTTTACAACTTTAAATATCTACTAAAGTTACCTCTCACCTCACCTTTCTTCATTCCTTCTCATCCCCACCGATTTCTTCATCTTCTCCCAAGCTCCATTCTCGGTTTGCTACAGCACCACTCACACCACCATCTTCAATCTCTTATATCTTCTATCTTCATATACCAAATCAAATTCTAAGACCATATTTGTCTTAGTTTGGCCAAGCTCTACACTTCTCTCTTTTCAAATCTTCAAGAACTCCATTTCGGTGCCATGAAGATTCACCATTGATGGAGCTTTAGCTCACCTTTTCATTCCTTGTCATTCTCCTTTGCTTCAAGGTAAGGAAAATCAAAGAAAAACAACATTCCCTCTTGTTTTTATGTGTAACCGAGAATCACCTTTGATGGTGTCTTATCTTGTTCTTTCATAGCTCCATTTCAATCTTCAAGGGACAAGGAGGAGTCCTCTCTTGTTACATATTCAAGTTCTCTTTCAAATTCAAAGGTAAATATCATTTTAGTGTATTAAAACACTTATGTTAAACTAGGGTTTGTATATGAGTTTAAGTGTGAATTCTTAAGGTCATTACCCTTATATGTATATTGATTAGAAAGTTGACAAGTGATCAAACTCCTTGCTGATTTTCGGTCCAAGGAAACAAGAAAGAAGTTTGAGGGGAAAAGAGGTAAACAAACTATCTTAATGTAGTTTAAATGCCTTATGAAAAATGAGCTTGATTTGCTTAATAAAATACCTAAGGAGCCAATGGTGAATGACCTAGTAAAATGATCCAAAGGAAACTATTAAAGGGCATATGTGTTGTTGTATGTAATTGCAGGTCAAAGGCATTATTTATGTGGGAAATTCAGTGTTTAAGTTTTATGCAATTTAAGGGCCTAAGAGCCATGTTATTTAAGGGCCTAAGTGCCAAGCAATTTAAGTTATGCACTATATTGTGATGTAGTGTAAATTTGGTGAAGTTTTGTGTGTGAGAAAGTTCTTGGTGGACTTAGGTGTTCTTGAATGAAATAAGGTAAAAACCTAAGTGTTTGGATGTGAGAATATACAAGAGAAGCTATGGCGAAATTTGGAAAATGTATAAGAAGTTCTAAGGGTTTAAAATGAGTTTTGGTGAACTAGGAAGTGTTAAAAATGAACAAGTGTTTTACTAGGGAAGAAAGCATGTATTAAGGTGATTTAGAGTGATACAAGGATTTAGGTATTATCTTGGAAGTTCTAGGAATTCAATGAGTGTTTTTGAGGAATGTATTAAAGTCTTAGAGAAGTTTGTTTAAGGTTAAGGAATGTTGACGTACAAGGAGGAAATGATGTTTAGGTAAGATGTGAAAAAGGAGATTTAGTTAGTAAGAAAGGATGTTTGACAGATGATGTTATGATGGTAAGGAAACACTTTTGGCGTAGTGGTTATCATAATTATGAAACACTACTTGGAGAAACTAAGGAGAAAACATTATAAGTGTTAGGAATTTTGGTATGAAATGAGTAAGTGTTTAAGGAGTTATAAAATGAGTTTCATGGATGTTATATTAAGGGTTAAATGTGCCAAATGATGTTAGAACACATTAGGAGGCTTGAGGAAAAGTTTGGAGAAAGTTTGACAAGTTTTGGACAAGTTCTGATGTTGTCCGACCCAGTGGTCCGACCCAGGGTGGGTCGGACAGCCTCTGTTAATTCACCCGTTGATGTTTCTGGAATGGTCCGACCCAGAGGACTTGGATCGGACATGGGTCGGACAGGTGAAATTGAAAGACGGAAAAGTTTCTAGAACAGTCCGACCCAGTTGTGGGTTGGACGGTGGGTCGGACGGCCCAAAACATGTAAAAAAAAACTAACTAAGTGTGGTTTAAGTAGTGAACCCTAGTGAGTTATAATGACTATTTAGTGGGGGAAAAGTTGTATTAAAATGTAAAAGTAAAACAAGTTAAAATGTGAAGTTATTTAACTAAGTTAACAGGGGATAAGTTATGAGCATTAGACTTTAAACAATCATGTTACCCCAGTGTTAATAAAAGTACATGTAATGTTACCAGTTGTTCGAGAATTGTTCGAGGAACATAAGTGGACATGATAGAGTGGACTCCGGTGACAGGTATGGTTTTCTTGCGACTGTGTCCTACCGGATTACACCGCTTGTATGCCAATGTGTTTTTCTGTATGTTTGCCACGTTGAAAGATAAAACATGTAATGAGTTTACAGTAATTCATATATGTGGAATGTCTAGTTCCGATACCATTTAACCTCGAAAGTGTTAAACTTAGCTAACTGAGTCTAGGAGCACATGAGAGTTCGGTATTCGGATTAAACGACCCAAACCATGGGACGTTCTAACCACGGCTATGCATGTGTTAATTGTGTGATATTTGTGTGTGTATGTAAGGACCTTCCTCGTATGTGTAACCCAGTTGTAATACTGTATGGTGTATGGATGTGATAGGTTCCACAGTGGAGCCCTTAACTATGTTTATATATATATATATATATTATGGGGGGGGGTGAGGAATCCGGTCGTTCCGGCCGCGCGTTGTTTGGGAGTGGGTATCCTTCTTAGCTTTACCCTCCTCTCTGTTATGGTTGTTTCCTCCACGGGTTACGATCTCCCATTAGCTTACTCCAAAACTTAGCTATTCTGACTTATGATCGGTTTAGGGGGAACATGTGTTTGTGTGGTGTGTTCGGGGCACTATATCCGAACCATCTTAACTTAAGTTACTCGTCCGACTATTAGGACGGTAATGAGTGTTGTATAACGAGTTTATCATGAGGGTGACGTCATTCTCTAGGCTCACCAGTGAGTTAACAATGTTTGGGTCGGTTCCTAAGAGAACCGTTCCCGTTATGTTATGTAATGTTGTTATACTGCAATTCCCATTACGATGTTATTATGTGCACGTTGAAACGTGAAAAGTGTTGTTATGTGATGTATGTCATATGTTGTAAAATGTGGAGTATGTGGATCATGGATATGAATCCCAGTTTGTGATAAGAGGCATTTAAGGATAACCCGATTAATGGGTAAGTGTCGTCTATTAAGGAAGTAGCTCCATTAGAGGAGAAACACTCTAGGGGTAATGAACACCATGAGTGACTTATCAAGTAAGGTGGTGTTATCTGTTGTTGAGCCCTTTGAGGTGGAATGTTATGTGTTGTGTGTTTATAGTTACATGCATGATTTAAATATAATCAACCGCATGCTAAGACGACAATTAGTTATGCGTGGCCCGGTAGCATGCGGGCTGCGAGATTACCATACCAGCAAAGGTTCTGAGCCCCTTGGGGGCCACCCTTTCTCTTCGTTTCCTATTTCAGGTACAAGGAGCTGGGAAGCCGTTCGAGAGTAGGACGGGATAGTCGTTGTACATGGGTAATCATTTAAGTTGTATATATACAGTAGGTGTCGTAAGACCGAAATTGTTATCGGCATTAGTTTGTGAATACTCGGTACATTTGGAAGGTGTATGTTGTTTCTATTGTTAATGGAAGGGTCATTAATGTGTAGTCGCTCGGGAATCTAGTCCATCAGACCGGTACAATGTATATGTAATAGCCTTGTTAGCCACGTGGGTGGTTAACGGCGTGTAACACCAACGAGTTAAGTAATGTGATGAAGCTTGTTTTCCGTTGCAGTTTGTTATTAAGTGCGTAAGTGTTGGATGGGGTGTTACACGGACCAATGCTGGTCTTAACTCTCGGCCATATTATTGAAGTGGTCCGGGACCTTATACATCTCTTAAGTCCCGGACCAAACCCGCACTTGAACTCTCGGCATGAATTTCATTATGGTCCGGGACCTTGTCCCAATCTTAAGTCTCGGACCAGGTCTGGTTATGTACTCTCGGGGCTTATTTGGATGCGGTCCGGAACTTAGTCCTGACCTAAGTCCTCGCTGACAGTTCCTGCCACACGATGCTACAGATCTTCGGATTTGGCATTTCCAAATCTGTTACAATTCCATTCTTCCTCGATTTAATTTCCCAATCTTTCCACTTGAAATCCACATGTTTTAGCATCTAATTTCCCACCTAAACACTCTTAAACTAACACCAAGTCCACTCACTAAGTCATGCTTAATTCACTCAAATTCACTTATATTTTCATAACTTGGTTTCTTGTTCCTTAAATCCTTGTAACAGATTTTGGTGTTGTCTCTTACCATTCAATACTCCACACAATAATGCCATTCCTAGCACTCCAATGACATTATTTCACTACTAACACACTCTTCCTCTTAGTTTGGTTTTCAAACCATTAATCACACACTTAACACCTCTTAAACACGCCTAGTTTCTTCAATTAAATGAAACACCCAAGTCCATACTCTCCTAGGCAATTTTTTTACAGCACTTGCCTACTTCCCAAGCATTTTCACCACAATTAAATCAGCTCATAAACACTTATTCACCCCTATTTTGTTTAGGCATCTACAACACATCAAATTCCCATTGTTCACACAAATAAACTAGCTTAGACTCAAGCTTATTTCCCACACTTAAGCAACATTAAAACAGCTTCATTCATCATCAAATTGTAGTATCTCAACTACACTAATAGAAGATCATCCACACCACTTACAAAAATCTGTTTGCAAGAAGTTAAACCAACTCGAGGTGAGTTCATTACCTTGTAAAATTTGGGTTTTCTCTTCCCTTCTTCCTCTTCTCTTGTTCACTCTTTCTCTTCTCGTTTTCACACCACACAAGGGAGTCTAGATTGCTAACTGCAATCATATTCCCACACCACACAATACAAATCAATTTAATTCAAACTTCCCTCACAAAACTAGTATTTAAGAGCTAGTTTTTAAGGCTTAACCTTGACATTACCTTAGAGTGTCCAAATGAATAGCTAGGCAATCAATTGATGGAATTTCCAACACTCCACAAAAGCATGGAGGAGCCGACTGAAATGGAAGAAAATTTTCAACGTGGAGAAAATTTTCCAAATTGCAAGGACAAGCTAAAAATGAGTAAAGCTCTTGCTTATAATTACCTTAAGGCATCAAGGAGGTGAAGGAGGGTCAAAATCAACTTCTCAAGCTTCAAAAGGCCCACACCCATGGAAGTGAAGGTGGAGGAATCAATATTTTGTTGGGTGGAAAACGAAGCCCTTGCCGATACGAATCTAACGGTAGCATTTTTGTACGATTCGGTGAAGAAATGAGCAAGTTAGAGGAGGAATAAGATGGGGCTTGTGAGCTTCCTTACGAATCGGAATTTACAGAGGAAGAAGAGGGAGCTTAGTTGGAGGGGGGGGGGGGGAAACGATCGTGAAAGAATAAAGAAGGAGGTGAGAGAGAGTAGTAAAGTCTTATTTACTATTCCTTTTTACTTTTTTTTTCTTTCTTCTTTTATTTACTAGCTATTATTAGAGAGGGGGAAGGCTAATTGAGCCAATAAAAATCGGCCCCACAGTACACATACATGCTGGAGCGTTTTTTGGTTTCTGACAGAAAACGCTCGTTATTTTACCCGGTTTGGCACTATTCACTAACCGGGCCCTTTTTTCGGATTTTTTCCGTTTCTTTATTTTTAATGGTTATTAAGCTCCCATTAATACTTAATTATAGTTATTTAATCAACCATAATTTTTACGGGTCCGTTTGACCACTTAAAGTCACGTTTTCGGGTTTTCTCAAAAAACATGCTTTAAAACTCCGTTAGCGTTTTAATCCATTATTTGGATCTGTTTTCTTCGGGAATCACTCCTGTATACTAATTAGGCCTAACTAAGCCTTAGGAATCCATCTCGGACCCTAACGAGATCATATATCACTTATACTTATTTAATGCGCGTTTTAGCGTTTTTCACGATTTACGCATTTTCTCTTTTCTTTTGGTTTTATTTCCCTTACCAATACTCTTTAGGCACCATTAGGCCTTTAATAATCATATTAGAGTAATTTAATCATGATTTTTAGATCCGGGGTATTAAAATCTACCCCCCTTAGGAACTTTGTCCTCAAAGTTGGTGAATCTTATATCGTTACTCTCATGGGCACGCTATGCCAAGGTTATAATACATGTATAACCTTACAGACTCCACACGTCAGTCTCATTTCACACTACACATACCACACACATCACAGCATGTATAGTAATCAAAAATACTCTTTTTACTCTCTCCATGGAATCGGTCTGAAGACAAGAAGGCACTACAGACCTCGAATCCATATTGAGTAATATACTACTGATCCCTCAGGTACCGGTCACGTTGAACACTTACTCTTTCTAGTTCACGGCCGTTTCATGACAAATGGGCACTTACTCTCTCTGGCCCACGGTCCCTTCGGTTCTGATCAAAACGTTTCACGTATAAATATCCTCAGGCACTCTGGTTGACTCACTCAACACAGGATCGTCTCAGGGTACTCTCCCCGTCCCGCTTCCTTTGGAAAAATCACACACTGTCACCGCCCCAACCGGTCACTTAGGACCGCCGCACGTACGGTGCAATGGTTTCAAAACTAATACACGCCCACCGTTCTACCGGTCATCAAGACTTAAGGCCACAGCCATTGGTGGGTGATAGCGGTTTAAAAACCAGTTTTCATTTCCATCTTCATACTTGAAGAAAATCCTTTTTCAAATTCTGTTTGAAAATTCTTTTTAAACATCACACAACTCCAAATCCAATTTATGGTAGCTGCCTGTCTACTTAGCGTGATTACTTGTGACCACTTATAGGGAGCTTCAAGAATCATCCAACCCTGATGTGATCAGCATCAGTGTTGAACTATCCTTCCACCCCAATTTGTGTTCGGTTTCCCTTGATCGCTAGCAGATCAAGTTCCACCTCCCACGTCAGTTTCAAACAATCAGATAGTCAAACATTTTGGTTTTCTATCTTTTACTCTTTCTAGTCATGTTCACAAAACATTCCATTTTAAATTTATCTCTAATTCTTAGAACTTAGGTCATCCATCATTCCCAATTTTTTTCACTTACTTTGCCTAGGCATTCCATACTTATGGCCTCATTAGTCAAGTTATTACTCAATTTAAAACATACAACATACAACTCCAAATGATGGAACTCACTCCATCAATCATTCACAAACAAACTCACCTAGGGAACTCACTCCCTACAAGGTTACACATCGGTTCCATACCGATTCATACTCATTATGTCTCATGTCTAATCTCACTAGACATATACTATAGGGATTCTCATTCCCCAGGAGTCTCTCTACTCCTCTTTTCATAAATATTATATACTCGTTACTTGCCTCTCTCATGCACATTAATCATAATTACACAATGAATGGGTACATATGTTTATGTAACATAAGTTCCAATCATCAAAACAATTCCTTTTGTGCTATGCACATAGTAGTTTACGCACCTATACGTAGAACACACTCTAAGCGGTTTCTCGCCCTACCCCCCTTAAAAAGGGGTTACGCCCGCGTAATCGACCATATGTTATCACTGAACATTGGTTCACTAATTCGAGTATCATGAAGTGTTTTAACTTCAATGCGGTTAATTAACTCATAACCGGTTTCGGTTCCAACCTCTAAGGTTCAAGGTGTTTATGATTAGCCATTTACTCACATTGCCAGGTATACTTAACCTTTGAATTACGGCCCACTAGCTTTTGCTGCGAGACCTGATAACTAGAGCTTAATTCGCCCTTTGGTATTCTCAATATATTATCTACTCCCTTTCATCCCTTTTGCCTTGGAAATAAGGGTTTCTCAATCGTCGCGTGGTATCTCTTACCGTATGCAAATTCGATGAGTTGTAGATTTTCTTTCCACTTCTCTGGAAATCTATTTTGTATATCACTGTATACCTTCGTGATTATTCACTTACTTTTTTCCGACTTATTGTCGGTTGAGGTCAAGCCACTACTTAGTATGTAGTGCTTCCTCGTTTAATACTATGTTTGTTCACTTGTTTCTGTACAAGAGTTCTTCATTCATACTACTCTACATTTACCATACATCGGTCCTAGGTCCTGTGGGTTACTGCCCACGTTCTTTGTGCATCTTTGGCCAATGGCCGCATGGTTATTTCTCTAAATTCTCGCTCAACTGGCTTTGTTGACATTTCAAAATTCCTAGATATCCACAAGATCATTACTGGTCAAGAGCAATACCAAAACACTCAGTCCTACAGAGTGCAGAGGCGTAAACTCCTGGCAGTAAATCACTTACGTGATAGGAAGGAACATGTCTGCTTTGTCATCTTTACTCATGAGCTTCATATCATTATCTGGCTATACTCTTACAACGGTCGCTTGCTGCGTACCTCATTTTCGTGGCATCCGCTACTACTTTAGCTTCCGCCCAGGTGTTCTCGCCATTTACACTATGGCTTGCCATTCACTTGGCTCAACAAAATACGCTATTCTTTAACTCTCTCTGCGCACTTGCGCACTGCTTACTCTGCAGTTCATATTGCACACATACAGTGTCTACTACTCATCCGATTACTCTTCGGTTTCGAATTGTTGCTATCGAGGTTCCTTGGCAATATACACATGCTCAAGTTTCACTACACCGCTTTAGCGGTTTCATATTATGTACTTAGGTGGTAGCCCTTCTCTGGAGGATTCACGCAATTGCCACTCCATAGGCCCCACAATAACAAGTGGTATCCCCACTCTAAAGTAGTGGTTCATTTCCCACTGTTTCTTCTTATGCCTTTATGCATAGGTTCACAATGTTTAAATTTACAGTTTGTAGTTAGTTCTATCGGCTTACAAGCCACCTTGCCTCGAGCAATGCTCTGTGCGGCTGTTTATACAAGTTTCTTCTTCTTTGTATACCATTAAATGGTTTGGAGGCACTACTGGGTTTTGATATAGTTGTTTCGTCACGCTTCCGTACATGGAAGGCCCTTAAGCATCTTGATATTAATTCATGCCTTCTGGCAATCTAGGGTACCCCATGTTACGTGGGATCCCTTCGGGTTCTACCCGAGTGTTCTCTTTAACACTTGTGTTCTTAGCACGATATCTCGTTCAACTACTATTGATTTCGGTACCCTTCCTGGGTGTTACTGAGTTACGCCAATACTTTTGGCTCGAACTCGTGGGTATGTCTAGTTGCGACTTCGCCTTGCGGCTATGTATAACTCGAACTACCCCGTTTAGGGTTGTAATGCCTCCCATTCTTGGGTAGACCATTGATTCTTTTTCCTTTAACTCCTTGGTCAGGCCGTTATTCTCCTCAGTGAGGTATGTTGTGGGAATCCTATCCCGTTTATCAAACATTGATATGATCATTTAAGGCATTCATCTTATTGCTTACACTGGTATTCATTCCAGTTATTAGGTATTTCCTCCTTGATTCCTGAGACATATCCAATGTCTATACTTAATACTCTATGCTTCTCGCACTTATCCACGTTATATCCTTAGGTCCGTCACCTTACTGGTTTCTAGACTCCTTTAGCTTCGTAAACTTCTTTGTGTTCATCGGTCACTCGGGGTGTCCAACTGTCTTGGTTTGAATTGGCTCTTTCGTCCGTAGTATGGAGTGGGCTACTTCCCGTGTTCCATACTCTACTTGTGTACATACATGGAGTATCTTATTGATACGTTTCCACTTACCCGACCAACTCATAACTGGTCTGTCAGGCCCGCAAGCTCCTTCGGAGTGCGGTCGCTCCATGTCTCATTTAGTACACCGTAGTGTCAGTCACACGCCTAGGTGAAGTATTCTGTCACCAACTCCTCTTATATCGTCCTATGATAATTACCGTGGTTCCCTGGGTTGGTTTTAAAATTTGGGGGTTTTGGAAAATTTTATGTTTGAAAATAAAAGTTTGAGTCTTGAAAGTAAACTCTTCATGGTACTTCGATGCCGGTTACTTCTTACCAGGTCTAGCTTCTCGCTGACCGGTATGTTCTTAATACGATGGTTAGGCCGTTCAGCCTTTCTAAGGTCTCTAGAGAGGTGTGTAA
Source organism: Limonium bicolor (assembly GCA_023374045.1). Taxonomy (NCBI): domain Eukaryota; kingdom Viridiplantae; phylum Streptophyta; class Magnoliopsida; order Caryophyllales; family Plumbaginaceae; genus Limonium; species Limonium bicolor. The sequence continues at coordinate 176,713,350 of CM041780.1, read as the reverse complement.
TATCCTCTCTGGAACAAAACCCGTGACTGGGACAATATCCACCGAGTAGAGGGCTTTCCGCTTCCGCTGGCCACTCTGGTGTGAGGCCTTTTTTGGGTTTGGGGTGCTATATTGGCTCCTCTCGCCATCTTCGTACTTTGCTAAGTATTGGTAGCTAGTTAAAGCTCTTCTTAACAGTCCCGTTTTTACTGCACTTGCCTTGGCAAGTGCGCGGTACAGGCGGTTTTTAGGTTAACTCATACCAGTCACGGTATCGTTCACGTCATATTTGGTAGCCTTGTCGCCTCTTCCTTGATCCTTTAGTTGGATATCTACTCTTCAGAGCTACTTCTTATTCATTTTGACATAACTGTCAGTCATTTAGGTGCTTCTCCACTCTCGGAGTTCCTTATCTACTTGGTTCCTCCTTGCTCGTTCCCACGCCTTTACTGTGGTTACCGAGGTTCAAGTCGTTTAGGCACTACTGTTGTAGTCCTACTCGGGTGTACCTCGTAGTTATGCTTGTAGCCGTCTAAGCTATGCCCGCTAGGTATTGCAACTTCTTCGGGTGTGGCAGGGTGGGTGTATCTACCCTTGACTAGATTCTTAATCGGTTGATATATCATTGGTGGTATTAATTAACTATGGCGGCCCGTAGACTTGTGTCCCGGTTTTGTTGCCTCTCATTAATCCGCCTTGTTGCACGGTTGGTGCTTCCTTCTAGCTGCTGCTCGGCCAGCTAGGTTCTCGCGACTGCTAAGCATGTCGCCCCAAGCTGCCACAAATTCTGGTCTCCTAAGATTAGGAGGTCTCGATCTTCCGCCTTTAAGTGCGGTTATTGTCATTCCAGCGGGATCCGCCTCCGGGACTTCCGGTTCTCGAGATCTACCGCATGACAGGTTCTGGTTAATGTAGAAATATTTAACAACTGCCAGATCGGGTTTCCCCGTCTCTCTAGCGCTCTTTCCCAAGCTTTTAATACGAGGGTTGTGGAGGGCGGGTTTGGTATTGTAGGTATCCAGATCATACTGGAAGTTCCTAACTAGCGCATCTCTAACGCTACCACTCAACCCTTAGCCCTAAGTCTCTGATTTCTAACTCGCTATTTCCTAAGCTCGGTATCTGCAGTTCAGATCGAAGTATCGCTCTGATACCATTTTTGTAACACCACAACCGTTAATCTCGTCATTACCTCTTAAACCGTTACTAATTACTCCAATTCACGCAGCGGAACTCTAATTACAACGAGGGGTGAAACAACGCCGTTAGCCACCCATGTGGCTAACCAGGCCTTTCTTACATACCGTAACGGTCTGATGAACTGGAACAACCGAATACACAATACAAATACTTTACTCAAATCATTTCTTTACTATACCGAGTCTACGATATATGGAAGCCGACAACATATTCGGTCTTACACCTCTTTCAATACATAAGTAATTAAATCTAACTACCCATGCAAACCACCGACCCCGTCCTACTCTCGAACGGTAACATCTTCGGTGTACCTGAAAAATAAAAACGTTGCCCCTAGGGGCTCAGCTTAACGCTGCATATGAAATTCGCATACCCCGAGCGCTAACCGGGGTACGCCGACTACTATTGTCGGATAAACATGGAGTTCATTTTAGTCAAACAACATGCATCATAGCAATACAACATATATGTGTATTACTCAAGGAATCTACATCCAATCACGGAACACAATTCCTAACTAACATAACAAGGTTGTTAGTTGTATCAGTTTACTCTTAGGCCTTGAGGGTTATACCTCACTATGCCTTGTTTACTCATTCAATATCTCTCCCACTCTCTTGGGTTACTTATTCATATACCCACCCATTCTCTTGGGCTACTCGTTTTACACTCACCCATTCTCTCAGGTTACATATACTCATTATCTCACCCACACTCTTAGGTTATTCATACTTGTTATCTCACCCACACTCTTGGGTTATTTATACTCAAGCTATTGTAGATTCTCGAGACACTACAGGTCTCCTACGTCACGCTTGTTACTCTTAATACATTCTCAGGCCAAAACTCATGGCTCTCGAGCATAGTCTTACTTCCCCGGTTTCGACCCTACTCTGGGTCTAGCATGGTGGGAAGGTTCAACTAGCTCACGAAACTCTCTCTTAGTTCCTAACTCTTTTACATAGGTCCAACTACTCTCGGACTACTCTCATTCCCATACACTCCTCTCTCGGAGTTATGATAATATTACGTGTTTTAGTCTAGAAGCATCACTCTTGATGTTTCTAATGACTTTGGGAACAATACACAAGTTCGGTTAATCTTAGGTTTTAAGAGTTACCCATACGTTTCATTTACTCATACTTTCGGTTATTTTCTTATACCGGGTAAAATCCTCATATAGGAGGTCGACCATGTCTCAAGGAAGCTACTAATCCCTTAGGTCTCTTTTACCTTCTTTACTAGTTCACATCTTCGAACGATCTTTAATCCTCTTGAAGGAGGTTCACTTATCTTTTCACTCTCATTTGTTTCGTGAATTGTGTCATTATGGTTTACTAACCGTTATCGGGTAATTACTCAACCCGCACATCTCCTCACATTATAGGGAGTTCATATGTTTGCGTTATCGTTATACTTTAACGGATAATTTGTGTGTTTGCACGTTTTCGTTATCATAAGCATCAACCCAATCTATGGTCTCTAGCCAAACGTTACTCACTATGAGTCGGTCTTTACTCTATGTTAGACCACACCGGCATACAAGTATGTTAGCTCATTCAACATACAACAAGACATACATAATCAAACAATGGATTATTTTCATGCTTTAATCTTGATTAAGCCGGCACATAACACACAAATCAACGTAACTCGGTTAGCACGCGGAGTATGAGAAAATCATACCTTTCACCGGGGGGTTTTTACTTTTACCGTGTCATCTCACCATGCTCGGGTCACGCACGATTCTCTGGTAATGTTTCAAACATTATTATTAACACTAAGCTCATACGGTGCGTAATAAAATGCTACTCCCGTACTTATCCCGTTATCCCGTTAACTCGGTTTTACTCTTGTTAATTTGAGTTCTCACTTCTCAATCACTTCTAACACTTTCTTAAACTTCCTAGGGCCTTTACATGTCACCAAACAAGGCCTTAACATCATATAACATCATTAACATTTAAATCCCCATCATTAGAAACCTTTAAAACACTTTCTGTAGGCTTCTAGGGGTGGTCCGGGACTTGGTCCCTACCTTAAGTCCCGGACCAATGCTGGTCTAAACTCTCGGCCATATTATTGAAGTGGCCCGGGACCTTATACATCTCTTAAGTCCCAAACAAACCTGCACTTGAACTCTCGGCATGAATCTCATTATGGTCCAGGACCTTGTCCCAATCTTAAGTCTCGGACCAGGTCTGGTTATGTACTCTCGGGGCTTATTTGGATGCGGTCCGGAACTTGGTCCTGACCTAACTCCCGGACCCTGCTACAGATTCTTCAGATTTGGCATTTCCAAATCTGTTACAATTCCATTCTTCCTCGATTTAATTTCCCAATCTTTCCCACTTGAAATCCACATGTTTTAGCATCTAATTTCCCACCTAAACACTCTTAAACTAACACCAAGTCCACTCACTAAGTCATGCTTAATTCACTCAAATTCACTTATATTTTCATAACTTGGTTTCTTGTTCCTTAAATCCTTGTAACAGATTTTGGTGTTGTCTCTTACCATTCAATACTCCACACAATAATGCCATTCCTAGCACTCCAATGACATTATTTCACTACTAACACACTCTTCCTCTTAGTTTGGTTTTCAAACCATTAATCACACACTTAACACCTCTTAAACACACCTAGTTTCTTCAATTAAATGAAACACCCAAGTCCATACTCTCCTAGGCAATTTTTTGACAGCACTTGCCTACTTCCCAAGCATTTTCACCACAATTAAATCAGCTCATAAACACTTATTCACCCCTGTTTTGTTTAGGCATCTACAACACATCAAATTCCCATTGTTCACACAAATAAACTAGCTTAGACTCAAGCTTATTTCCCACACTTAAGCAACATTAAAACAGCTTCATTCATCATCAAATTGTAGTATCTCAACTACACTAATACAAGATCATCCACACCACTTACAAAAATCTGTTTTGCAAGAAGTTAAACCAACTCGAGGTGAGTTCATTACCTTGTAAAATTTGGGTTTTCTCTTCCCTTCTTCCTCTTCTCTTGTTCACTCTTTCTCTCGTTTTCACACCACACAAGGGAGTCTAGATTGCTAACTGCAATCATATTCCCACACCACACAATACAAATCAATTTAATTCAAACTTCCCTCACAAAACTAGTATTTAAGAGCTAGTTTTTAAGGCTTAACCTTGACATTACCTTAGAGTGTCCAAATGAATAGCTAGGCAATCAATTGATGGAATTTCCAACACTCCACAAAAGCATGGAGGAGCCGACTGAAATGGAAGAAAATTTTCAACGTAGAGAAAATTTTCCAAATTGCAAGGACAAGCTAAAATGAGTAAAGCTCTTGCTTATAATTACCTTAAGGCATCAAGGAGGTGAAGGAGGGTCAAAATCAACTACTCAAGCTTCAAAAGGCCCAACACCCATGGAAGTGAAGGTGGAGGAATCAAGATTTTGTTGGGTGGAAAACGAAGCCCTTGCCGATACGAATCTAACGGTAGCATTTTTGTACGATTCGGTGAAGAAATGAGCAAGTTAGAGGAGGAAGAAGATGGGGCTTGTGAGCTTCCTTACGAATCGGAATTTACAGAGGAAGAAGAGGGAGCTTAGTTGGAGGGGGGGGGGGGGGGGGAAACGATCGTGAAAGAATAAAGAAGGAGGTGAGAGAGAGTAGTAAAGTCTTATTTACTATTCCTTTTTACTTTTTTTTTCTTTCTTCTTTTATTTACTAGCTATTATTAGAGAGGGGGAAGGCTAATTGAGCCAATAAAATCGGCCCCACAGTACACATACATGCTGGAGCGTTTTTTGGTTTCTGACAGAAAACGCTCATTATTTTACCCGGTTTGGCACTATTCACTAACCGGGCCCTTTTTTCGGATTTTTTCCGTTTCTTTATTTTTAATGGTTATTAAGCTCCCATTAATACTTAATTATAGTTATTTAATCAACCATAATTTTTACGGGTCCGTTTGACCACTTAAAGTCACGTTTTCGGGTTTTCTCGAAAAACGTGCTTTAAAACTCCGTTAGCGTTTTAATCCATTATTTGGATCTGTTTTACGGGAATCACTCCTGTATACTAATTAGGCCTAACTAAGCCTTAGGAATCCATCTCGGACCCTAACGAGATCATATATCACTTATACTTATTTAATGCGCGTTTTAGCGTTTTTCACGATTTACGCATTTTCTCTTTTCTTTTGGTTTTATTTCCCTTACCAATACTCTTTAGGCACCATTAGGCCTTTAATAATCATATTAGAGTAATTTAATCATGATTTTTAGATCCGGGGTATTAAAATCTACCCCCCTTAGGAACTTTGTCCTCAAAGTTGGTGAATCTTATATCGTTACTCTCATGGGCACGCTATGCCAAGGTTATAATACATGTATAACCTTACAGACTCCACACGTCAGTCTCATTTCACACTACACATACCACACACATCACAGCATGTATAGTAATCAAAAATACTCTTTTTACTCTCTCCATGGAATCGGTCTGAAGACAAGAAGGCACTACAGACCTCGAATCCATATTGAGTAATATACTACTGATCCCTCAGGTACCGGTCACGTTGAACACTTACTCTTTCTAGTTCACGGCCGTTTCATGACAAATGGGCACTTACTCTCTCTGGCCCACGGTCCCTTCGGTTCTGATCAAAACGTTTCACGTATAAATATCCTCAGGCACTCTGGTTGACTCACTCAACACAGGATCGTCTCAGGGTACTCTCCCCGTCCCGCTTCCTTTGGAAAAATCACACACTGTCACCGCCCCAACCGGTCACTTAGGACCGCCGCACGTACGGTGCAATGGTTTCAAAACTAATACACGCCCACCGTTCTACCGGTCATCAAGACTTAAGGCCACAGCCATTGGTGGGTGATAGCGGTTTAAAAACCAGTTTTCATTTCCATCTTCATACTTGAAGAAAATCCTTTTTCAAATTCTGTTTGAAAATTCTTTTTAAACATCACACAACTCCAAATCCAATTTATGGTAGCTGCCTGTCTACTTAGCGTGATTACTTGTGACCACTTATAGGGAGCTTCAAGAATCATCCAACCCTGATGTGATCAGCATCAGTGTTGAACTATCCTTCCACCCCAATTTGTGTTCGGTTTCCCTTGATCGCTAGCAGATCAAGTTCCACCTCCCACGTCAGTTTCAAACAATCAGATAGTCAAACATTTTGGTTTTCTATCTTTTACTCTTTCTAGTCATGTTCACAAAACATTCCATTTTAAATTTATCTCTAATTCTTAGAACTTAGGTCATCCATCATTCCCAATTTTTTTCACTTACTTTGCCTAGGCATTCCATACTTATGGCCTCATTAGTCAAGTTATTACTCAATTTAAAACATACAACATACAACTCCAAAGGATGGAACTCACTCCATCAATCATTCTCAAACAAACTCACCTAGGGAACTCACTCCCTCAAGGTTACACATCGTTCCATACGATTCATACTCATTATGTCTCATGTCTAATCTCACTAGACATATACTATAGGGATTCTCATTCCCCAGGAGTCTCTCTCTCCTCTTTTCATAAATATTAATATACTCCGTTACTTGCCTCTCTCATGCACATTAATCATAATTACACAATGAATGGTACATATGTTTATGTAACATAAGTTCCAATCATCAAAACAATTCCTTTTGTGCTATGCACATGTAGTTTCGCACCTTACGTAGAACACACTCTAAGCGGTTTCTCGCCCTACCCCCCTTAAAAAGGGGTTACGCCCGCGCGTAATCGACCATATGTTATCACTGAACATTGGTTCACTAATTCGGAGTATCATGAGTTTTTAACTTCAATGCGTTAATTAACTCATAACCGGTTTCGGTTCCAACCTCTAAGGCTTCAAGGTGTTTATGATTAGCCATTTACTCACATTGCCAGGTATACTTAACCTTTGATTACGGCCCACTAGCTTTTGCTGCGAGACCTGATAACTAGAGCTTAATTCGCCCTTTGGTATTCTCAATAATTATCCTACTCCCTTTCATCCCTTTTGTCTTGGAAATAAGGGTTTCTCAATCGTCGCGTGGTATCTCTTACCGTATGCAAATTCGATGAGTTGTAGATTTTCTTTCCACTTCTCTGGAAATCTATTTTGTATATCACTGTATACCTTCGTGATTATTCACTTACTTTTTTCCGACTTATTGTCGGTTGAGGTCAAGCCACTACTTAGTATGTAGTGCTTCCCCGTTTAATACTATGTTTGTTCACTTGTTTCTGTACAAGAGTTCTTCATTCATACTACTCTACATTTACCATACATCGGTCCTAGTCCTGTGGGTTACTGCCCACGTTCTTTGTGCATCTTTGGCCAATAGCAGCACGGTTATTTCTCTAATTCTCGCTCACTGGCTTTGTTGACATTTCAAATTCCCTAGATACTCACAAGATCATTACTGGTCAGAGCAATACCAAAACACTCAGTCCTACAGAGTGCAGAGGCGTAAACTCCTGGCAGTAAATCACTTACGTGATAGGAAGGAACATGTCTGCTTTGTCATCTTTACTCATGAGCTTCATATCATTATCTGGCTATACTCTTACAACGGTCGCTTGCTGCGTACCTCATTTTCTGGCATCCGCTACTACTTTAGCTTCCCCCCGCCCAGGTGTTCTCGCCAATTTACACTATGGCTTGCCATCACTTGGCTCAACAAAATACGCTATCTTTAACTCTCTCCTCTCTGCGCTTGCCGCACTGCTTACTCTGCAGTTCATATTGCACACATACAATGTCCTACTACTCATCCGATTACTCTTCGGTTTTCGAATTGTTGCTATCAAGGTTCCTTGGCATATACACTGCTCAAGTTTCACTACACCATCGCTTTAGCGGTTTCATATTATGTACTTAGGTGGTAGCCTTTCTCTGGAGGATTCACGCAATTGCCACTCCATAGGCCCCACAATACAAGTGGTATCCCCACTCTAAAGTAGTGGTTCATTTCCCACTGTTTCTTCTTATGCCTTTATGCATAGGTTCACAATGTTTAAATTTACAGTTTATAGTTAGTTCTATCGGCTTACAAGCCACCTTGCCTCGAGCAATGCTCTGTGCGGCTGTTTATACAAGTTTCTTCTTCTTTGTATACATTAAATGGTTTGGAGGCACTACTGGGTTTTGATATAGTTGTTTCGTCACGCTTCCGTACATGGAAGGCCCTTAAGCATCTTGATATTAATTCATGCCTTCTGGCAATCTAGGGTACCCCATGTTACGTGGGATCCCTTCGGGTTCTACCCGAGTGTTCTCTTTAACACTCGTGTTCTTAACACGATATCTCGTTCAACTACTGTTGATTTCGGTACCCTTCCTGGTGTTACTGAGTTACGCCAATCTTTTGGCTCGAACTCGTGGGTATTTCTAGTTGCGACTTCGCCTTGCGGCTATGTATACTCTCGAACTACCCCGTTTAGGGTTGTAATGCCTCCCATTCTTAGGTAGACCATTGATTCTTTTTCCTTTAACTCCTTGGTCAGGCCGTTATTCTCCTCAGTGAGGTATGTTGTGGGAATCCTATCCCGTTTATCAAACTGATATGATCATTTAAGGCATTCATCTTATTGCTTACACTGGTATTCATTCCAGTTATTAGGTATTTCCTCCTTGATTCCTGAGACATATCCAATGTCTATACTTAATACTCTATGCTTCTCGCACTTATCCACGCTATATCCTTAGTCCGTCACCTTACTGGTTTCTAGACTCCTTTAGCTTCGTAAACTTCTTTGTGTTCATCGGTCACTCGGGGTGTCCAACTGTCTTGGTTTGAATTGGCTCTTTCGTCCTAGTATGGAGTGGGCTACTTCCCGTGTTCCTACTCTACTTGTGTACATACATGGAGTATTATTGATACGTTTCCACTTACCCGACCAACTCATAACTGGTCTGTCAGGCCCCAAGCTCCTTCGGAGTGCGGTCGCTCCATGTCTCGTTTAGTACCCGTAGTGTCGGTCACACGCCTAGGTGAAGTATTCTGTCGCTAACTCCTCTTATATCGTCCTATGACAATTACCGTGGTTCCCGGGGTTGGTTTTAAAAATTTGGGGGTTTTGGAAAATTTTATGTTTGAAAATAAAAGTTTGAGTCTTGAAAGTAAACTCTTCATGGCACTTCGATGCCGGTTACTTCTTACCAGGTCTAGCTTCTCGCTGACCGGTATGTTCTTAATACGATGGTTAGGCCGTTCAGCCTTTCTAAGGTCTCTAGAGAGGTGTGTAATATCCTCTCTGGAACAAAACCCGTGACTGGGACAATATCCACCGAGTAGAGGGCTTTCCGCTTCCGCTGGCCACTCTGGTGTGAGGCCTTTTTTGGGTTTGTGGTGCTATATTGGCTCCTCTCGCCATCTTCGTAACTTTGCTAAGTATTGGTAGCTAGTTAAAGCTCTTCTTAACAGTCCCGTTTTTACTGCACTTGCCTTGGCAAGTGCGCGGTACAGGCGGTTTTTAGGTTAACTCATACCAGTCACGGTATCGTTCACGTCATATTTGGTAGCCTTGTCGCCTCTTCCTTGATCCTTTAGTTGGATATCTACTCTTCAGAGCTACTTCTTATTCATTTTGACATAACTGTCAGTCATTTAGGCTGCTTCTCCACTCAGAGTTCCTTATCTACTTGGTTCCTCGTTGCTCGTTCCCACGCCTTTACTGTGGTTACCGAGGTTCAAGTCGTTTAGGCACTATTGTTGTAGTCCTACTCGGGTGTACCTCGTAGTTTGCTTGTAGCTGTCAAGCTATGCCCGCTAGGTATGCAACTTCTTCGGGTGTGGCAGGGTGGGTGTATCTACCCTTGACTAGATTCTTAATCGGTTATATCTCGTTGGTGGTATTAATTAACTATGGCGGCCCGTAGACTTGTGTCCCGGTTTTGTTGCCTCTCATTAATCAGCCTTGTTGCACGGTTGGTGCTTCCTTCTAGCTGCTGCTCGGCCAGCTAGGTTCTCGCGACTGCTAAGCATGTCGCCCCAAGCTGCCACAAATTCTGGTCTCCTAAGATTAGGAGGTCTCGATCTTCCGCCTTTAAGTGCGGTTATTGTCGTTCCAGCGGGATCCGCCTCCGGGACTTCCGGTTCTCGAGATCTACCGCATGACAGGTTCTGGTTAATGTAGAAATATTTAACAACTGCCAGATCGGGTTTCCCCGTCTCTCTAGCGCTCTTTCCCAACTTTTAATACGAGGGTTGTGGAGGGCGGGTTTGGTATTGTAGGTATCCAAATCATACTGGAAGTTCCTAACTAGCGCATCTCTAACGCTACCACTCAACCCTTAGCCCTAAGTCTCTGATTTCTAACTCGCTATTTCCTAAGCTCGGTATCTGCAGTCATCAGAGCGATACTTCGCTCTGATACCATTTTTGTAACACCACAACCGTTAATCTCGTCATTACCTCTTAAACCGTTACTAATTACTCCAATTCACGCAGCGGAACTCTAATTACAACGAGGGGTGAAACAACGCCGTTAGCCACCCATGTGGCTAACCAGGCCTTTCTTACATACCGTAACGGTCTGATGAACTGGAACAACCGAATACACAATACAAATACTTTACTCAAATCATTTCTTTACTATACCGAGTCTACGATATATGGAAGCCGACAACATATTCGGTCTTACACCTCTTTTACATAAGTAATTAAATCTAACTACCCATGCAAACCACCGACCCCGTCCTACTCTCAAACGGTAACATCTTCGGTGTACCTGAACAATAAAAACGTTGCCCCTAGGGCTCAGCTTAACGCTGCATATGAAATTCGCATACCCCGAGCGCTAACCGGGGTACGCCGACTACTATTGTCGGATAAACATGGAGTTCATTTTAGTCAAACAACATGCATCATAGCAATACAATATATATGTGTATTACTCAAGGAATCTACATCCAATCACGGAACACAATTCCTAACTAACATAACAAGGTGTTAGTTGTATCAGTTTACTCTTAGGCCTTGAGGGTTATACCTCACTATGCCTTGTTTACTCATTCAATATCTCTCCCACTCTCTTGGGTTACTTATTCATATACCCACCCATTCTCTTGGGCTACTCGTTTTACACTCACCCATTCTCTCAGGTTACATATACTCATTATCTCACCCACACTCTTAGGTTATTCATACTTGTTATCTCACCCACACTCTTGGGTTATTTATACTCAAGCTATTGTAGATTCTCGAGACACTACAGGTCTCCTACGTCACGCTTGTTACTCTTAATACATTCTCAGGCCAAAACTCATGGCTCTCGAGCATAGTCTTACTTCCCCGGTTTCGACCCTACTCTGGGTCTAGCATGGTGGGAAGGTTCAACTAGCTCACGGAACTCTCTCTTAGTTCCTAACTCTTTTACATAGGTCCGACTACTCTCGGACTACTCTCATTCCCATACACTCCTCTCTCGGAGTTATGATAATATTACGTGTTTTAGTCTAGAAGCATCACTCTTGATGTTTCTAATGACTTTGGGAACAATACACAAGTTCGGTTAATCTTAGGTTTTAAGAGTTACCCATACGTTTCATTTACTCATACTTTCGGTTATATTCTTATACCGGGTAAAATCCTCATATAGGAGGTTGACCATGTCTCAAGGAATCTACTAATCCCTTAGGTCTCTTTTACCTTCTTTACTAGTTCACATCTTCGAACGATCTTTAATCCTCTTGAAGGAGGTTCACTTATCTTTTCACTCTCATTTGTTTCGTGAATTGTGTCATTATGGTTTACTAACCGTTATCGGGTAATTACTCAACCCGCACATCTCCTCACATTCTAGGGAGTTCATATGTTTGCGTTATCGTTATACTTTAACGGATAATTTGTGTGTTTGCACGTTTTCGTTATCATAAGCATCAACCCAATCTATGGTCTCTAGCCAAACGTTACTCACTATGAGTCGGTCTTTACTCTATGTTAGACCACACCGGCATACAAGTATGTTAGCTCATTCAACATACAACAAGACATACATAATCAAACAATGGATTATTTTCATGCTTTAATCTTGATTAAGCTGGCACATAAACACACAAATCAACGTAACTCGGTTAGCACGCGGAGTATGAGAAAATCATACCTTTCACCGGGGTTTTTACTTTTACCGTGTCATCTCACCATGCTCGGGTCATGCACGATTCTCTGGTAATGTTTCAAACATTATTATTAACACTAAGCTCATACGGTGCGTAATAAAATGCTACTCCCGTACTTATCCTGTTATCCCGTTAACTCGGTTTTACTCTTGTTAATTTGAGTTCTCACTTCTCAATCACTTCTAACACTTTCTTAAACTTCCTAGGGCCTTTACATGTCACCAAACAAGGCCTTAACATCATATAACATCATTAACATTTAAATCCCCATCATTAGAAACCTTTAAAACACTTTCTGTAGGCTTCTAGGGGTGGTCCGGGACTTGGTCCCTACCTTAAGTCCCGGACCAATGCTGGTCTAAACTCTCGGCCATATTATTGAAGTGGTCCGGGACCTTATACATCTCTTAAGTCCCAAACAAAACCTGCACTTGAACTCTCGACATGAATCTCATTATGGTCCAGGACCTTGTCCCAATCTTAAGTCCCGGACCAGGTCAGGTTATGTACTCTCGGGGCTTATTTGGATGCGGTCCGGAACTTGGTCCTAGACCTAAGTCCCGGACCCTGCTACAGATTCTTCAGATTTGGCATTTCCAAATCTGTTACAATTCCATTCTTCCTCAATTTGATTTCCCAATCTTTCCCACTTGAAATCCACATGTTTTAGCATCTAATTTCCCACCTAAACCATCTTAAACTAACACCAAGTCCACTTAATAAGTCATGCTTAATTCACTCAAATTCACTTATATTTTCATAACTTGGTTTCTTGTTCCTTAAATCCTTGTAACAGATTTTGGTGTTGTCTCTTACCATTCAATACTCCACACAATAATGCCATTCCTAGCACTCCAATGACATTATTTCACTACTAACACACTCTTCCTCTTAGTTTGGTTTTCAAACCATTAATCACACATTTAACACCTCTTAAACACACCTAGTTTCTTCAATTAAATGAAACACCCAAGTCCATACTATCCTAGGCAATTTTTTGACAGCACTTTCCTACTTCCCAAGCATTTTCAGCACAATTAAATCAGCTCATAAACACTTCTTCACCCCTTTTTTGTTTAGGCATCAACAACACATCAAATTCCCATTGTTCACACAAATAAACTAGCTTAGACTCAAGCTTATTTCCCACACTTAAGCAACATTAAAACAGTTTCATTTATCATCAAATTGTAGTATCTCAACTACACTAATACAAGATCATCCCCACCACTTACAAAAATCTGTTTTGCAAGAAGTTAAACCAACTCAAGGTGAGTTCATTACCTTGTAAATTTTCAGTTTTCTCTTTCCTTCTTCCTCTTCTCTTGTTCACTCTTTCTCTTCTCGTTTTCACACCACACAAGGGAGTCTAGATTGCTAACTACAATCATATTCCCACACCACACAATACAAATCAATTTAATTCAAACTTCCCTCACAAAACTAGTATTTAAGAGCTAGTTTTTAAGGCTTAACCTTGACATTACCTTAGAGTGTCCAAATGAATAGCTAGGAAATCAATTGATGGAATTTCCAACACTCCACAAAAGCATGGAGGAGCCGACTGAAATGGAAGAAAATTTTCAACGTGGAGAAAATTTTCCAAATTGCAAGAACAAGCTAGTAATGAGTAAAGCTCTTGCTTATAATTACCTTAAGGCATCAAGGAGGTGAAGGAGGGTCAAAATCAACTACTCAAGCTTCAAAAGGCCCAACACCCATGGAAGTGAAGGTGGAGGAATCAAGATTTTGTTGGGTGGAAAACGAAGCCCTTGCCGATACGAATCTAACGGTAGCATTATTGTGCGATTCGGTGAAGAAATGAGCAAGTTAGAGGAGGAAGAAGATGGGGCTTGTGAGCTTCCTCTGGAATCGGCATTTACAGAGGAAGAAGAAGGAGCTTAGTTGAAGGGGGGGAGGGGAAACGATCGTGAAAGAATAAAGAAGGAGGTGAGAGAGAGTAGCAAAGTCTTATTTACTATTCCCTTTTTACTTTTCTGTTCTTTCTTCTTTTATTTACTAGCTATTATTAGAGAGGGGGAAGGCTAATTGAGCCAATAAAAATCGGCCCCACAGTACTCATACATGCTGGAGCGTTTTTCGATTTCTGACAGAAAACACTCGTTATTTTACCTGGTTTGGCACTATTCACTAACCGGGCCCGTTTTTCGGATTTTTTCCATTTCTTTATTTTTAATGGTTATTAAGCTCCCAATAATACTTAATTATAGTTATTTAATCAACCATAATTTTTACGGGTCCATTTGACCACTTAAAGTCAAGTTTTCGAGTTTTCTCGAAAAACGTGCTTTAAAACTCCGTTAGCGTTTTAATCCATTATTTGGATCCGTTTTCTTCTGGAATCACTCCCGTATACTAATTACGCCTAAATAAGCCTTAGGAATCCATCTCGGACCCTAACGAGATCATATATCTCTTATACTTATTTAATGCGCGTTTTAGCGTTTTTCACGTTTTACGCATTTTCTCTTTTCTTTTGGTTTTATTTCCCTTACCAATACTCTTTAGGCACCATTAGGCCTTTAATAATCATATTAGAGTAATTTAATCATGATTTTTAGATCCGGGGTATTAATATATATATATATATATATTCCAAAATCTCCAAATTTACCAGATGCACTTGTGGGACTTTTATTGTACTAATTGTACCAACTTTTTGTAAGTTCATTTTTCTTTGTAAGAGTAAAAGAAAAAGAACTTGTGGGACTAGGAGATAGAAGAAAGGAAAAAGGAGAAAAGAATGTAAAATTTTATCTTTCTTTTTGTAAGTTCCACTTTTTTAAGTTCCAAAAAGTAGAACTTGTGGGACTGATGAAGAGGACAAGAATATGACGAAGACAAAACGGTCAAAGCGGTCGGACCTTAGACCCCGACCCAGAACCCGGGCCTCCTTCAGGACCCTGTTCGGGCTCCAATTTGGGCATCAAACATCAATCCGGGTCCTAGACCCCACGACCGGGTCCCATATCCCGGCCCCGCACCCCATGACCGGGTCCCATATTCCGACCCCGTGCTCCATGACCGGATCCCGCATCCCACACTTTGAACCGGAAGGCTTTACAAGGAGAGAAGTGCCAAAATTAGGAGGGTTGCTCCATAAAGTAATACCACATGTACAAGGATTAAGAGATAGACTTCACCCTAGAAAGTCTATAAATAGAGATGAGGGGTTCATTTGTAAGGGGACACAATATTAGAAGAAAGAGAAAATACTAGAAAGCTCTCTAGACTTGTAATTCTAAGGAAAGGAATAAGGATATCATCGAGAAGTGGACGTAGGCCGGATCATTGGCCGAACCACTATAACTCTCGGTGTTTAGTTCGCTTGTGAGATGTGAGGGACAATTTATACGTTTTCAACGCCCTAGTGTAACACCCCAACCGCTAATCTCGTCATTACCTCACAAACTGTCACATTTACCCTTAAACTCGCAGCGGAATTCTAAATACAACGACGGGTGGTACAATGTTGTTAGCCACCCACGTGGCTAACCAGGCCTAACTCAAATACAGTAACGGTCTGAAGGACCGGAATAACCGAGTACTCAATACAAAAACAATACTTATGCATTTCTAACCTAGTCACGTAATACAATCCTCAAATCAGTTCTATACTATACCAAGTCTACAACATACGGATGCCGATAACACTTTCGGACTTACACCTCATTCTAATACATGAGCAATTTAAAATCTAACTACCCATACTTAGCCATCGTCCCCGTCCTACACTCGAACGGTATCGTCTTTGGTGCCCCAAGGAGCTCAGCATATTGTTGCATATGAAATTCGCATACTCCGCGTGCTAACAGGGGTACGCCGACTACTTTTGTCAAGAGCATGGGATTCATTTTAATACAATCATCATGCAGATAGTAATACATTACATATGTACGCTATACAAGGATTTGACATTTAATCATGGAAGACAATCCCTAACTAACATATCAAGGTTGTTAGTTATGATAACTTACTCTTAGCCTTGAGGGTTCCTACCTCACTAGGCCTTAGTTACTTATTCAATATCTCGCCCACTCTCTTGGTTACTTATTCATTATCTCCCATTCTCTTGGATTACTCTTACTCAAGCACTCTTAGTTCTCGAGACACTACAGGTCTCATACTTACTTCACAATCCTTTTCTCTCAATTATTTCTTAAGCCAAAACACATGGCCTCCGGGTAGAGTGATGCACAAGACTCACCACCGGGCTTTCGAGCCTAGTCTTACTTCCCTGGTTTTGACCCTACTCTGGGTTTAGCATGGTGGGAAGGATCAACTAGCTACCGGAACTATCTCTTAGTTCCTACTTCTTTCACATGGGTCCGAATCTCTCTCGGACTTCTCACATTCCCAACACTCCTCTCTCGGAGTTATAATATAATTATGTAGATTAGTCTAGAAGCATCACTCTCGATGATTCTAATGACTCAGGGAATTCTTCTTAAGTTCGGGTATTCTTAGGTTTAAGGGTTGCCCCAAATGCTTCGAATACTTAAGCTTTCGGTTATTTTCTCATACCGGGACGCATCCTCGTATATGAGGTTGACCGTATCTTAAGGGAGTTTGATGGTCCCTTACGTCTCTTTTACTTTACTCACATGTACAAATCTTTGAACTATCTTCAATCCCCTAAATGGTGGTTCATTTATCTTTCCACTTTTATTTATTTTGTGGATTGTTTCAATTTGGTTTTCTAACTGTTATCGGGTGTTTACTCAACCCATACAACTTCCTCACATTCTAGTGAGTTCATATGTTTACATTATCGTTCTTGGTTTGATAGTTTTCATGTGTTTGCATGTTTCGTTAAATTGTGAAACTACTCATCCTATGACTCACTAACCAAACGGTACTCAACTAGGAGTCGGTCTATACACTAAGTTAGACCACAAAGACATACAAGGTTGGTTAGTACACACCGCATACATCAAGATACATAATCAAGCAATGGGTCATTTTCATGCTTTACTCTTGATTAAGCCGGCACACAAACACATAACACACTAATTAGTGTAACACGGTTTGCATACGGGGCATGAGAAAATCATACCTTACACCTTGGTTTAACTTTTACCGTGTCCTCACATTGCTCGATTCACACATGATCCTCTGATAATGTTTCAAACATTACTATTAATACCAGCTCATACGGTACGTAAATAAATTATTACTCTACTCCCGTATTTGCCCGTTACCCTCCTTATCTCGGTTTTAAACTCTATATTTAGTTCTCAATTCCATCACTTCTAGCACTTGTTTACACTTCTTAGGGCCTTTAAAAGTCACCAAACAAGGCCTAATTCATCTAACATCATTAAATTCAAACCCCTATCATTAGAAGCCTTAAATGCTCACTGTTACATTCTGGGGGTGGTCCGTGGACTTGGTCCCTCACCCTAAGTCCCGGACCAATCAAAAAGTCAACTCTCGGGTGAAAAATAGCCATGGTCCGGGACCTTATCCTGGAGTATAGTCCCAGACCAATTCCTGCATTGTATTCTCGGCATGTTTTTGAGTGTGGTCCGAGACTTCGTCCAAGGACCAAGTCCCGGACCCTGCTAAAACCCGCTACTTAAGTGATTTTTCATCTCTAAATCAACCCCTAATCCACACTCAATCTTTCCCTAATCTTTCCACAAGTTTCCTACATTTTTAAACACCTTAAAACATGCTCTAAACATCTTCAAATCCTTGGTTTAATCCTTGCTCAACTTCTTGCTCAATTTCAAAAATTTTCATTCTCACTTTTACATTTTGCACACTTGTGCATTTCTAACTTTTTCTTGGTAGTTTCTATCTTCTACCAACCTTTCCAAATCACTTAATGATCATTCCAATTCATCCCTAGACAAAAGCACTTCTAAAACCCAAGTTCAACTCTTGTTTCCAAGGTCTTGCACACTAGTTTACTCTCTAGGAATTTCAAGGCTTTCCAACAACATTTTGCTACAGTTTTTGCACACTCTCCTCCTCCCTCCAACAAACACTTCAATGTGATTTATTAACTCAAATCAACCTTCATCAAAACCTAGCTAACCCTTGGTTATTCTTCACCCAATACATCACTTAAATCACTTAGATTTCTACCGGAATTACACCATAACCAGGCTACTTTTATAGCATTGTCCAAAGCTCATATCATCACTTAATTCAACCTAAACTTACCAAACCCACAAGGGTTCTACTAGCACACATAAATCCATCAATTCTCGTCAAATTCTCCACATACATCATAATGCTTAAATCACAACACACTTGGCTCCAACACCCTTAAATCAAGCATTAATTCACAATTCTCTCTACTACCACAAAGTACATACTTAATACAATTTTGGGTTCATTCAATTACTTTCCATCCCCAAATTCTAAAAGCATTACATTAGGCTCCAAGGTAGATTATTTACCTTATATTCACAAGCCTTCTCTTTTCACTCCTCTTCTTTCTCTTCTCCTTTCTCTTGATTGAAAATCGGCCAAGGGCCATTGAGTTGCCCAACTCCAAATCAATTTCCACATGATAGAATGAGACCAAGCAAGGACACTTAGAATCATTATTTGTTCTAGATTACAAAGGGAGTGTTTGAAACTCAAAAGTGGGGAATTTACCTATAAACCCTAGAATGAGTCTTTTTCACGAATCAAAGGGGCTTCAACCACCATTTAATTGGCTTGGAGCACAACTTAAACAAAGAAGTAACTAGGCATTAGAGGGTGCCAAAATCGGCCAACACAAATGGAAGGAGAAATAGATTTTTCTTGGATATTTTTACCTTGGATGAAAGGGGGGACTCCAAGCTTCAAGAAAATGTGGTTTTCACTTCCAATGGCCAAAACCCATGGAGATGAACTTCTTCCTTTTCAATTTTTGATAAGAGAGTGAGATAGGTCTTGGTGAGAGGAGCAAGAATCCATGCTCGGTTTTTAATTCAGAGCTTTATTGAAGCTTACACAAGATGAGAAAGATGGAGTAGCCATTGGCGCTGCTTGGAGGAGCTCCAAACCATGGAGGAAGAAGAATCAGAAGAAGAGGGAAGAGAGGATATGCTCATGGTGGGAAAGGGGGAAATGAGAGGAGAGAGAGGGGAAAATGGGTATTTGTACTATTTTACCTTTTTACTTTTTGACTTTTCCACACTTCTTTTTCTTTTGTTATTTAGATAGTAGAGGAGGAGGCTGATTTAATTAGGAAAAGCCTCCCCCCACTTTATACACATGCCGGAGCGGTTTTTGTCTTTTACAGAAAACGCTCGTTAATTTACCTGGTTTGGCACTATTCACTAACCAGGCCCGTTTTTCGGATTTTTTTCGTTTCTTTATTTTTAATGGTTCTTAAGCTTCCATTAATGCTTAGTTATTTAGTTATTAAATCAACTATAATTTTTTACGGGCATGTTTGACCACTTAAAGTCACGTTTTCGGGTTTTCCCGAAAAACGTGCATTAAGACTCTGTTAGTGTTTTTACCCATTATTTGAATCCATTTTCTTCAGGATTTTCTACCACATACTAATTAGGCATAATTAGGCCTTAGAATCCATATCGGACCCTAACGAGGTCATATACCTCCCATACTTGTAAAACGCGTGTTTTTACGTTTTTCGCATTTTAATGTTTTCTCTTTTTTCTTAGTTTTATTCTCTTTACCAATACTCTCTAGGCACCATTAGGCCTCTAAAAATCATATTAAAATAATTTAATTACCATTTTTATGTCCAGGGTATTAAAATCTACCCCCCTTAAAGAACTTTGCCCTCAAAGTTGGTGAATCTAATATTGTTACTCACATAGGTACTCTATGCAATGATCATAATTTCTATATAACCTTACAGACTCACAGGTCTGTCTCTATACACGCTACACATACCACACACATATCACAACATGTATAGCAATAAAAAATACTCTTTTGTATTCTCTCAATGGAATTGGTCCGAAGACAAGAAGGCACTACAGTCCTCGAATCCATATTGAGTAATACACTGCCGATCCCTCAGGTACCGGTCATGTTGGACACTCTCTGGTTAACGGCTGTTTCATGAATAATGGGCACTTACTCTCTCTGGCCCTCGGTCCCTGCAGTTCTGATCAAAACGTTGCACATATAGATATCCTCAGGCACTCTGGTGACTCTCTCACACAGGACACAACTCAGGATACTCTGCCCATCCCACTGCCTTTGGAAAAATCACACACTGCCACCGCCCTAACCGGTCACTTAGGACCGCCGCACGTACGGTGCAATGGTTTCAAAACTAATACACGCCCACCGTTCTATTGGTCATCAAGACTTAAGGCCGGAGCCATCGGCGGGTGATAGCGGTTTCAAAACTAGTTTTTATCTTCATACTTGAAGGAAATCCTTTTAACAAATTCTGCTTGAAAATTCTTTTAGAAAACATCACACAACTCCAATTCCATTTTATGCTACTCGCCTCTATACTAAATCGTGATTACTTGTGACCACTTATAGGGAGCTTCAAGAGTCATTCAATCCTAATGTGATCAGCATCGGTGTTGAACTATCCTTCCACCCCAATTTGTGTTTGGTTTCCCTTGATCGCTAGCAAATCAAGTTCCACCTCCCACGTCAGTTTCAAAAAATTAGATAGTCAAACATTTTCATTTTCTATCTTTTACTTTTTCTAGTCATATTCACAAAACAATCCATTTCAATTTATTTCTAAATCATAGAACTTAGGTCATCCGTCATTCTCAACTTACTTCGCTTACTTACTTAAGCATTCAACACTCATGGCTCATTTCATCAAATTATTACTTAATTATAGCATACATCATACAACTCCAAAGGATGGAACTCACTCCATCAATCATTCTCAAATAAAATCATCTAGGGAACTCACTTCCTACTAGGTTACACATCGGTTTCATACTGATTCATACTCATCATATCTCATGTCTAATCTCAATAGACATTTACTATAGGGATTCTCATTCCCCAGGAGTTTCTTTACTCCTCTTTTCTTAAATATTATATACACGTTATTCGCATCGCTTGTGCGCAATAACCATAATTACACAATGAATGGGTACGTATGTTTATGTGACATAAGTTTCAATCATCAACACAATTTCCTTTGTGTTATGCACATTGTAGTTTACGCACCTATACGTAAAACATACTCTAAGCGGTTTTTGCCCTACCCCCTTAAAAAGGGATTACGCCCATGTAATCCACCATATGTTATCACTGAACATTGGTTCACTTACTCGGGCATCATGAAGGTTTCTCAATCAATGAGTGGTAGTTCTTACCGTACGCAACTCAATGAGTTATGCGTTTTCTATCCAGCTCTTTGGACATCTATTGTACGAACTGTTGTATATTCTCATGAACATTCACTTGGTTCTTCCGACATGTTGTCGGTTGAGGTTGAGCCACTACTTAACATGTAGTGGTTCCTCCACTGTTAATGGTTCCTGACTTATGCCAATTCATTTATTTCTGTCAAAATGTTCTCTTGCTTGTACGACCTTGCATCTTCTGTGCGTCGGTCCTAGGACCTGTAGGTTATAGGACCACGTTCTTCGTGCATCTTTGGCCAATGGCCGCATGGTTATGTCTCTAGGTTTTTGCTCAATAGGCTTAGCCAGGTTTGTTGGCATGTTTGCAAATCTTTCGTACGTAGTACCGTTGATTATTTATCCAAGCGGTACCCTTGACCCCAAGTTTCTTACTTTTGTTATCGACTGATCCTCTTGGGATAACCTTCAGTTCCTTATGCAGTTGCAATAGGTATGAGCACTGCCTTCTATATGAAATCTTTCGTCACATGGTGTGGGCTGCAGGCTTTACTGCCCCATTTATTTAGCATCACTTTGCTTTTTATCTCCACTAAGTTGGTTCATAACCCTGCTTGTTCTCTATATCATTATCTGACTATACTCTTACAATGGTCGCTTACTGCGTACCATGTTCTTACTCGTTAAACAACATTCGTTTACATGGCATCCGCTACTACTTTAGCTTCCGCTCATGTATTCCCGCCATTCATACTATGGCCTGCCATTCACTTGGTTCAATAGAATACACTACTCTTGACTCTCTACGCTCGTTGCACATTTTTCATTCTATGGTTCACATGGCACACATGTTGTGTTTACTTCTAACCGACTACTCTTCGGTTTCCGACTATTGCTATCAAAGCCATTTTACATACTATTTCTGTCCAAATTATTCCTTAGCAATAAACACATGCTCAAAGTTCATTACACCTCTTTAGCAGTTTCACATTACATTCTTAGGTGGTAGCCTTTCTCTGGAGGGTCCACACAATTGCCACTCCCTAGGCCCCATAATAACGAGGGGTATCCCCACTCTAAGGTAGTGCTTCGTTCTCCGCTCTATTCATTTATTATCAAGAACTATCCCCTTGCTTATGGTTCCATTCTTGGTGATTCTTCTTATTATTCAATGTTGGTTTCACAACTGTCTAAATATACGTAACATAGTTCGTTCATGGCTTACAAGCCACATTGCCTCGAGCCATGCTCTTTGCAGGCTGCTTATAAGAGTTAAACTGCTCCGCACATCATCAGAGGGTTTGGAGGTAATACTGGGCTCCTTAATACGGTTGTTGCATCACGCTTCCGTCCATGGGAGGCCCTTTTTGGTATCTCGATACTAATCGTGCCCTTTGGCAAATTAGGGTATCCTCTGTTGCATGGGATCCCTTCGGGGTTCTAACCGAGTGTTCGCTTTAACACTTGTATTCTCAACACGATATCTCGCTCAACTGTCGTTGACTTAAACACCCTTCAAGGATTACTCATGGGTGTTGCTATGTAACGCCAATACATTTGGCTGGTACATTGGGGTATGTTCGGTTTATGACTTCACCTTGTGGTTAGGTATCTCGAACTATCCCGTTTTGGGTTGTAACATCTCCCATTTTTTAGTAGACTATCGATTGTTTCTCCGTTACCTTCTTGGTTAGGTCATTATTCTCTTTAGTATGGTATAATGTGGGAATTCTATCCCAATCATCGAACATTGACGTGTTCATTTCAGGCATTCGTCGTATTGTTTACGTTAGGTATTCATTTCAGTTACCATTTGTTTCCTTCGTGATTCCTGAGACACATCCAATGTCTATACTTAATACTCTGTGCTTTCCGGACTTCTTAACGCTAGATCCTTAGGTCTGTCATCTTACTGGGTTCTTCTCCTTGATCATTCATGGTAGTCAGTTGTTCTAGTCTGAATTGGCTCTTTCGTCCGTAGTATGGAGTCGACTACTTCCTGTGTTCTGTACTTTACTTGTATACCTACATGGGGTATCTTTTTTATATGTTACCACTTACCCGACTAACTCATAACCGGTCTGTCAGGCCCGCAAGCTCCTTCGGAGTGTGGTCGTCCCACGTCTTGTTTTTGTACACTCGTAGTGTCGGTCACACGCCTAGGTGAAATATTTTGTTGCCATCTCCTCTTATATCATTCTGTGATGGTTTACTGTAACTTCTCTGGTTTGGGTTTTTAAAATTTGGGGGTTTCTGGAAAATTTTGCGTTTTGAAAGAAAAATTTGGAGTTTGAAAAGTAAAATCTTCATGGCATTTCGATGCCGGTTGGTTCTTACCAAGTTTAGCTTCTCGCTGACCGGTATGTTCTTTAATATAGTGGTCAGGCCATTAGGCCTTTCCAAGGTTTTGTTTCAGAATTCTTAGGGTTGTGTTGCCAAAGTGGCTTCTCTCGCCATGTTGGTACTTGCTAAGTACTGGTCGCTGGTTAAAGTTCCTCTTAATAGTCCCGTTATTACTGCACTTACTGTGGCAAGTGCGTGGTACAGGTGGTTTTTGGGTTAACTTATACCGGTCACGGTATTGTTCCCATTTGTATTTGGTAGCCTTGTCGGCTCTTCCTTTGATGCTTTAGTTGGATAACAACTCTTCAGAGCTGCTTCTTGTTCGTCTTGACATGACTGTCATCGATCTTGGTGCTTCTCCACTCTCGGAGACCCGTACTTACTCAATTATGTGCTGTTTCTTGGTGCTCGTTCCCACACATTTACCGTGGTTACTGTGACCTATCTTGTTTAGGCATTACTTCAGTAGTCCTATTTTGGTATATCCTGTAGATGTGTTTGTAGCTGTCAAAGCTATGTCGACTAGGTATCGCAACCTTTTTGGGTGTGGTAGGGTGGGTGTACCTACTCTTGACTAGGTTCTTAGTCAGTTAGTATACCGTTGGTGGTATTAATTAAATATGGCGGTCCGTAGACATGTGTCCCGGTTTTCGTTACTTCCCCTTTTCCGCCTCGTTGCACGGTTGGTGCTTTCCATCCTGTCGCTGCTGGCTAGCTAGGGTTATCATGACTGCTAGGCACGTCGCCCCATGCTGTCCCAAATTTCAGTCTCCTTTAAATAGGATTTCTCGATCTCTTGCCATTAAGTACGGTTATTGTCGTTCCAGCAGGAACCATCTCCGGGATTTCCGGTCTTCGGAATCTACAGTATGACAGGTTCTGGTTCATATGGAAATATTTAACAATTGTCAGATCAGGTTTCCTGAGAAAGAGAGGACTTTCCGTTCTCTTGGGCGTTCTTCCCCAAGCTTTTAACGGGGAATATGGAGGGTGGGTTTGATATTGTAAGTATCAAGGACACACTGGAAGCTCCTAACTAGCGTACCTCTCACACTATCACTCTACCCTTAGCCCTAAGTCTCTTATTCCTAACTTGGTATTTCCTAAGCTCGGTATTTTGAGTCATCAGAGTGATACTTCGCTCTGATACCATTTTTGTAACACCCCAACCGCTAATCTCGTCAGTACCTCACAAACTATCACATTTACCCTTAAACTCGCAGCGGAATTCTAAATACAACGGCGGGTGGTACAATGCCGTTAGCCACCCACGTGGCTACCAGGCCTAACTCAAATACAGTAACAGTCTGATGGACCGGAATAACCGAGTACTCAATACAAATACAATACTTATCCATTTCTAACCGAGTCACGTAATACAATCCTCAAATCAGTTCTTTACTATACCGAGTCTACAACATACGGATGCTGATAACACTTTCGGACTTACACCTCATTCCATTACATGAGAAATTTAAAATGAACCGGAATAACCGAGTACTCAATACAAATACAATACTTATTCATTTCTAATCGAGTCACGTAATACAATCCTCAAATTAGTTCTTTACTATACCGAGTCTACAACATACGGATGCCGATAACACTTTCGGACTTACACCTCATTCAATACATGAGCAATTTAAAATCTAACTACCCATACTTAACCATCGTCCCCGTCCTACACTCGAACGGTATCGTCTTCGGTATACCTGAAAGTAAAAACGGTGCCCCAAGGGGCTCAGCATATTGCTGCATATGAAATTCGCATACCCCGCGTGCTAACGGGGGTACGCCGACTACTTTTGTTGAGAGCATGGGATTCATTTTAATACAATCATCATGTAGATAGTAATACATTACATATGTACGCTATACAAGGATTCGACATTCAATCATGGAAGACAATCCCTAACTAACATATCAAGGTTGTTAGATCATAATAACTTACTCTTAGGCCTTGAGGGTTCCTACCTCACTAGGCCTTAGTTACTTATTCAATATCTCGCCCACTCCCTTGGGTTACTTATTCATTATCTCACCCACTCTCTTGGCTTACTCTTACTCAAGCTCTCTTAGTTCTCGAGACACTACAGGTCTCATGCTTACTTCATAATCCTTTTCTCTCAATTATTTCTTAAGCCAAAACACATGGCCTCCAGGTAGAGTCATACACAAGACTCACCACCGGGCTTTTGAGCCTAGTCTTACTTCCCCGGTTTCGACCCTACTCTAGGTCTAGCATGGTGGGAAGGTTCAACTAGCTACTAGAACTCTCTCTTAGTTCTACTTCTTTCACATGGGTCCGAATCTCTCTTGGACTTCTCACATTCCCAACACTCCTCTCTCGGAGTTATAATTATGTATATTAGTCTAGAAGCATCACTCTCGATGATTCTAAGGACTTAAGGAATTCTTCTTAAGTTCAGGTATTCTTAGGTTTAAGGGTTGCGCCAAACGCTTCGAATACTTAAGCTTTCAGTTACTTTCTCATACCGGGTCGAATCCTCGTATAGGAGGTCGACCGTGTCTTAAGGGAGTTTGATGGTCCCTTACGTCTCTTTTACTTTTCTCACAAGTTCACATCTTTGAACTATCTTCAATCCCCTAAATGAAGGTTCATTTATCTTTCCACTTTTATTTATTTTGTGGATTATTTCAATTTAGTTTTCTAACCGTTATCGGGTGTTTACTCAACCCATACAACTTCCTCACATTCTAGTGAGTTCATATGTTTACATTATCGTTCTTGGTTTGATAGTTTTCATGTGCTTGCACATTTCGTTAAATTATGAAATGACTCATCCTACGACTCAACTAGGAGTCGGTCTATAGACTAAGTTAGACGATGAAGACATACAAGGTTGATTAGTACACACCGCATACATCAAGATACATAATCAAGCAATGGGTCATTTTCATGCTTTACTCTTCATTAAGCCGGCACACAAACACATAACACACAAATCAGTGTAACACGGTTAGCATACGGGGCATGAGAAAATCATACCTTATACCTTGCTTTAACTTTTACCGTGTCCTCACATTTCTCGGTTCACACACGATCCTCTGATAATGTTTCAAACATTGCTATTAATACCAAGCTCATACGGCACGTAAATAACTACTACTCCCGTATTTGCCCTGTTACACCGTTATCTCGGTTTTGCTCTTGTTAATTTAAGTTCTCACTTTTCAATCACTTCTAGCACTTCTTTACACTTCTTAGGGCCTTTACAAGTCACCAAACAAGGCCTAATCATCATCTAGCATCATTAACATACAAACCCCTATCATTAGAAGTCTTTAAAATGTTCACGGTAAAATTCTATGGGTGGTCCGGGACTTGGTCCTCACCCTAAGTCTTGGACCAATCAAAAACTCCACTCTCAGGTGAAAAATAGCCATGGTCCGGGACCTTGTCTTGGAGTATAGTCCCGGACCAATTCCTGCATTATAGTCTCGGCATGTTTTTGAGTGTGGTTCGGGACTTTGTCCAAGGACTAAGTCCTGGACCTTGCTTAAAACCTGCTACTTAAGTGATTTTTCATCTCTAAATCAACCCATAATCCACACTCAACCTTCCCTAATCTTTCCACAAGTTTCCTACATGTTTAAACACCTTAAAACATGCTCTAAACATCTTCAAATCCTTAGTTTAATCCTTGCTCAACTTCTTGCTCAATTTTCAACAAATTACCATTCTCACTTTTACATTTTGCACATTTGTGCATTTCTAACTTCTTCTTGATAGTTTCTACCTTCTACCAACCTTTCCAAATCACTTAATGATCATTCCAATTCATCCCTAGACAAAAGCACTTCTAAACCCAAGTTCAACTTTTGTTTCCAAGGTCTTGCACACTAGCTTACTCTCTAGGAATTTCAAGGCTTTCCTACAACATTTTGCTACTGTTTTTGCACACTCTCCTCCTCCCTCCAACAAACACTTTAATGTGATTTATTAACTCAAATTAACCTTCATCCATACCTAGATAACCCTAGGTTATTCTTCACTCAATACATCACTTAGATTTCTACTGAATTGAAATACCCCAAACTTAGATATGGTGTTTAAAAGATAAACTAAGTTATAAGGAGGCTAAATAATGCCTTAGAAACATTAAGAAACATTTCTAATCAAAGAAAACATAAGGAAACACCAAAAGAGCAGTTTAAGCAAAAACGTGCTCTAAGCTTGGAGAGACTTGGGAGAGTACCCAAATATTGTTATAAGACCTTATTAAAATCCTAATGGTCATTTTAAATCAATTACCAAATAAAACCAAGCTTGAAAACAAGTTAAAACACAAAATGTGCTTTAAGGAGTCTTAAAGCACATTTTTGAAAAATTGTCTTGTAAATGGGTTTTGAATGGCTAAATGCCCATCATTACTCTTTAATTAGCATGTGTACTAATTAGTATCACATTAGAAAGTCTAAATCAATGGGAAATCAAAAATTTCACAACAATGTGCCTTGTTTTGTGAATAGTAATTCAATTAAGCTAGTTTATAACATAAGTCAATATAAGTGAGATATTTGGTCAACAAAGACTTAAGTACCCCTTGTTACTTAATGGGGGCCGGTTTTTACAAGGTGAGTCACCACCTTTATTAGTTATTAAGTAAACAAAGAATTATAAAGCAAAACTACTATTTACTTTATAAGATAAATATCCTACCTTTAATCATCTCTCTCCTCATCTCTTCATTCTCTCTTGTTCCCACGGTTTTGAGCTGCTCTCTCCCTTCTCCATTAACGTGAAGAACAACCCCATGCTAGCTTCATCTTCCTTTGTACACTACTTACTCATTTTAGCTCCAAAACCAAAACAAATTACATATTCTTCTTAGTTAGCTCAAGCTCTCTCTTTCTATCTTTTCAAAACATCAAGAGCTCCATTTTGGTGCCAAGCCAAACCACCATTAGAGGAGGAAACTCAAGCTTGGAGACTCCATTGGCTTCTCCATTCTCTTAAGGTAAAGAAAGTGTAAGAAAATCTAGGTTTCCATCACTTTTCTTCTTGACCAAAAATGTATGCTCATGAGGCTTCATTTTAATGCCTTGTTCTAGCTTGTTTTCGACTCTTCAAAGGATTGAGGAGGTCCTTCTTGCTTCATATCCAAGCTTGTCTTGAGAAACCAAGGTAAAACAATCACCTTAATACCTTAAAGCACATTTTTAACCTAGGGTTTGTTCCTTAGGGTTAATGTATTATCTAGTACTCATTGGAGTCATTGGATATTGGTTAGAACATTGGCAAGGAGATATATATTGGTGACCGAGATTGAGCAAGGAAAAACCTAAGGAAGAAAGTTTTTAAAGCTTGTAAAAGAACAAGGTAAATTACTTACCTTAAGGTGTTTTATTGTCTAAGGGAATGGGATTTAGATATGTGATGAGTTTAGTGTAAGGTTTACATTAGAAAAGGGCTATATATAACCTAGGAGAAAGAACAATGACTATATTTGTGAACTTTTGACTAAGAAGCAAATGAGAAAAAGAGATAGTTTAAGAATATCAAGGTGAATTATAAGAAGCATTTTATTTCAATGGGAGCCTTGTTGTGTGTATTCACAGGTTAAAGGCAAATATATGTGGAAATTCAGTGGTTAAGATTATTGTCATTTAAGGGCCTAAGTGCCAAGCATTTAAGTTTATACACTATGTAATGATGTGGTGTAGTTTTGGTGTAAATTGTGTGTTAAGGTGTTGTGATGAGAATTTGAGTGATATAGGTTGTTTGATGGTGAAAAACCAAGTGTTTGGATGTAACTATATACTAGAGAACCCATGGCAAATTTAGAGGAGAACCTAAGTGTTCGAATTGTTGTAAGTAGGTTTCATGACTAAGGAGGTGCTAGGAAGTTCTAAAGGTTGTCTTGATGAAAAAGGGTGAGATTAAGATGTTTAAATGACTTATGATGACTTAGGCATCACTATGAAGGATTTAGGAATCAAAAGAGTGTACTTGTGTATTTAGGACTTAGGCAAATATGGGTAAACTAGTAGAAAAGAGATAATGTGTTGGAAGAAGGAGGCATAAATTTGTGTAGGAACTTTAAGTAGTTGCATAAAGGAATTTTAGGTGGAGAAAGATGCTTGGGAGATGATGTTATAGTGGTGAGGAAGCATTTTGGCATAGTGGATATAATAGGTGTGAACCACCACTTAGAAACCTAAAGAGAAACATTACAAGTGTTGACATTATTGCAAGGAAATAAATAATGACTAAGATGGATATTGATGAGGGATTTAAGGAGTTTAGTGGAGGGCTTAAGGTGTGTTTTAAATGCCCAAACGAGGTTAGAGCATGCTAAGAAATGAGATAAGTGTTTAAGGATGTAGAAGATGGGTATTTTGACCTGTCCGAACTTCCGTCCGAATTTGGAAGCTAGGACATGCCCTGTTGCGATTTAATTTTTTGAGTCTCGGCCAGTGTCCGGACTTCAGTCCGACCTTAGAAGTTCGGACACTTGAAATTTTTCTTTCGATTTGTCCTCGACCTATGTCTGAACTTAGGGAAGTTCGGACGCATGTTCGGACACACGTCTGGTTGCACCCTTTTGAGTCTCGACCTATGTCCGAACTTGGGAAGCTCGGACACAAGTTCGGACAAGGTGCTGTTTTGGCCAAAAACTTTGTTTAAGGTTAGGAAATGATGGGGATGATTAGGTATTGATGTTATAAGGTTATTAAGGACATGTTTGGTGGGTGTAATGGTCATTAAGTGGGTGAGAAAGTGTAATATATAATGAGGAAATGATGCACTTAGGAGTTAAGTTAAAAACCATAAGGCTTGGTGAAAAACAATGGGTAAAAGTTGATGTCTAGGGAGGTTAAGTAATTCTATTGAGTTGGATTGAATAATAACCTAAAACTGAATGAATGTTTTAGGACTTGTGAATTGGGACTTGGAAGCAGATAAACCAAACAATCGTCGACGGTGAACGGTACAGTCTTTCTTGTGACCTGCTTGCTAACGAGGTGTCCCTCGGCTTGTGTGCTATCTGTTTATTTGCTATGACTAAGACAAGATAAAGCATGCAACCGGTTATACTTATTCTCGTTGTGAATGTCTTTATTTTACACTAACCCACGAGACTTGAGAATGTTGCTAACTAAGTTTAGTACTCACTGAATTAAGGATAAGAACTAAGTATTGGTGATTGTTGGTTTTTACCCGTCATGGTTTAACTAACACTTGGTAATTAAGGCTTTCACTAACCATAACTTGGGGTGGGAGTGAGGAATCCGGAATGGTACCGGCACATGTGTATTGGGGGAGGTCAGTATCTGAATCAGATCCGACTTCCAAATAAGACTTGTCATTAGACTCGTCGACTAGGGTCAACAAACCGACCCGACCACCCGATCTACTGTTTGAGGTGGGAGGCACATTAAGGATGGCATGGGGGGATCAAGCCTACATCCCCAACAAATTAAGAAAGGTAGCTTATAGTCGGATAGTGCACTGCTACCGGCTAGGGTTAACCAAGCCCTACAAAGATAGGCACCCAATTAAGGGCTAACCAATCTAATAGTGGAGCGGTTGGCAATTATAAGGTTAAGGAGATTGTGGATCTAAGGAGTTAAGAACTAACTCACTTATTAAGGGAACGCCTGCGTCGTTCAATTGCTAATGAGATATTTATGATCAGTGTGGTTGTTGGTTTATTGCGTTTCATATTATGCTTATTATGCTAATCAACTTCCACGAGAGTAGGAGCGGGTAGCCCTAGGTGGGACTTTATTTTGAGTACGGGTAGCGCCTGTGCACCCGTCAGTTAGTAGTTGAAACTGAGCTGAAATATTGTATGGTTTTGGAGAATACTTTAAACTCAGTTGGTGTATGCATTGTGGATATGTGATTGTAAATATTTAAGTAATGGTATTTCTTGTTGGTTAGACCGTAGCAAGGTCCTGGTGATAGTTATTTCCGTGCGACGTTTAAGTATTAACTGTTAAGAAGCGATAACCACGACTGGCTTAGGATGGGGTGTTACAAAAAGTGGTATCAGAGCGTAGTTACGCTCTGATCAAGAAATACCGGACATAAGTAAACACCGAGTTAGGATATAAGTTAAGGAATAAGTGATGGGTTAAGGAGTTGAGAAGTTAGAGTGAGTAGAGTCAGATGACCACTAATAAGTGTGGATCGTCTTTACCGTCTACGGACGTTATAAATTCGTTAACCGAAACAGTGGCGGATACGAATCTAATGTGAGTTATGCTTGTTCAGATGGCAGGACGTCCTAGAGGAGGCCGAGGTCGTGGCCAGGGCAATGATGCTTCAGGGATACCGGGAGGGCAGACGATCGCCGAGATCGTGGCTGCCGCATTAGGGCACATGGGCTACCAGCCTGGTGTGGGTGCACCACCTCCACCGCCACAACCCAGGGAACCAAATTTGGTGAAGAGTCTTGCAGACCTTCGACCCGCACACTTCAAGGGGGAGACCGATCCCGCCAAGCTTGAGGCGTACATCTCCGAGCTGGAGACCGCCTTTGAGACCCTTGATGTCCCTGCTGGGATCAAGGTGCGTCTGGCTGCTTTCTATCTGAAGGGGGCGGCAGGCGATTGGTGGAAGCTGGTGAGGGCCGAGCATGTGGCCAATCCAAGTCGGCTGGGAGCAGTACACCGCCTTGCTACGAGCAAAGTACTACCCCGCCCATGTCCAGACGAAGAAGCGCTTGCAGTTGGATGCGCTTAAGCAGACCGACAAGATGACGGTGGACGAGTATTACACAGAGTTCACCGCCTTGCTCCGTCTTCTACCAGGTCTTGGGTATTCCGACCAGATACTGGTGGACCGCTTCTATGGCGGGCTTAGCCACCGACTCCGCTACGGCATGGGGCCGACGAGTTACTACCTTGCAGGTAATAAGAATATTTGATATTTGAGTAAGTAAATGAGTAAGAAATGGTTAAGTGAATAAGATTTAGTTTGTGAGAAATAAGAGGAACTAATACCTTTGGAAGAAGGAGTGCTATCATGCCGCTGCTAAAGTTGAGATAACCGTCCAACTGAGGGACGAGGACAATGCCAAAAGAAAGAGTGCTGGGAAAAGTGCAGAACACCAAGGGCAAGGAGGGTACAAGAAACAGAAGTACCAACCTCAAGCCCAAAAGAACCCGAACCAAAAGGGAAAGGAGGAAAAGGAGAAGGCTACTGATGAGCCACTGAAACTGACTTATGCTTATGCTGCTAAGCCCCTGCGCTCCAGGGCGCCAAAGAGTAAGGAAATACATTATGAGTAAATAAGAATGGTTGACAACATTGAGACACAATCACTGATGCAATGCTTAATCAGGTACTGAGACTGGTAAGGAAACCGGAGGTGGCTACCAACGGCACTACTATTGCCAGAGGTGCAAGGGGGACCACCCCGGAGTTGACTGCAGGGGGAATAAGGTGGAGTGTAACTTTTGTGGAGCACTTGGGCACCGGGCATATGAGTGCTACGGGAACCCGGAGAGTAAGAATTACAGACCCAGTTTTAAGATTAAGGCCAAGACCGATCAGGGATCTGGATCCGACGGTCAGAGGAGGGGGCAGCAAGCTGCAGACAAGAACCCACGGGTGACCCAGAAGTCGGGACCCACACTACACATGGTGGACCGGGACGATGAGCCTGAACCCTCATCGAGGCCAGATACCGCTATAACCATTTAGTGATAAAACTACCTGCTTACCGCATTATCATGCATGTTTGGTGAATAATTGAGTTAAGTAAGAATGAGATGAGATTAGAATTTAAGTAAGATATAATCTACTACCACTTTAGGAAGCTTCAACATCTGCTATCCAATACCATGCACCTAACCCGGAGCACACCGACATCGAAACCATAGACTTTCCAACCGAATAATGTCAGGTTATCCGCCCAGGTATGATCTTATTAAGGGGATACCTGACACCCGAAGCGCAAATAGCCATCATCAGGAAATGCAGTCAACTAGGAATGAGACCGGGAGGTTTTTATACACCAGTACCCAGGGGGAGCAAAGATGAGATTAAAAATGATGAGCTTAGGCAAGGATTGGAATCCGTATGCCAATAACTACCAAACCACGAGAATGCAAGATGGAGCCTCACCACCGGGGATACCCGAAGAGTTCCATCCAGTTATTACACAAGTCGTGGAAATCGCTCAGCAATTGGAAGCTGAACCGATTCCAGACATTCAAGTAGACATTTGCATTGTGAACTTCTACGAGAAGGATGGGCAACTTGGACTACACCAGGATAAGGACGAGACAACAGAGTCTCTCGAAAGAGGGATACCCGTAGTGTCTTGGTCCATTGGGGATGATGCAGAGTTTTTATACGGCGAGCAGAAGCGTGCGGACCGTGCGAATAAGTTGGTACTTAAGTTTAGAGATGTATTAGTTATGGGAGGAGAATCAAGGATGTTATACCATGGGATTAAGAGAATCAAGCTGAATACAGCACCATCAGCAGTAATCAATGTGACACACATGAGACCCGGAAGGTTAAACCTAACCTTTAGACAATATTAGTCATGTAATGCTTTAGTGTGGGATAAGGAATGGGATGTAAGATTTAAGCGCATGTTGTAAACAGAATGGTTATGAATAAAATAACAGTGTTGTTCACATATATTGTTACGACTCTTGTTATACCATCAATACTCATGAAGCTTGTGAACACAATTAGGTCATGGACTCGGTACGGAAGGTGCGCTAAGCATACTTACAGAGGCATAGGCCGACCCCAGCGGTACTATCCTCACCGGCACCTTTCCGATTAATAGGATTGAGGCATCAGTTCTCTTCGACTCAGGGGCCTCGCATACCTTTGTCTCGGCATCATTCGTGAGCAGGTTGGGGCTAGACGCTGATGAGCTACCCGACTTCACGGTTACGCTCCCGTCTAAGGAGAAGGTTCGTTGCACTCGCTACTACCGAGGAGCCATTGTCAGAATTAAGGGGGAAGACTTCCCAGTCAGTTTTATTGAGTTCAGTGAGCTAGGATTTGATGTTATCTTCGGGATGAACTGGTTGGAGCGGCACAAGGGACGTATCCTCTGCGCCGAGCATAGATTGCTGCTCAGGAGTCCGTCTGGGGTAACAATATCATACCGCCAGAGGCCCAGAGAGCCTTCGACTAAGATCATAACCGCCATGGCAATGTATAAGGAATTGAGAAGAAAGGGAGAAGTGTACCTCTGCAATGTACAGGACATAGAGAGAGACCCCGAGTTCGACCCCGACTTACCGGTAGTGTCGGAGTTCCCCGACCTATTCCCATGGAACTGCCCGGCATGCCACCCACTCGGGAGGTAGAGTTCACCATCGAGCTGCTACTTGGTACCGGACCTATAGCCAAGGCACCATACCGCATGGCTCCGGCAGGAATGACTGAGTTAAAGGAACAACTGAAGGACTTGTTGGATAAAGGATTTGTAAGACCAAGTGTGTCACCATGGGGAGCGCCAGTCCTCTTCGTGAAGAAGAAGGATGTTAGTCTCCGCCTCTGCATCGACTACAGAGAGCTGAATGCAGTGACAGTGAAGAATAAGTACCCACTACCCCGCATTGACGATCTGTTCGATCAGTTGAAGGGAGCATCTGTGTTCTCCAAGATTGATCTCAGATCGGGCCATTAAGGAGGGAGACATTGAGAAGACGTCATTCCGGACACGATACGGCCACTATGAGTTTACAGTGATGCCGTTCGGTTTGTCGAACGCACCGGCGAAGTTTATGGATCTGATGAACCGCTTGTTTCGGGAGCAGTTGGACAAGTCGGTTGTGGTGTTTATTGATGACATTTTGATATACTCGAAATCTAAGGTTGAACATGAGGAACATCTAAGGAGGGTATTGGAAATATTGAGGGAGAACAAGCTATATGCTAAGTTCTCCAAATGTGAGTTTTGGCTTGACCAGGTCTCTTTCCTAGGTCATGTCATCTCGGATGCTGGGATCTCAGTGGATCCAGCAAAGATAGATTCGTATGTACTTGGCCAAGGCCGAAGATTGTTACCGACATCCGGAGCTTTCTCGGTCTGGCAGGTTACTACAGGAGGTTTGTTAGGGATTTTAGCAAGGTCGCAAAACCGATGACCAGTCTGATGAAGAAAGATGCACCGTTCGTATGGACGGCTGACTGTGAGAAATCATTTCAGAGCTTGAAGGACTCACTGACCACTGCACCGGTTCTGACCATTCCAGACGGTACAGAAGGCTTTAAGGTTTATTGTGATGCATCCGGCAGAGGGCTGGGTTGCGTGCTCATGCAACATGGCAAGGTGGTGGCATATGCCTCACGCCAGTTGAAGAAACATGAGGAGAACTACCCCACACATGATTTAGAGCTGGGAGCTGTAGTCTTCGCTTTGAAGATATGGCGCCACTACTTATACGGGGTTAGTGTGACAATCTACACCGATCATAAGAGTTTGAGATACATATTCACTCAGAAAGAGTTGAATCTTCGATAGAGGAGATGGTTAGAGTTTCTGAAAGACTATGACATTGACCTCCAATACAAAGAGGGAAAGGCCAATGTTGTAGCGGACGCCCTGAGCCGTCGAGCACACTCACTCCATTCGCTAGTTTCTTTCTCCAGCTTGGTTGATGAGGTGCGAGAGGCTCAGAGGACAGATGAGTACACGAGAGAGGTCAGACAGAAGCTGACAGATGGTACCTTTGAGAGTCAGAAATACGACTTCAGACTTCATGATGATGATCTGATCAGACTTAAGGGCCGGTTATGCATACCACGGGGCAACACGGATCTGAAAGACCGTATACTTAGGGAATCACACTGTTCTTCAGTTTCCATCCATCCGGGAGCCTCTAAAATGTATAAAGACATGAAGAGATACTTCTGGTGGTCGGGGATGAAGACAGATGTTACCGAGTTCGTCTTGAGGTGTCTCACGTGCCAGAAGGTAAAATTCGAGCACCGACGACCGGGCGGAATGGTACAATCGATGCCAGTTCCGGAATGGAAGTTCCATGATATCTCCATGGACTTTGTAGTTGGACTTCCACCTGCTAGGGGAGGTCTCAACATGATATGGGTGGTGGTGGATCGCCTTACCAAAGTAGCCCGATTCATACCGATGAAGGATACTTGGAAGGTGACCAAATTAGCTGAGTTGTTTGAGAAAGAAATCATGAGACATCACGGGATACCGAAGACCATAGTGTCAGATAGAGATACCAGATTCCTTTCGAGGTACTGGAGAGCTACTAGAGAAGCGTTGGGTACAGAACTCAAGCTGAGTACCGCGTTCCATCCTCAGACAGATGGTCAGACTGAGCGTACTATTCAGACACTCGAGGACATGCTGAGATGTGCCTTAGACTTCCAGGGCAGTTGGATTGACAGACTACATCTGATCAAGTTTTCATACAACAACAGCTATCACGCTTCGATCAAGATGGCACCTTTTCAAGCGTTGTACGGTAGACCATGTCGTACACCGCTCTGCTGGGATGAGTCAAGTGAGACGGTCATTTTAGGACCAGAGTACTTAGAGCAAGTTAAGGCTGAAGTTCAGCAAATCAGGGAGAACATGAAAGCTGCTCAAGATAGGCAGAAGTCGTATGCTGATGTTCGACGACGGGACCTGGAGTTCGCAGTGGGCGACCAGGTATTTCTGCGAGTTTCACCGATGAAGGGTGTATTCAGGTTTGGGCAGAAGGGCAAATTAAGCCCGAAATTTGTTGGTCCTTATGAGATTACGGAGCGGGTGGGCCCGATTGCTTACAGGTTGAATTTACCTGCTGAGCTGGGTAAAGTGCATGATGTTTTTCATGTTTCACAGCTAAAGAAATACATGCACCACCCCTCCCATGTGTTAGAACCTGAGAGGTTGACTTTAGAACCGAATATGAGATCCGTGGAGACTCCTCAGAGAATCTTGGACAGTAAGACTAGGGACACTCGCCACAAGTCAGTGCGACTGGTGAAGGTTCTCTGGTCTAACCAGGATGTCGAAGAGGCCACGTGGGAATTAGAGGATAAGATGAGGGCGAAGTACCCTTCTTTTTTTATTGACTAGATTGTCTGTATAGGGTACAGGGTGTACCCCTTTTTAAGGGGGGGTAGAGCTTCCTCGCTTTTGAGTTAAGAAACAAACTTGTTATCGTTTGTTTGGTTGTCTAAGATGTGAATTTGTGTGTAAGTTGCTACACTTTGGTGTTAAGTTTGAGTTATGTATAATACTTATGTATTGTATTTGAGATTGACCTTTGAGTCTTGAGGTGTGTGAATGTGAATATAAGATGTGGTTTTAAGATTAAGGGAATTGAGTACCGTGAATGGTTAAGCATATATGTGAACTTTGGGGACAAAGTTCTTTTAAGGGGGGTAGATTGAAATACCCCAAACTTAGATATGGGGTTTAAAAGATAAAATAAGTTATAAGGAGGCTAAATAATGCCTTAGAAACATTAAGAAACATTTCTAATCAAAGACAAATAAGGAAACACCAAAAGAGCAGTATAAGCAAAAACGTGCTCTAAGCTTAGAGAGACTTGGGAGAGTACCCAAATATTGTTCTAAGACCTTAGTAATATTCTAATGGTCATTTTAAATCAATTACCAAAGAAAACCAAGCTTGAAAACAAGTTAAAACACAAAATGTGCTTTAAGGAGTCTTAAAGCACATTTTTGAAAAATTGTCTTGTAAATGGGTTTTGAATGGCTAAATGCCCATCATTACTCTTTAATTAGCATTTGTACTAATTAGTATCACATTAGGAAGTCTAAATAAATGGGAAATCAAAAATTTCACAACGATGTGCCTTGTTTTGTGAATAGTAATTCAATTAAGCTAGTTTATAACATAAGTCAATATAAGTGAGATATTTGGTCAACAAAGACTTAAGTACCCCTTGTTACTTAATGGGGGCCGGTTTTTACAAGGTGAGTCACCACCTTTATTAGTTATTAAGTAAACAAAGAATTATAAAGCAAAACTACTATTTACTTTATAAGATAAATATCCTACCTTTAATCATCTCTCTCCTCATCTCTTCATTCTCTCTTGTTCCCACGGTTTTGAGCTGCTCTCTCCCTTCTCCATTAACGTGAAGAACAACCCCATGCTAGCTCCATCTTCCTTTGTACACTACTTACTCATTTTAGCTCCAAAACCAAAACAAATTACATATTCTTCTTAGTTAGCTCAAGCTCTCTCTTTCTATCTTTTCAAAACTTCAAGAGCTCCATTTTGGTGCCAAGCCAAACCACCATTAGAGGAGGAAACTCAAGCTTGGAGACTCCATTGGCTTCTCCATTCTCTTAAGGTAAAGAAAGTGTAAGAAAATCTAGGTTTCCATCACTTTTCTTCTTGACCGAAAATGTATGCTCATGAGGCTTCATTTTAATGCCTTGTTCTAGCTTGTTTTCTACTCTTCAAAGGATTGAGGAGGTCCTTCTTGCTTCATATCCAAGCTTGTCTTGAGAAACCAAGGTAAAACAATCACCTTAATACCTTAAAGCACATTTTTAACCTAGGGTTTGTTCCTTAGGGTTAATGTATTATCTAGTACTCATTGGAGTCATTGGATATTGGTTAGAACATTGGCAAGGAGATATATATTGGTGACCGAGATTGAGCAAGGAAAAACCTAAGGAAGAAAGTTTTTAAAGCTTGTAAAAGAACAAGGTAAATTACTTACCTTAAGGTGTTTTATTGTCTAAGGGAATGGGATTTAGATATGTGATGAGTTTAGTGTAAGGTTTACATTAGAAAAGGGCTATATATGAAGAGGGGAAAATATGCCCAGAAGCCCCAAAGAAAGAGCAATATCCCAACAAAGCAAAGGAGCAGGGAAGATGAAGGCCAAGGCGACGACCGAGCGTCCCTGTCAAGGCCCACACAGGCCACAGCATTGACCGGTCGTTTATGACCGTCCCCAGGACCCTAGAACATATCCATAGAGGGCGACCCGTGTGTGACCGGTCGCCCAAAGGGAGCACTACGACCGGTCGCCTATGGCTAATCGCCAGGGATACGAGATATAGCATAAGAGGGCCCGGTCGTTTGTGACCGGTCACCAAATACGCCGAGTATAGCACGAGTAACGACCGGTCAATAGGAGAATAAAGCAAGTACAGGTAGCGATCGAAAAGTAAGGAAATTAGGGTAAGATATTTACCAGATATTTTGTAGGCCTGTGAGAAACACTATAAATAGGGGTTCGCCCCCTCAATAAAAGGCACGCGAACAATACTTGAGAATTTTCACTGTTGCATTGCGTTGTTATTACGAATCTCTCTCTACCCCCTGTTTCTGCGCCCCCCTTTTCGGTAACAAGGTAACTCGATAGAACCGGTAGAACTCGACGATAGGTTAGAATCCCGACCATTAAATTACGTGAGAGGACTGTGTGAGGATCTAGGAATTTATACCATTTCATTTGGCGCCGTCTGTGGGAAACGAACAACTCAGATCTAGCAACCACGAGTCCACCAACGAGAGTAATAACTTTGGAGAACATACGAAGTCGACATATTTAAGAACGGAACTGTGTTTTTTGCAGGTTAGGTACGGAAATGGCACCCGGGACAAGGAAAAATCTGCAAACCAACGACGGAAGTACTGGACCCGAGACAACCCACAACTCCATTTCCAAAAAAGACTTGGAGAACATGCTGACGAGCCTCACCAGATCCATCGACGAGAAAATCGTGGAAGGAAACGAGCTCCTGCAACAAGAATTGATGCAGAGAGACGAGGAATTCCAGTGAAAGTGGGAGGAGATGTCGGAGGCGATATATCTCCTGAAGGGTCGGGATGCGGCCGGGAGCAATGACGGGAAAAGAAGCACCCGAGGGGAGGCCTTAATCACTATCGAGGAGGAAGAAGATGATGCCATCGACATGAGCCTATACCCCTTCTCCGAGAAGATCCGTAGAGCTAAACTCCCGCCCCACTTCGTCACCCCGGCGGTGGAGAAGTATGACGGTACTGGGGATCCTGCTCAGCACATTATGAAGTTCATGTTCGCCATGAACACCCAGGGGATTAGCTCCCTCGCCTTGTGCAACTTGTTCCCAGGAACACTCTCCAAGAGAGCCTTGAGCTGGATCTCGTCTAGACCACCCCAGTCGATCTCCAGTTTCAAACAGCTAACCGAGGAATTCCAGCAATACTTCGCGGCTAGCAAAAAGGTAAAAAGGGAAACGATAGAGCTCATGGATGTGAAACAGGCGAAGAGAGAGACTGTAAAGGAGTACAGCGAGCGGTTCCACAAGCAGGTGGCTGAAATCGACGATATCGATGAGAAGATACTGATCAAAGCCTTCGGTAATGGCTTGGCCCACCCCCGCCTCGCTGGGAAGATAGCCACCAAGGCGCCGAAATCGCATGGTGAGTTAGCCGAGATGATCCACGACTTCCTCAAATCGGAAGTTGCGGAGAATAAGGCCAAGGAACTCCTCAATACTTCAACTCCCGCCGGGGGAGAAGAACGGAAACCGACAGGAGGGGTCGTTACGACCGGAGGGTCGCACCAAGGGGGAAGCCGATACAAACCTTATTCCAAGACCCTGGCCCCCCAGGGACAGCAGGCCTCGAGCTCCAGAGCCTTCCCAACGGTACTAATAGATCCAGGGAAATATGTCGCTGCCGTAAGAGAAGGACTCCTACCCCCACCAAGAAAGCCTAACCCAGGAGAAGTGCCGGTGGCATTCTGTGAGTATCATGGACACCGCAGCCACAGGACCATCAATTGCGCAAAACCTCGCCAAGGAGTTAAGGCAGATCAAGGAGAACAAGAAAAGGAGGGGAGCCCAACATAGGCAGCACTATGTGGCGCCAGTCCTCCCGGCCGAAGCCAGAAGAAGAAGTCCACCCAGAGTTGGACCATAGCAAGTCCTTCGGGGTAATCACAGGTCTGTAGATTACATAGGGTAATCCTCTAAGGAAGGGGGCGAAGTCCCCCTCTAGAAAGAAAGAATCATCTTTGTACCCCGCGGGAGGCCGTAGCTTGCCACTACTTTATTAAAGCTTTTTTACCGTATAAATGCTTGTAGCCCGATAAAGTTTCACGTATCTCCAAATTTACAAATAAACAATGCTAACAAAACAAGACAAGGAAACTAATGAAACTTCCCTTGAGAATGTTCACAGGACTATTCTTAGAAGTAGGGCCCCTGACCCCCAATGAAAGAAAAAGACACGTCCACGAGGTTCACCGGGAACTCCCGGACAAGAAGGATGCAAAGCACCAAAAGCTTCCTCCCATCTACTTCACTGAGGATGATGAAGACGGAGTCCTGTACCCGCATAACGACCCGCTGGTCATAAGGGCCCAGGTGAACGACCGCATGATGGAAGGAATCTTGGTCGACAGCGGTGCAGGTGCAAATGTCATTTCTGCCGAGGCAGTAAAGAAACTCGAGATACCGGAAGATAGGATCAAGCCCGATTCAGCTGTACTGGGTGGCTTCGTAGGAGGGATCTCGGCTAAGTCTACAGGGAGCATCGACTTCACCATCACACTAGGGCAAGGGGATGAGAGGCGCACGGAGGAATTGACGGCCTTCATCCTTCCCGGGCTCTCTGGATACAACATGTATCTCGGGCGACCGGGAATCAACGCCTTCAGAGCCATTTGTAGCACCCACCACCTGAAAATAAAGTACCTGACCAGGTCGGGGAAACTCGTTACGGTGAGAGGAAGCCAGAAAGTTGCGCGGGTATGCGAGGTACGAATCATGGAGAACCTACCAGGAAACGAGACCGTCAAAACCATGGGATCCGAGAAGGAATTCGAGGGAAAGCTCCCCCTCCCCGACGAAACAGCGGAGCGGTACGAAGCTCCCGCTGACCTCCCAAAAGAGGTACCTCTACGAACTGACCCCAGCAAATTCTTTAAAATTGGAAATGCCTTTGACAGCGAAGATCAAGTCCATCTAACAAGATTCCTGGAAAAAAGAAGGGCCACGTTCGCCTGGAGCACAGAGGAGATGCCCGGAATAGATCCAAACGTTATCCAGCATAACCTCAACGTGGACCCAGCGCACCCAGCAATCCGCCAAAGGAAAAGGGAGATCGGGGCAGAGAGGGACCAGGCTGCTCGAGAAGAGCTCCGAAAACTCCTGCAAGCAGGTTTCATCAGAGAAGTGACATACCCCAAGTGGCTAGCAAACGTGGTTATGTTAAGAAAGTCTAGCGGGAAATGGAGAATGTGTGTGGATTTCATGGACCTAAACAAAGCATGCCCCAAAGATTTTTACCCACTGCCATCAATAGATCGGTTAGTCGTCTCATCGGCCCAAAACTCTGTCTTAAGCTTCCTGGACGCATTCTCCGGGTATAACCAGATAAAGATGAACGAGAAGGACTCCGAGAAAACTTCTTTCGTCACCTCAGCCGGAATCTTCTGTTACAAAGTGATGCCATTCGGATTGAAGAACGCCGGAGCAACTTTCCAAAGGATGATCGACAGAGTATTCCGGGAGCAACTCTCGAGAAATGTGGAAGCTTATGTGGATGACATAGTCGTGAGAAGTCCATCCAAAGAACAGCACATGAAAGACTTGAAAGAGACGTTCACCACACTCGACAAATTCCAAATCAAGCTAAACCCGGAGAAATGCGTATTCGGGGTCACCAAAGGAAAATTCCTTGGTTTCATCGTTGGGCAGCGGGGAATAGAGGTCGATCCGGAAAAGACCCAGGCGATTCTCAACCTTAGCCCCCCCAGAAGCATCAAGGACGTCCAGGCCCTCAACGGGAGACTCACCGCCCTAAGCAGGTTTTGTTCAAAATTGCAGGAAAAGGCAATCCCATTTTTTAACACATTGAGAAAGAACAGCTAGTTCCAGTGGAGCCAAGAATGCAAAGAAGCCTTCGAGAAGATCAAAGAAATGCTTCGAGAGTTACCCAAGCTGGGAGTCCCAATGCCCGGTCAAGACCTCTACCTCTACCTATCCGCATCGGCATGGGCGGTGGCAGCGGTCCTAATCATGGAAGACGAAAAGAAGGAGATCCTCGTCTACTACACCAGAAAGATCCTGACTCCCGTGGAAAGACGCTACACCAATATTGAAAAAGTCTTTCTAGCCCTAGTGGTGGTATCCCGGAAGCTTCGACCGTACTTCCAATCGCACCGAATCCTTGTAAGGACTAACTGGCCGCTGAAACAAATAACGAATAACCCCAATGCGTCAGGACGCATGGTAAGCTGGGCAGTTGAACTCACCCAATACGAAATCAACTTTTTACCGCGAACAGCGATCAAAGCTCAGGCCCTAGCGGACTTCATAACAGAGACTAGCTTTGACCAAGAAGAGGGAAAGCCACCCACCCCCTTCATCGTTCAAGTAGACGGCGCTAGGTGCAAGACGGGAGCGGTAGTGGGGATTGTAGTCCAGACTCCCGACGGACGGGACATCAACTACGCCTTCCGACTGGAGTTCGAGGTAACCAACAACGAGGCCGAATACGAAGCTCTCATTCAAGGCCTAGAGGTTGCCATCGCCCTAGGCGCAACAGACCTGGAGATATACTCAGACTCCTTGCTGGTCACCCGGCAGCACGACAACATGGAGGTACTTGCTAAGGGTCCAAGAGCTAAAAGCAAGCTTCTCAAGATGTGAGCTGAAACACCTTCCTCGGACAAAAAACACCGAAGCGGACGCGCTAGCAAAATTAGCAAGCATGGCCGAAAGAATACCAAGTAAGGTATGGTTGGAGACGAAGACCAATCCAAGCGTAGACGAGGCACAGGTCCTGGCGACTGAGCCCCTCGCGCCTGAGGAATCTTGGATGACCCCAATCGTGGAGTACATCCTTGAAGGGAAATTGCCCCCGGAGGAAAAAGAGGTCAGGACCATGAAACGACGAGCGGCATCATTCTTTTTCGAGGAAGGGCC
The DNA here is from genome assembly GCA_023374045.1 of Limonium bicolor. Lineage (NCBI taxonomy): Eukaryota > Viridiplantae > Streptophyta > Magnoliopsida > Caryophyllales > Plumbaginaceae > Limonium > Limonium bicolor. The sequence continues at coordinate 176,668,529 of CM041780.1, read as the reverse complement.
TCTACAAAAGATCGTTCGCCAGGCCCGCCCTCAGATGCGTCACGGACGAGGAGGGAGGTGAGCTTATAAAGGAGGTACACGAAGGGGTTTGCGGAAACCACTAGGGGGAAAGAACCACGACCCACAAAATCATGAGGCTCGGCTACTACTGGCGAGAATGCAAGACCACTGCAAGGAATACATTCGGAAATGCGCCAGGTGCCAAGAGCACGGAAGCAAGATACATAACCCCCCAGCCGTGCAAAAGGCCATACTATCCCCGGTCCCGTTCGCAATGTGGGGGTTGGATATCATTGGCCCCTTCCCGGAAGCATCTCCCGGGAGGTTCTAGTTCGTGTGCGTGGCCATTGATTACTTCACAAAATGGGTCGAAGCAATGCCAACCGTGTCCATCACAGCCAAGAAGTCGCAAGAATTCGTATGGAAACACATTGTGTGTAGATTCGGGTTGCCAAGGATCATAATAACCGACAATGGGACGCAGTTCAACTGCGACAGTTTCCGGGAGTTTTGTGAACAGTGGAAAATCGAGGTAAGATTCGCGTCGGTGGCACACCCCCAGGCCAACGGACAGGTCGAGAACGCAAACGGACAGATCATAAAAGCTTTAAAGAGAAAGTTAGGAGGCAAGAAAGGAGGATGGGCCGAACTATTACACCAAATCCTGTGGTCCTACCAAACGATGGAAAAGGGACCGACTGGAGAAACACCTTTCAGATTAACTTACGGTCTGGAGGCAGTCGTCCCGGCTGAAATTATGATCCCGTCAGTCGTTGCGAATCCTATGACGAGCAGCTCAACAATGAAGGGATAAAAGACTGCCTAGACCTGCTCGAAGAAAAGAGAGCCGTTGCGGCCGCCCGGATGGTGAAGGACAAGAGGAAAGTAGAGAGGTACTTCAACCGCAAAGTCAGAGAACGAAGTTTTGTCCCTGGCGAGCTTGTCCTAAGGGAGGTTAAGCAGCCCAAAAAGCTCGACCCCCAGTGGGATGGTCCTTACATTATCGATCAAAAGGTTGGACGAGCTTCATATCACCTGAAGAATGTCGAGGGATACGAATTGCCCCATTCCTGGCACGCAGAATGCCTCAAGAAATTTAATGTATGAAAATCGATGTAACGCGTTGACAACATCAATAAAGAGATTATTTTTGGAAAGATTCGAACGCTAAAAGAAACACCCGGGCCATGCCCTACAGGATGTAATGCCCTGTAAAAGAAACACCCGGGCCATGCCCTACAGGATGCAATGCCCTGAAAATCTTGCTATGAGTTGTCGCGCTCAAACAAGAGCAAAAACGGAAAACCCATCTCTGGAAACTCTGGGAGCTCTGGTCGCCTGTAATGGGTGAATCATTAGGTGTGGGACGCCACACCGTACCTCAGCTGAATCCCCCTTGCAAACTCTTTCTCCCTCTCGCGAGAAAAAGAAAAAGGGGGAACAATCGCGAGTACCATCGCTTGGCTACCAAAAGCAAGGATAGGGAAAGGACAAACAGAAACGCCCGGTCACTAAGAACGACCGGGCGAGGGCAAGAACGACCAGTTGTCAAAAACGACCAAGTCACATCCTTAAAAACGGAGCGACCGGTCGCTTGAGCACGACCGGTCGCGCCCGCAAAACAAATCGACTAAGGAAGGCAATCGGTAACACGCGCAAAACGAAAGCGACCGGTCTAAGAGAACGACCGGTCACGAAACAAAAAAGGCACTAATTAGTGAAATAACTGGTGAATAATTCCATTAACTGTTGAAGGCACGTGTACATCAAAACCAAAAGAGGGGAAAGAAAACTAAAACTAATCTAAGTTTTTCGCTGGCCTATCTAAAGTCTCTTTTACAGCATCGAGATCCGTGGCAGCGACCCCTTGAACGCTCTCCGAAGACCCGGACCTCCCGGCGGAGGATCGGAGGCCTACGCCACCCTGATGCGCGGTACTCTCGGGAGGAAGAAAAGACGCCTGACCAGGAACAAAGCATGTCTCCCCAGGAAGACGCCCGAACTTCTCAAGCACCTCGTAAAAGGAGGTCTTCTGAGCAACCTCCTTAAAAGACAACTCCCAGTAGAGACCATCATCCATGACTTCCCCCCTCCACGTAAAGAACCTCGAGACAATTTGGCGGCACGACTTGACCATCCTCCCACATTGAGAGGTGAAGGATTCCTTCAAGTGAGCAAATTTCATGCTCTGCTTTTGCAGGTCCTCTCGCACCTTCCGGGAATAGGTCTCGAGACCGGCCACCTGCTGCTCTAGGGTGTGGGCGTAAGCCCGGTACCGATCACGGTTGGCATTCGCGGCAATCAGCTCTTCTTCAAGATCATCAATCCGCAGGTTCAGCTTCTCTAACCCCTCGACGGGATTCCCAGGCCTCAGGCCTAAGTAAAGAGAAAGGGAGGAGAAAGATTTTCATTAAAGAAGTGGGAAAAGCAGCATAGGACGATTGGGAAAGCGAAGAATTACCTCTCGTGGCCAGCTCGGAGTTTTCTAGCCGCAACCTAGCAGACTCCTCCTCCAACATCCTTACTTTCTCTTCGGAAGAAAGTCGTTGCTCTGTGGAAGCCGCAAGCTCATCAGACAACCTACGGAGCTTGGCGGATAACTTCTCCTCGCCCGCCCGGGCCACCTCCTCCGTCTTTGCCTCGGAGGACGACAACTCCCTTTTCAGGAGAGCATTCGCCTCGGAGGCAGAATGAAGCTCTTGGGAAAGTTTGGCCCTATCCTCAGCAAGCAAAGCTTTCTCCTGCGCCAAAGTGGCCTTCTCGATGCAAAGTTTCTCGACCTCTTGATCGTGGGAAACCCGGGCCTGCTCCATCAAGGACTCCAAGTCAGAAAAGGCATGCAACCGGGCGTCGGCAAACTCACTTCGTACCTTTTTAAGAGACGCGGCTTCCGTCTCCAATGACCGGACCTGACCCTTGAGGGAGAAATTCTCCTCACGCAGCCTCTTTAACTGCTCCTCGTACTCATCGCTTTGCTTCGTGCACGCCCGGCGAGCATCGCCCAGCTCCTTCTTTATAGTCGCGGTCTGCTCACGCACCCGCCGGGAGATCTCCTCTTGAACATTGTCAACGAAGATGCTGTTGGAGGACCGCTCTATCCTTAACTCCTCTCGAGCATTGCGGGCCCGGCATTCCTCGAGGTAGAGCTTCGAGCGGAGGGCCCGGGTGTGCACGTCCACACTTTGGGCAAAAGCCACCGTCTGTACAAAATGAAACAGTGAGAGTAAGCAAATCCAAAAGAGACATACAAAACCGACGTTAAGACAAACCACTCACCCGGTAGATACCCTGCCACAAATAATTGAGCGAGTCATCTAGAGGGAAAGAGTGGCGCATGATAGCATCCGCTCCGCCCCCTCCAATCCTCAACCTCTCCTTTGCCGCAGTAATAGTCTTCATCGGGGCAAAGAGACCGTCGGGAGAGTCAGACCGGCGAATTGCTTCCTTCCACAAGTCAAAATAGGAAGACGACTCGGTCACAGGCAATAAAGGGAGAGGGTGGCCGCGGTGGTAGAACCATCCCTCCTTTCCAGACGGCCCACAGAAAGAATCACTGGTGGGCGGAGGAGGTGAGGACGGTGTGGCGGTATCAGCATCCTTCGCCGCCTCAGGGCCCGGGGGCACCCCCTCGCCTGCGCTCGGCGTAGCACCCGCCCCGCAGACGCCTCCCCCCGGGAGAGGAGCCCCGGGCCCAGAAGGGGCAGCCTCCTCCTAAGGCTCCCGTCGTGGAGTTGTATCTGAATCACCTGATTCATCAAGGTGCACTATATCAGAGGCCTTCGTCCTTTTGGCCATATGTTTCACCTTACCCTTCGAAGCAAGGGTCTTCTGGCGATGCTGAGTAGGGGTGAAATACCCCAAACCTTGATATGTGGTTTAGATATTAAACTATGGTAAGTAAAGGCTAAAAAAGTGCCTTAGAAACATCAGTGAACAATTAAACCATAGTAAAATGCAATAAAGCACTAAGATACAGTTTGAGCAAAAACATGCTGTAAGCTAGGAGTGAACTTGGTTAGGACCCAAAGACCCTACCAAGACATAGTAATATTCAATTATGATTTAATAAGGCTAATTAAGTCCTTAGGAAACTTTGGTAGACAGTTAAACCAAACGAAACACAAATAAATACCTTAAGGTCAATATGGGCTAAAAAGTGCTCTAAGCTTGGGATAAATTTGTATAAGACCTAATGGTCATACCTATACCTTATAAATATGTTAATGAACATATTAAATCAATTACCAAAGAAAACCAAGCTTGAAAACAAGTTAAAACACAAAAAGTGCTTTAAGGAGTCTTAAAGCACGTTTTTGAAAAATTGTCTTGTAAATGAGTTTTGAATGGCTAAATGTCCATCATTACTCTTTAATTAACATGTGTACTATATAGTATCACATTTAGAAGTCATATCAAGGGAAATCAAAAATTTCACAACAATGTGCCTTGTTTTCATGAATAGTAACTTTTATAAGCTAGTTTGTAACATATAATGTTATAAGTAATTAAATTGACAAATAAAGACTAAAATGCCCTTATGTAATAAAGGGGGCCGGTTTCCTTAAGGTGTGACTCACCACTCTCTTGTTAATTTACTAGAAAAGAAAGGATGACTAATTAAGGTACATATTTGCTTTATAAGTTACAAATATCTTCTAAAAAGCAAGTCTATCTTCATTCTCCTTCCTTTCTCATTTCACATGGTTCCAACCTTCTCTTTCTCCCTTCTTGCTGTTCCTCACGGTAATACAGCACCACCACCATGGAAGTCCATCTTTGATCCTTGTAAAATCTAGCTCACTTAACCAAATCAAAAAAACAAAACCACCATTCTCTTCCTCTCATCAAGCTCTTCATTCCTATCTTCTCAAAATTCAAGACCACCATTTCGGTGCCATGGAGTTCCACCATTGATGGAGCTTAAGCTTGTGTTTCTACATATTATTACTCTTCTTTGCTTCTAGGTAAGGAAACTCAAAGAAAAATCAAGTTTCCTCCATGTTTTGTTGTTGTCCGAAAATCACCATTAATGGTGCTCATGTGTGTTGCTTTGTTCTAGCTCCATTTGAATCTTTCAAGGATAGGTGGAATCCTCTCTTCATAGATATTCAAACTCCCTTCAAAGATCAAGGTAAAACAACTACATTAATGTTTTAGAAACAATGTAAACCTAGGGTTTACAATGAGTTTAAGCTTGAAGCTTGTATACTCATTTCATTGCTTGTATATTGTTAGTAGTTGACAAAAACCAACACCCCACCGGTTTTACAAGGAAACAAGAAAGAAGTTTGTGAGGAAAAAGAGGTAACAAGCTATCTCAATGTAGTTTAAATGCCTTAGGAAAATGAGCTGATTTGCTTAATAAAATACCTAAGGAGCCAATGGTGAATGACCTAGAGAAATGCTCTCAAGGAGTTATTAAGGGCATATGTATTGTTGGGTGTATTTGCAGGTCAAAGGCATTATTTATGTGGGAAATTCAGTGTTTAAGGTTTATGCAATTTAAGGGCCTAAGAGCCATGTTATTTAAGGGCCTAAGCGCCAAGCAATTTAAGCTTATGCACTATATTGTGATGTAGTGCTAAATGTGTGAAGTTTGTGTATAAAATGTGTTTGATGGATTTTAGGTGTTCTTGAATGGAATAAGGTAAAAACCTAAGTGTTTGGATGTGAGTATATACAAGAGAAGCTATGGCCAAATTTGGGAAATGTGTAAGAAGTTCTAAGTGTTTTAAATGGTTCTGGTGAACTAGGAAGTGTTAAAGGATAAATGTTTTACTAAGAAAGAAAACATGTTTTAAGGTGATTTAGAGTGATACAAGGATTTAGGTATTATCTTGGAAGTTCTAGGAATTCAATGAGTATTGAGAATGTATTCAAGTCTTGAAGAAGTTTGTTCAAGGTTTAGGAATGTTGATGTTTAGGTAAGATGTCAAAAAGGAGATTTAGTTAGTAAGAAAAGAGGTTTGAGAGATGATGTTAAGGTGTAGAGGAAACACCTTGTATAGTGGTCATTATTGGTGAAATACCACTTAGGAATCTTAAGGAGAAAACATTCCAAGTGCTAGGAATTTTGTAAGAAATTTGTGATAAAATGGTTTTGGTGAGTGATTTAAAGAGTTAAGCATATGCTAAAGGTGTGTTTGATGTGCCAAATGATGTAAGAACACATTAGGAGGCTTGAGGAAAAGTTTGGAGAAAATTTGACAAGTTTTGGACAACTTCTGGTGTTGTCCGACCCAGTGGTCGACCCAGGGTGGGTCGGACAGCTCTGTTTAGTCACCGGTTGGAGTTTCTGGAATGGTCCGACCCAGAGGTCTTGGGTCGGACATGGGTCGGACATGTGTGTTCTAAGTCTCTGGAATGGTCCGACCCAGATGGTGGGTCGGACAGGTGTATTTAAAAGACGGGAAAAGTTTCTGGAACGGTCCGACCCAGTTGTGGGTCGGACGGTGGGTCGGACGGCCCAAAGTATGTAAAAAAAAAGTTTGTTTAAGGTTATGAGATGATATGTAATGATGGGGATTGATAGGTAATGATGTTATAAAGTTGTTAAGGACATGTTAGGTGAGTTTTAATGAGAATTAAGTGGGTGAAAAGTTGTAATAAAATGTGAAAGTAAATCAAGTTTAAAATTGTAAAGTTATGTAACTAAGTTAACGGGGAAAAGTTATAAGCATTAGACATTAAATGATCGTGCTACCCCGATGTTAATAAAAGTACATGTAATGTTATCAGTTGTTCGAGAATTGCTCGAGGAACGTAAGTGGACGTGATAAAGTGGACTCCGGTGACAGGTATGGTTTTCTTGCAACCTGTGTCCTACCGGATTACACCGGCTTGTATGCCAATGTGTTTTCTGTATGTTTTCCACGTTATAAGATAAATCATGAAACGAGTTTACAGTCGTTATTGTTGTTGTGTGTTTACGTGCCGATACCGGTAACCTCAAATGCGCTTGAAGGGCTAGTTAACCACTATTAGGTAAACGTAGGAGAACGGTATCCGGTAACAACGTTTCTGACCTAAGGAACGTTCTAACCACGGCTATGCGTGAGTTGGTTATGTGATGTTTGTGTGCGATGTTTGTGTGTCAATGTATGACTCTCCCTTCCCTTGTGTGTGTCTAACAAGACTTAACCCTATGTTGTGATTGTTTAACTATGTTCAATGACGAACTTCTGACAAGTGCTAACAGGGGAGGTGAGGAGTCCGGTCTGTTCCGGCCACGCGTGTGAGTATGGGGGTCGTTGTCATAGCAGGTTCGATCCTCTCCGTATGTTATGGTTGTTTTCCAATTTGGTTCCCAACCTTCCCTTTAGCTTAACCAAGGCTATTACTGACTCACGTCGGGCCACAGGGGCATACTATGTTATGTTTGTTCGGTGTGCTTGGATCACTATATCCGAGACACCTTGTGTTAAGTTATCCGTTCATTTAACGAGACGGTAACAAGTTATGTAACGAGCTTATCATGAGACTGACAACATTCTCTAGGCTCACCAGTGTATTAACAATGTTTGGGTCGGTTCCTAAGAGAACCATTCCCGTTATGTTATGTATTTTTGTTGTGATGCAATATCTATTGTGATGTTATGATGTACACGTTGAAACGTGCAAAGTGTTGTTATGATTTGTTATGTGAGGAATGTTATATGTCGTAAGATATGGAGTGTGTGGGTCATGGAAATGAATCCCAGTGTGCGATAAGAGGCGTTTAAGGATAACCCGATTTAAGGGTAAGTGTCGTCTATCAAGGAAGTAGCTCCATTAGAGGAGGAACACTCTAGGGATAATGAATACCTTGAGTGACTTATCAAGTAAGGATGTATTATCCGTTTGTTGAGCCCATTGAGGCGAGATGTTATGTGTTGTATGTTTATAGTTACATGCATGATTTAAATATAATCAACCGCATGCTAAGACGACAATTAGTTGTGCGTGGCCCGGTAGCATGCGGGTTGCGGGATTACCATACCAGCAAAGGTGCTGAGCCCCTTGGGGGCCACCCTTTCTTTTCTTTTCCTATTTCAGGTACAAGGAGCTGGAAGCCGTTCGAGAGTAGGACGGGGTAGTCGTTGTACATGGGTAATCGTTTATGTTGTATATATACAGTAGGTGTAGTAAGACCGAATTTGTTATCGGCATTAGTTATAAAAACTCGGTATAGTTGAAAGGTGTATGTTGTTGTTGTTGTTAATAAAAAGGGATAGTAATGTGTAGTCGCTCGGGAATTTAGCCCATCAGACCGGTACAATGTATATGGATTAGCCTTGTTAGCCACGTGGGTGGCTAACGGCGTGTAACACCAACGAGTCAAGTAATGTGATGAGGTTTGTTTTTCCGCTGCAGTTTATTGTAAGTGTGTTAATGTTGGATGGGGTGTTACAAGGGGACGGCTGACCGGGTACCTCGCCCGCGCCGTGTTGCCCGGCTCCCTCCTCGGCCCTGGCCTTCTTAACCTCGGGAGCTGCGAAGCAGAGAAACATACAAAAGCAGGTAAGTAAAAAAAAGAAAAAAAACAGAGCCAGACATTAGCGGCAGGTAGCAGCCAAGGCAATGAAGGAATAAATCAACAAAAAGACCGGAACAGGTGAAGCACGAAGGATAAGACCGCACATGCGCACTCTCTCTCGTCCCATGGGCTAAGATTAAGATCTGACCCAGGCGTGAGAGGAAGAAACACCCGACGACCGGAACCTGGACTAGTGTACCAAGTACCTGGTTGATTAGCAGTGTCAGGCGACCGGTTCTCCGACGTCCTGGGGGACCCCCCTTCTCTAGCACTCGCGGGTCTCCGTCTCTTGGCCGGATGTTCAGCTTCTTCCACAGACCTCTTCTGACCAGCGGCAACACCTTCTTCGTGAAGAGCTGTCTTCTCCACCGCATCCAAAGTGGCGTAGTAGTCCACCTTCCCCTCCCCTGTCTTGAAGGACACCAGCTGCCAACTGTGGAAGGGGCCCACCTTCACCCCAAGTTGGGGAAAATCTACGATAAGAAGGAAAGCACGGGTAACAAAGAACCGAGGCATAGCAAAAGCAACAAAGGTAGAAGAGAGAGGAACAAAAACTCTTACCCTCAGAGTGCGCAAGCGAGGCCAGGCGCGCGCCGGTGAAAAAGTCCTCCACGCTTGGGTGAAGGTTGCACACCACCCTCAGAGCCCGGGACAGGGGGAGCTCCGATTTGGGTAACGTGGGGCAGTACAAGGTGCCCCTGATGATAGAAGGACAGTAAGCAACCCCGAGATACCGCCCGGGAGGCGGGACGATGACGAACCACCGCACGTTCCAACGGTGAGCCAGCTTCTTGTACTCAAAGAGCGAGTACCCAGACCGGCCAGATATGGTCAAGTTGCCAGCATCGACCCTGCTGGTGAAGAACTGGACAAACTTCGTAGCAGAAAGCGAGACCTTCTCCTCGGCGCAAAGAGCAACATAAGCATGGAGATGGCATATGGCCTTCGGGTGAAGCTGGGCAAGGGTGCAGCAACGGTGAATTAAATACCCCATCACAAATGGGTGGGGAGGAACCTTCATCCCGCAGAAATAAATCGGAATACACGACATACCCACGACCGAAATCGTCAAAAGGATGCGAATCGTCGGTAGGAAGGTAAATATGAGTCCCAACAGGAACGTCCACCTTCGCGAGGAGAGAATCGAGAGTTTTAACATCCAAGATGCTAGGTAATGGCTCCCGATTCTTGGAGTAGACAGAGCTAGGTTGCAAGAAGGTAGGGCGGAATTTCCCCCCCGATTCGGAGCCCGCGATGGCGTTTAAGGCAGAAGTACGGGATGACTTAGAGCTGGAGGACGCCATTGGAACAGGAAGCAAGGTATTCGAGGAAGACGAAGCGGAGCAAAGAGAGAGAATGCGAAATATCGAAGCGAAAGAGAGAACTCGAAAAGCCTGTGAAAATGCAAAAGTTGGAGGAAAGAGAAAATGTTGCTCTCCCAGACCTTTTAAAAGCGGTAAGATAGTTTCGAAAATATTTGAAAATAAAAAACAAAACGGCGCTTTTGCAGTGACGGCTTGGCATGCGTGAAACGATAAAATTCCGCAACGGTCACTCCGTACAGGCACAGACGCAAGCATGGCACGAGTGTAGCACACGCGTCGCACGGACCATAAGAAGTCCCATCCTTTGTCCGAGAGAAAAAGATGGAACTTGTGGGACTGGGAGATAGGGAACAAGAGGCAAGGCCCAACGCAAAAGCAAAATTTTTTCACCCTCACCCTCCAAACCGAACCGGAAGAGTCAAGTTCTAAGTTCTACTTTCTTCGCAAAATGCCAAAAGTAGAACTTGTGGGACTGATGAATAGGGGAAAATATGCCCAGAAGCCCCAAAGAAAGAGCAATAACCCAACAAAGCAAAAGAGCAGGGAAGAGGAAGGCCAAGGCGACGATCGAGCGTCCCTGTCCAGGCCCAAACAGGCCACAAGCATTGACCAGTCGTTTATGACCGGTCACCAGGAGCCCTAGAACATAGCATAGAGGGCGACCGGTCGTCTGTGACCAGTCGCCAAAGGGAGCACTACGACCGGTCGCCTATGGCCAATCGCCAGGGATACGAGATATAGCATAAGAGGCGCCCGGTCGTTTGTGACCGGTCACCAAATACGCCGAGTATAGCACGAGTAACGACCGGTCAATAGGAGAATAAAGCAAGTACAGGTAGCGATTGAAAAGTAGGGAAATTAGGGTAAGATATTTACCAGATATTTTGTAGGCCTGTCAAGATATTTATGTGCCAACATGGCACAATGCGATAGGCTAGAAGGCCTGTGAGAAACACTATAAATAGGGGTTCGCCCCCTCAATAAAAGGCACGCGAACAATACTTGAGAATTTTCACTGTTGCATTGCGTTGTTATTACGAATCTCTCTCTACCCCCTGTTTCTGCGCCCCCCTTTTCGGTTACAAGGTAACTAGATAGAACCGGTAGAACTCGACGATAGGTTAGAATCCCGACCATTAAATTACGTGAGAGGACTGTGTGAGGATCTAGGAATTTATACCATTTCAATATATAACCTAGGAGAAAGAACAGTGACTATATTTGTGAACTTTTGACTAAGGAGCAAATGAGAAAAAGAGATAGTTTAAGAATATCAAGGTGAATTATAAGAAGCATTTTATTTCAATGGGAGCCTTGTCGTGTGTATTCGCAGGTTAAAGGCAAATATATGTGGAAATTCAGTGGTTAAGATTATTGTCATTTAAGGGCCTAAGTGCCAAGCATTTAAGTTTATACACTATGTAATGATGTGGTGTAGTTTTGGTGTAAATTGTGTGTTAAGGTGTTGTGAAGAGAATTTGAGTGATATAGGTTGTATGATGGTGAAAAACCAAGTGTTTGGATGTAACTATATACTAGAGAACCCAGGGCAAATTTAGAGGAGAACCTAAGTGTTCGAAATGTTGTAAGTAGATTTCATGACTAAGGAGGTGCTAGGAAGTTCTAAAGGTTGTCTTGATGAAAAAGGGTGAGATTAAGATGTTTAAATGACTTATGATGACTTAGGCATCACTATGAAGGATTTAGGAATCAAAAGAGTGTACTTATGTATTTAGGACTTAGGCAAATATGGGTAAACTAGTAGAAAGGAGATAATGTGTTGGAAGAAGGAGGCATAAATTTGTGTAGGAACTTTAAGTAGTTGCATAAAGGAATTTTAGGTGGAGAAAGATGCTTGGGAGATGATGTTATAGTGGTGAGGAAGCATTTTGGCATAGTGGATATAATAGGTGTGAACCACCACTTAGAAACCTAAAGAGAAACATTACAAGTGTTGACATTATTGCAAGGAAATAAATAATGACTAAGATGGATATTGATGAGGGATTTAAGGAGTTTAGTGGAGGGCTTAAGGTGTGTTTTAAATGCCCAAACGAGGTTAGAGCATGCTAAGAAATGAGATAAGTGTTTAAGGATGTAGAAGATGGGTATTTTGGCCTGTCTGAACTTCCGTATGAATTTGGAAGCTCGGACATGCCCTGTTGCGATTTAATTTTTTGAGTCTCGGCCAGTGTCCGGACTTCAGTCCGACCTTAGATGTTCGGACACTTGAAATTTTTCTTTCGATTTGTCCTTGACCTATGTCTGAACTTAGGGAAGTTCGGACGCATGTTTGGACACACGTCTGGTTGCACCCTTTTGAGTCTCGACCTATGTCCGAACTTGGGAAGCTCGGACACAAGTTCGGACGAGGTGTTGTTTTGGCCAAAAACTTTGTTTAAGGTTAGGAAATGATGGGGATGATTAGGTATTTATGTTATAAGGTTATTAAGGACATGTTTGGTGGGTGTAATGGTCATTAAGTGGGTGAGAAAGTGTAATATATAATGAGGAAATGATGCACTTAGGAGTTAAGTTAAAAACCATAAGGCTTGGTGAAAAACAATGGGTAAAAGTTGATGTCTAGGGAGGTTAAGTAATTCTATTGAGTTGGATTGAATAATAACATAAAACTGAATGAATGTTTTAGGACTTGTGAATTGGGACTTGGAAGGAGATAAACCAAACAATCGTCGACGGTGAATGGTATAGTCTTTCTTGTGACCTGCTTGCTAACGAGGTGTCCCTCGGCTTGTGTGCTATCTGTTTATTTGCTATGACTAAGACAAGATAAAGCATGCAACCGGTTATACTTATTCTCGTTGTGAATGTGTTTATTTTACACTAACCCACGAGACTTGAGAATGATGCTAACTAAGTTTAGTACTCACTGAGTTAAGGATAAGAACTAAGTATTGGTGATTGTTGGTTTTTACCCATCAGGGTTTAACTAACACTTGGTAATTAAGGCTTTCACTAACCATAACTTGGGTTGGGAGTGAGGAATCCGGAATGGTACCGGCACATGTGTATTGGGGGAGGTCGGTATCTGAATCAGATCCAACTTCCAAATAAGACTTGTCATTAGACTCGTCGCCTAGGGTCAACAAACCGACCCGACCACCCGGGCTACTGTTTGAGGTGGGAGGCACATTAAGGATGGCATGGGGGGATCAAGCCTACATCCCCAACAAATTAAGAAAGGTAGCTTATCGTCGGATAGTGCACTGCTACCGGCTAGGGTTAACCAAGCCCTACAAAGATAGGCAACCAATTAAGGGCTAACCAATCTAATAGTGGAGCGGTTGGCAATTATAAGGTTAAGGAGATTGTGGATCTAAGGAGTTAAGAACTAACTCACTTATTAAGGGAATGCCTGAGTCGTTCAATTGCTAATGAGATATTTATGTTCAGTGTGGTTGTTGGTTTATTGCGTTTCATATTATGCTTGTTATGCTTATTATGCTAATCAACTTCCATGCTATCGACAATTAGTCGTCGTAGCCCCGTTAGCTTGGGGGCCATGGGAGGGTCGTACCAGCATTCGTGCTGGCCCCCTTTGGGGGCTGTTTTTACACTTGAAGGTAAGCGGCCGATGAAGTCACACCACGAGAGTAGGAGCGGGTAGCCCTAGGTGGTACTTTATTTTGAGTACGGGTAGCTCCTGTGCACCCGTCAGTTAGTAGTTGAAACTGAGCTTGTGAAATATTGTATGGTTTTGGAGAATACTGTAAACTCGGTTGGTGTATGCATTGTGGATATGTGATTGTAAATATTTAAGTAATGGTATTTCTTGTTGGTTAGACCGTAGCAAGGTCCTGGTGATAGTTATTTCCGCTGCGACGTTTAAGTATTAGCTATTAAGAAGCGATAACCACGACTGGCTTATGATGGGGTGTTACATGAAATTTCGCCATAACCCGGCTACTTTTCTAACATTTTCCAACGCTCATATCATCACTTAATTCAACCTAGGCTAACCTAACCCATAAGGGTTATATCAGCACACATAAATCCATCAATGCTCATCAAATTCTCCACAAATATCATAATGCGTAAATCACAACACACTTGGCTCCAAGGCCCTTAAATCAAGCATTAATTCACAATTCTCTCAACTACCACAAAGTACATAATTAATACAATTTTTGGTTCATTCAATTACTTTCCATCCCCAAATTCTAAAAGCATTACATTAGGCTCCAAGGTAGATTATTTACCTTATATTCACAAGCCTTCTCTTTTCACTCCTATTCTTTCTCTTCTCCTTTCTCTTGATTGAAAATCGGTCAAGGGCCATTGAGTTTCCCAACTCTAAATCAATTTCCCCACGATAGAATGAGACCAAGCAAGGACACTTAGAATCATTATTTGTTCTAGTGTTTAAAACTCAAAAGTGGGGAATTTACCTTTAAACCCTAGAATGAGTCTTTTCCATGAATCAAAGGGGCTTCAACCACCATTTGTTTGGCTTGGAACACAACTCAAACAAAGAAGGAACTAGGCATTAAAGGGTGCCAAAATCGGCCAACACAAATGGAAGGAGAAATGGATTTTTCTTGGATATTTTTACCTTGGATGAAAAGGGGGGACTCCAAGCTTCAAGAAGACACAGTTTTCTCTTCCAATGGCCAAAACCCATGGAGATGAACTTCTTCCTTTTCGAATTTTGAAAAGAGACGGAGATAGTTCTTGGTGAGAGGAGCAAGAATCAATGCTCGGTTTTTAATTAGGAGCTTTATTGAAGCTTGTACAAGATGAGAAAGATGGAGTAGCCATTGGAGCTTCTTGGAGGAGCTCCAAACTGTGGAGGAAGAAGAATAATCAGAAGAATAGGGATGAGAGGATATGCTCACGGTGGGAAAGGGAGAAATGAGAGGAGAGAGAGAGGAAAAGTGGGTATTAGTACTATTTACCTTTTTGCTTTTTGACTTTTCCACGCTTCTTTTATTTTGTTATTTACCCAGTTGAGAGGGAGGCTGATTGAATTAGCCAAAACCGGCCCCCACTGTATACACACGCCGGAGCGGTTTTCGTCTTTTTACAGAAAACACTCGTTAATTTACCCGGTTTGGCACTATTCACTAACCAGGCCCGTTTTTCGGATTTTTCTCGTTTCTTTATTTTTAATGGTTCTTAAGCCTCCATTAATGCTTAATTATAGTTATTTAATCAACTATAATTTTTTACGGGTCTGTTTGACTACTTAAAGTCGCGTTTTCAAGTTTTCCCGAAAAAACATGCTTTAAGACTCCGTTAGCGTTTTAACCTATTATGTGGATCCGTTTTCTTCGGGATTTGCTCCCACATACTAATTAGGCATAATTATGCCTTACGAATCCATCTAGGACCCTAACGAGGTCATATACCTCCCATACTTGTAAATCACGCGTTTTTGCGTTTTTCACGTTTTAACGTTTTCTCTTTTGTTTTGGTTTTATTCTCTTTACTAATACTCTCTAGGCACCATTAGGCCTATAAAAATCATATTAGAATAATTTAATCACCATTTTTATGTCCGGGGTATTAAACCTTGACTTTCGTAAACTTTACAATTAAACACTAATTCTCAATTACCTTTAATGTCTATTGTCTATTTAATTTATTCCAAAGTTCCAACCCTATTTTCCTCAGATTTTGAACAGCCCGTTTGCTATATACCTTGATTTACAACCCATTATTTTCTTCAATTTACAGTTTCCACCCTATAAGTTTTATATACTTACAAATACACTATAAGTCATACCTAACTTATCATTTCGATATTTCCTTTCTTAATTTTGGTCAACACTCTAATCCCTCTTAGGTTGACCGTATTTATTCTATCCTACACCATATTTTTCATAAATTATAATTTGGCCCAAAAGTCTTTCTAGAATTTATAAATTACTCCCTAATTCACTTAAACTTATATTTTTTAACTTCAGTTCCAAATGCAGCCTAACTTTCGGCCTTAATACCAAGTCATACTTAAATTTTTATTTCTTTTACATTTACTAACCTTTCTTTGACCATTAATTACTAAATCATTTAAATAAACTTCTAAATACTTATAAAGCCAAACTTTGTCTCTAATCTCTTCCAAACCCAACTTAATTTTCATATGTATTTTTGGACCCAAAATTTGAAGTCTTTTAAATCACAAAACTGCCCTTGCAATTCTAGATTTTTACTTCTAACCACATACTGATATAACATATGCTTTTTGAAGCATTAAATTCACTAAAATGCTTATAAAACTAGAATTAACCTATGTGTGAGCCTCGATTTTAAACCCTATCGTAGGTTGATTCGAGTTGATTAGGATCTAACCGGGTTTAGGTCCACTTATAACCTAAGTTTAATAACAATGCCATATAACATTAATTATAAAAACCTAAGCTAGCTCACTGGAACCTATTATGAGTCGCCACCTAATTTTAACCTTGATCAAATTAGGAATGAGAGTTCGGGTTCGGGGGTTGATATTCGACTTAATAGGTTCAATTACTTTCATTACCCCTAGAAGTAGTTTTTCCTCTACTTAGTTTAATACGGCTTATACGAGTCGTTTTAACCTAAATGCTCGAGCTTCTTTTTTTATGTTTTAGCATTTTTTGACAGAAAATGAAAGTGAAAGTTGAAATACCTAAGCTAGGGTTCGGAGGCAGAATTAGGTCAAATTTTGTTTACGTCGTAGCCACGGACCCCATGTCGAGACCACGGACCCCAGTTAACCTAATTGTACAGAAAAAGTCGAATTTCAGAAAAAACAAAAAATTTTGAAAGTCCGGGGCCATGGACAAGCTTGTTGTGGAGCCCCGGACATATTTAGAAAAACCTAAATTTGAAATTTTAAAATTTCACCGCCGTCCGTGGGTGTTCGTGGCCATGGACAACCCGTCGGTGGTCCCGGACCACCCACGGACTGGGGTTTTCTGATGGTTCCCGACGGTGTTTTCGGCTAAAAAATTATGCACGTGAAGCCTTCGAATTCAAGATGATTCGTCACGTTGGGATTCTTCAAAGGCTCCGATGATGCCGGTTCGGATTGAGTTCAACCCGAGCTTCTGCTTGTTGATTTTTGATGATGTTCTTCACGTTTGGGAGGTGGTTTGGTTGATGTTTAATGATTGTTGATGTGTTGGGAGTTGAAAATTTTGTTTAGATGGTAATTTGGCGGATTTTTGATGTGATTTTGGTGCTTGGATGAGTAAAAACGTGAAGAGAATAAGACGGCTGCCTATTTTGAGAGTCTAGGGTTCTTCAGGTTCTGATTTGATCATGGGATAAGGTTTCTTATATAGACTTTCTTAAAGATAGAAAAATCCGGTAAAAACCGAGATTTACCGACGTTTTAGCTCAAGGGCTTCCAAAGGGAATTTGATTATGGAATTTTACACATGGGTAAAGGATGATATTTCTAATTTTTATAAAGTGGAATTGAAGTTTTTGCATATTGGAATATTTTTATATTAAATTTCTCGCCAGATTCAATCAGAAATTGCTAGAAAATTATTGGAAATCCGAAAATCAAAATTCCAACGCCATTATGCTTAAAATGTCATCCTCTATCATGGGTTAAAATTTCAAAGCATGTTGAACTGATTTCACCCTTATTTGGAGAAGAGAGTGAAGTGGAGTTCCACCCACGGAGTAATCAAATGGCTGAGCGAAGAGTACATGCTGCCTGCGGAGACAACAGATGGAACTCTCTCCGACCAAACCCCTTCCGACTCCAACGAACGGACTCTTGCGACAAGGAAGCTATACCACAGACAGACTGCGGAGGAGTATCGCCTCCAACGCAAAGCAAAGATCCTCTCCGAAGAACTAAAGTCATTCGCCTCCGAAGCAAAGCAAAACCCCCTCCGAAGGGTTGGGAGTAATTATTCAAAAAGAAGGGTGAAGTTACATAAAAAGCCTTGTATAACTGAGAATATTCTAGAATGTAGGCCACAGAAACGGTTATACACTGTAGAAGAGCCTATAAATAGGAACCATAAGTTATGTAATAAGGCACGCTTTTATCAATACAATACTTGGAGCTCTCTTTGCAATCTGAGTCTGAGTGCGAGTTCGATACGATCTCATTTGGCGCCGTCTGTGGGAAACGAACGATAACCACGATTCAATCCACAAGAGTCACGGTTCTTGTCTTTTGTTCAAACATGGCACCGCGATCAAACAAAGGGAAGGGGAAGATGGCTGCGACCGGGGAGAGCTCATTCTCAAAGGAAGACCTCACTGATCTGATGAGGAGCTTTGCGCAAGAAGTCAATGAGAAGATGGCTGAAAGCAATGAGCGGTTTCAGCAGGAACTGGCGGATAGAGATCTGGAGCACCAGAAGAAGATCGATGAGATGGCGAATGTAATCGAGAATCTAAAAGCGAAAAGCGGATCAAAAAGCGACGAAAGCCGGAAAGAGAAGTCACCACCGAAAGGTGCAGAGGAAGACCTCGTCGACATGTCGCTGTATCCCTTCACCGAAAACATTCGGAAGGCGAAGCTTCCACCGTTCTTTGTCGCTCCAGCAATAGAGAAGTACGACGGAACTGGAGATCCCGCTCAACATATCAAGAAGTTCATCTTTGCGATGAACACTCAGGGGATCAGTTCCCAGGCACTCTGCAATCTGTTTCCGGGAACACTTACCAAAAGAGCTCTAAATTGGATCTCTTCTCGGAAACCTCAATCCATCTCAAGTTTCAAACAACTTACAGAGGAATTCCAACTTTACTTCGGCAAGTAAAAAGATCCAAGGATACGATTGAGTTGATGGATGTTAGGCAAAGAAGGGGAGAGACGGTGAAGGAATACAGCGAACGCTTCCATAAACAGGTGGCTGAAATAGACGATGTGGATGAGAAGATACTGGTGAAAGCTTTCGGAATGGATTGGCGAATCCAAGGCTGGCAGGGAAAATTGCTACCAAAGCACCGCAAACTCACGGAGAGTTAGCGGAAATGCTGCACGATTTCTTGAAATCGGAGATTGCGGAGAATAAGGCGAAAGAACTGGCTAATAGCTTCAGGCCGCCTAATGAGAAGAGACAGGGAGGAGCGTCGTCTGTGGCGCGAATTATGGGGAGACATCCGCTCCGAAACCTTGGGGAGCTAGGTACAAGCCCGGGAAGGATCTGGTCACACCTACCCATTCTGGGGGTAGGACGACGTACGGAGCAAAGGTGATTTCTATCGCTCCAGGAAGGTACGCAGCTGCGGTAAGGGAAGGCTATCTTCCGCCTCCGAAGAAGCCCTCAGGCGAGAGCACATTGGCGTTTTGTGAATTCCACGGGCACTACAGCCACAGAACGACCAATTGTGTAACATTATCAAGAGAACTGAACAAAATCGATGAGCAAGAAAGAAACAAGAAAAGCAGAAACAGGAAGCTCCCAAACAGCAAAAGAATAACAGCGACTATCAAAACCGATCTCGTTACGGGCATAACGGGGGGGCATGAGGAATGAAGATCACCCTGAGCTAGACCATAGCAAATCTTTCGATTTTGGGGTCATAACTGGTTTATTCTCAGAAAAGGGGCCGTTCACGGCAAAAGAAAAGAAAAGGCACGTACACGAAGTCCATGAGAAGCTACCAGAGAAGAAAGTTCAGAAAGAGAGCCTTTACCACCTATCTACTTCACGGAAGAAGATGAAGAGGGAGTCTACTACCCCCACAATGACCCCCTCGTCATTCGAGCTCAAATCAATGATAGGATGGTGGGAAACATCCTTGTCGACAGCGGAGCGGGAGCAAACGTGATTTCCCTAGCGGCGTTCCGGAAGCTGGAAATCCCGGATGAAAAGGTCAAGCCGTTTACTGCTACTTTCGGAGGATTCATTGGGGGAATCACGGCTCAGGCCAGCGGTCGATGTCACAATGACGTTAGGCCAAAAGGAAGATCGGAGAACAGAAAGGATAACCTTATATATCATGCGAGATCTGTCCGGATACAACGTCTATTTGGGGCGACCTGGGATCAATGCTTTCGGAGCTGTCTGTAGCACCTATTATCTCAAGCTCAAATACTTGACAAGGGGCGGAAGCTGGTGTCCATTCCTGGAAGCCAGAAAACAGCAAGGGTGTGCGAAGTCCGGATTACTGAGGATTTTCCGGAGGAAGACGTAGTCAAAGAGGTCGGCTCCAGTCGAGAGTACGAAGAAGGAGAGCCAGGACACGGATGTCTGGAGAAACCTCCGAAAAGGTGGTGGTACCGGCGGAACGGCCAAGAGAGGTACCCCTGAACTCCGATCCTTCTAAATTTTTTAAAATTGGAAATGCTTTTCTCCATGATGAGCAGATTCGCTTAATGAGATTTTTGGAAAAAAGAAGAAAAACATTCGCCTGGAGCCCAAAGGACATGCCCGGAGTGGACGCCAGCGTTATCCAGCATAACTTGAACGTCGATCCGAAGTTTCCCGCCATCCGGCAGAGGAAGAGGATCATAGGAAGGGAAAGGGACGAGGCTGCGCGGACGGAGGTCGAAAGGTTGCTGGAGGCCGGCTTTATTAGGAAAGTCTTTTATCCAAAATGGCTATCAAATGTAGTTTTGGTTAAAAAAGCAAACGGAAAATGGAGGATGTGCGTGGATTTCACGGATCTGAATAAGGCTTGTCCGAAAGATTTTTATCCTTTACCTTCCATAGATAAGCTTGTAGCGGCAACGGCGCAGAGTAGTGTGATGAGTTTTTTGGATGCGTTTTCTGGGTATAACCAAATAATGATGAACAAAAATGACCAAGAGAAAACATCTTTTGTCACCTCAACTGGTATTTTTTGTTACAAGGTTATGCCGTTTGGACTAAAAAATGCAGGAGCGACCTTCCAGCGAATGATTGACGAGGTATTTCGGGGGCAGTTGTCTCGAAATGTGGAGGCATATGTGGATGATATAGTAGTGAGAAGCGATTCTATAGCTCAGCACATGGAAGACCTTGAGGAAACCTTCAATACCCTGGATAAATACAAAATCAAGTTAAATCCTGAAAAATGTGTCTTCGGAGTCACCCGGGGAAGTTTTTGGGGTTTATAGTCGGACAAGAGGAATTGAAGTTGATCCGGAGAAAACCCAAGCAGTCCTCAACCTTCCCAGCCAAGAGAAACATTAAGACGTACAAGCCTTGAATGGGAGACTCACTGCCTTAAGCAGATTTTGCTCCAAACTCCAGGAAAAGTCTATTCCATTTTTTAATCCTCCGAAAAATAAAAAATTCCAGTGGGATACGGAGTGTATGGATGCCTTTGAGCAAATCAAGAAAATGCTTCAAGACTTCCAAACTCGGCGTTCCGACACCAGGCCAGGATCTATTCTTATACCTATCGGTCTCAATGGGCAGTGGCGGCGGTATTAATCATGGAAGAGGAAAAGAAAGAAATCCCAGTCTATTTTACTGGAAAGATCTTAACTGCAGCGGAGACAAGATATTCCAATATTGAGAAGGTTTTGTTCGCCCTTGTGATTGCATCCAGGAAACTGAGACCGTATTTCCAGTCACCGAATCACCGTCCGAACTAATTGGCCCTTAAAGCAAATCGCCAATAACCCAAACGCCTCCGGAAGAATGATTACTTGGACGGTGGAGCTGACTCAATTTGAAATTCATTATGTTCCCCGGACAGCAATAAGAGCCCAAGCCCTGGTTGATTTTATCACCGAGGCAAGTTTTTCCGTCAAGAAGAGCGAGAAGTCCCGTATAAGATGTGGGTGGATGGAGCTAGGTGTAAAACTGGTGCGGGGGTTGGAATCGTGATCCAGACTCCTGATGGAAGGAAATGAATCATTCAATAAGGTTGGAATTCGAAATAACGAACAATGAAGCGGAATATGAGGCATTAGTGCACGGGCTGGAAATAGCCTGTGCCCTGGGGGTGACGGAGCTGGAAGTGCAATCTGATTCCTTGCTTGTAGCAAGGCAAAGTGAGAATATCTTTGAAACAAAGGAGGAAAAACTAAAACTTTACTTGATAAAGGTACAGGATCTAAGGGCAAGTTTACGAAGTGCAATCTCCGACACGTATCCAGAGACCAAAACTCGGAGGCCGATGTACTGGCTAAATTGGCAAGTATAGCGGAGGGAATACCGGAAGAAGTCCAGCTACAACTACGGAAGCTCCCAAGTATAGAAGAAACGGAGACAATGGTAGTTGAGATAACTAATTTGGGCGAATCATGGATGACTCCCATTGTCCGGTATATCCAAGAGGGGACACTACCAGAGGACGAAAAAGAGGCCAAAACGATAAAAAGAAGGGCAGCGTCGTTCTTTTTCGAAAACGGCCAACTCTATAAGCGATCTTTCGGCAGACCATCATTGAAGTGTTTGACGGAAAGTCAAGGGCTAGAGCTTGTCACCGAAGTCCATAATGGGGTATGCGGCAACCACCAAGGAGGAAGGGCAGTAATGCATAAAATATTAAGGATGGGCTACTTCTGGCCGGCGATCCAGAAGATGTGCGGAGACTATGTCAAAAAATGCATGCAATGCCAGTTACATGGTCCAAGGGTTGGAAACCCACCTGCGGAGATGAAATCTATTACCTCTCCGATCCCCTTTGCGAAGTGGGGATTAGATATTGTCGGACCATTTCCAGAGGCTTCCCCCGGAAGGTATAAGTACTTGTATGTGGCGGTAGATTACTTCACCAAGTGGGTAGAAGCTCTTCCGGTGGTAAACATAACTGCGAAAAACAGAGGAGTTTGTTTGGAAGAACGTCGTATGTCGGTTTGGTATACCGAGGGTTCATAACGGACAACGGTGCGCAGTTCAATTGCAAGAGCTTTAGAGATTTCTGCGAAGAGTGGAAGATTGGCCTGAGATTTGCCTCTGTAGCTCATCCACAAGCAAATGGCCAGGTAGAGAATACAAATGGGCAAATCGTGAAAGCTCTAAGAAGAAAGTTGGAAGGAAAAAGAGGAAGGTGGGCGGAGGTTCTACCACAGGTTCTATGGTCTAATAGGACGACTGTCAAGGGACCAACCGGAGAAACCCCTTACAGATTGACATATGGTCTGGAAGCGGTGGTACCTGCGGAAATCATGATACCATCAAAAAGAGTTGAGGGGTACAAGGAGAAGAGAAACGATGAGGGCATCCGAGATGAGTTGGACGTCTTGGATGAAAGGCGGATGATCGCTGACTTAAGAAATCAAAGTGACAAGTTGAGAATCGAACGACATTTCAATAAAAAGGTAAGGGAACGGTCCTTCTCCGCAGGTGACTTGGTGCTCCGAGAAGTGAAACAACCGGCAAAGCTGCAACCGCAGTGGGAGGGCCCATATGTTGTTCAGGCTAAAACTGACCGAGCATCTTATAGGCTCCGAAATATGGACGGAGACGATCTGCCACATTCCTGGCATGCGGAGTGTCTCAAGAAATTCTATGTTTAATATCTTCTTTCAACTGCAGGTTAAAGAGTCGCTTGGTAAAAAACGCGCAAAGAGTGGCAATAAAGCATTTTGCTTCATGATCTCAGTTATCTTGTTTTCAAAGTTTATCCGCCGATGATAATATGTAAAGTTTCCAGACAAAACAAAAATCATCGCAATTTCTCTTCGTCACAAAACAAGAAACAAAGGGTTTTTTCAAAAAGAAAGACAAAGAATGTATCCGACGATCTCACCATTGGCCATGGTAGAGTGATTTGTATCCGACGATCTACCATCAACGATGGTAGTGTAATTCATTCGACGATCTCACTGTCAGCGTCCTGGCAGTAGAGTGTTAATCCGACGATCTCACCGGCTCAAAGTCGGTAGAGTGTTAAATCGACGATCTCACCATGTGTACAGTGGTAGAGTGTGAAAGTGGAAGAGTGTAACTAAAAGGTTACTGAAACAAGAGACTCTCTACAAAAATGAAAGGCAACTTAAAAATTCTTAATGAAAGTCTCCAACTTTCGGGAGACCGGTCGCTCCGGTCATACCCGAAAGGTCTGGTTGGTATGATAAAAGGAAAAATGTTAATTACAAATATGAGAATACTCCGCAGCAAATAGTTATAACAAAGCTTTAAAGCAAAAAGGAAAAAGTTTATGTTGCAGGCTCTGAAGGGTCTTCCGCAAGCTTTTCGGACTCATGTGTTCGCTTCTGGAGGGTCGAGGTGCTTCCTTCGGAGTCTTCCTTCTCGCCTACCGGAGAAAGGGCGGCGTCACTCCGAGCCCGCGCGGCAACCGATCCCATAAAGGATGGGGCAAAACATGTATTCCCCGCAGGGCGTGAAAACCTTGCTAATTCCACATGATATCCGGTAGCGGGCAAGCGCTTCAAACTCCAGGCTTTCGTAAAGAGCTTCGTCAACAGATTGTTGTCTCTCAGAGAAGAACTCCGACACGATCCGTTGGCTCTCTCCAGCAAACTTGCGACATTGAGAAGAGAGCGCCTCTTTAAGGCCTGAAACAGAGCGGTCCTCCGCTTGAAGTTCCGATCGTGTCTCCTTGAGGGCCCCCTTCAGCTTTGCAACCTGGTTCTCGTAGGATGAGTAAGGCTCCGGTATCGATCTCTCTCCGACTCCGAAGTAATTAGCGACGCTTTAAGTACAGACACCTTTTTAAGCCAAAAGTCGGAGCTTCGAGCAGCCTCCGACGAAGGACTTGGATTTTGCGAAAAAATACAACGGGTTAGCAAAGAAAACAAAGAAAACAAGAGCTTTCGAAGATATGAAATTACCGGAAGCCTTTTTCTTCTGAGCTTCCACCTCCGCCTCAAGCTCTTCAATCCGAAGAGCGGCTTCCGCAAGCTTCTGCCTCTCCGATTCAAGACTAGCTTGCGCCTCCGCCAGATTCTTCCTCTCCGATTCAAGATCGGCTTGGAGACCATTTTGTTTGGCCTCAGCTGCTTCCAGAAGCTGGTTCTTTCTTTCCAGCTCAGATTCGAAAGAAGATCGAAGATCCTCGGTGGACTTCTGGATCTCTTCAGCGACCCTCCGAAGGTCTTCAGCTTCCTCTTCCAGCACTCGCTTCTGATCTTCAAAAGAAGCCTGCAGCTTATTAACAGTATCCTCCTGATCGACGGAGGCAAGTTCTTGAATCTCCTCCCGGAGAGCGGTCTTTTCGGCTTCAAATCGAGCCTCTGCTCGCGCCAAAGCCTCTTGAGTCTTAGCCTTCTCTTCATCCGCAACCTTCTTATATCTCTCCGCACGGGCCCCATGGTAACGGAGAGCTTCGGAGGAGTATTGGACTGGGTCTCCACGCATTGGGCCATCGCCATGGCCTAAAAGACAAGAGTATCAGAATAAAGCTGAAGGTTTTAAAGGATATGCAAAGGAAACAAACCTGAGTTAAAGCGCTCCAAGGCGATCAAAAGCCACGTTCTCCGGAAGAGAATGGCGGACAATGGCGTCAGAACTACCCTCCCCAACCCGAAGTCTTTGCTTTAAGGGAGTCGGATGGGAGCCTGGGGCGAAAATGCCATTTTCATTGTTAGCTGCCTTCGCAGCAGTAGACCAAAAGGTCTTGTACCTCATTCCCCGGACGAAGGGAATGCGAGGAACCGGATTTCCTCGGTGATAGCCCCAGTCCAATTTCGGAGAAGGACCGTAGACCGACGGATCGGCCCGCGGTGGAGGAGAAGATCTGTCCTCCGCATGCTTGCTCCTGGCTCGGACGGAGGAGCCCCCAGAGAAGGGCCGTCGGATGAATCCGAGGAAGACTTTTCCTCCGCACCAACCTCGGCAATACCCTTGCCTTTACCGGGCGGAGCTTCGCGAGTCTTTTTTGCCTTTGGGGCTCCACCTTCTCTTATTGTAACACCGCGCAGGCGCTCCCTTTCGGGCTCAGGATCTGCGGAGGGCGGAGCAGGGCTGCAAAAAACAAAGTCATAAGTAATCAAACGGAAAACAAGAAATAAGCGAAGGGAAGGACAAAAGAGGCTGTGGAAAGGTATACCGGTGGAAAAAATGGAATCGGTATTTTGAGTTAAAGCTTCGTCTACGCAAAAAAAGCCATGCAGGTCAGGAAAGAGGGACGATATGGGAGTTAAATCCACATCTTTCTTAACTCTGCCCGGACTACAGGAAGGAGTAGATACGGAAGTACCTGTTTCCGAAGGAACAGTAGCAGGGGGGTCGGTTGAACCCGTTTCGGTAACATGCTTTTCCTTTCGTACTAATTTAATTTTTACGCTGATCAACTTTTTTGGGCCCCTCGGGGGCTTTCCTCTTAGTGCCAGCAGTCTTGCTACCAGTGGGACTCCTACCAGAAGGAGCAGGGGGGCTCCTTTTTTCTCTTCGGTAGCTCTATAATCAACAAGCTCCCAGTTGTAGCGGAGGGAAAATTTCCCCCCCATTTGAGCAAAAGCTGTGGAAAAAAAGTAAGAAAACTAGCCGGAAACTAGTAAAGGAAAAGAAACACAAGGAGAATACGTACGATCGATCTTCGCCCGAGTTTTGTTCAATCTCTCTTCGGAAAGAAAGAAGGTGGGGTGGAGTGCCGAAGAGCTCAACTTCTTGAGTATGTCTCCAACCGGAGACGGGTTTGCGGAAGAAGGTAGCGGAGAGGCAAGCTGCCCCTTAGCTACGTCTCCGATGTGGGAGACTCCGATAAAAGTACCCCTCGGAGGGTAGAAAACAAACCAATTGGAGGACCAGCCACTCTCCGGGCTCACGCGTTTAAAAAAGGAGTACCCGGAAACAGCCAAGACAGAGATGTCCTCCTCCGTAGTAGTAGTATTCACCCTGGTGGTGAAGAAGTTAACAAACTCCCGCGCATCAGGAGTAATATCGTTCTCGCACAAACAGAGAGGAAGGCGTGCAAGCAACCCAGAGCATTAGGGTTCAGGTGGGCAAGAGTGCACTGCCGGCGGGAGAGAAACCAAGGACAAAGGGGTGCGGGGGAAAGCGCAGACCGCGGTGAAGGTGCTCCCGATACACCACGAAACCATCCCAAAGTAGTTGAAAGGGTGCGCCGTCGGCTCCGGCACACGAATCTTCGACCCCAGTGGGACTTGTATGCCTTTCATGAGCTTCTTAAGTCTGTCACGGTGAGGCTGGAGCCGGCC
This sequence comes from Limonium bicolor, assembly GCA_023374045.1. Classification (NCBI taxonomy): domain Eukaryota; kingdom Viridiplantae; phylum Streptophyta; class Magnoliopsida; order Caryophyllales; family Plumbaginaceae; genus Limonium; species Limonium bicolor. Next base: position 176,641,711 of record CM041780.1, on the reverse strand, counting down.
CTGGCGAGGGTAGTCCCCACAGATATCTTCAGAAGGAACGGCAGGATCTTCGACGACGCACTTTTCCCCGTCGGTGAAAAGTGTCGACCCCGCCGGTGCTGGACAGAGGAGCTTGGGTTTGACAGAGCCATTACAAGCAAGGAGGTTGACAGAGTATGGACGATCGATAGAGGGAAAAGTGCGAAGGGAAAAGGAGCGCAAAAAACAAGAATCGGGAAGTTAAAGGGCAGGGAAGAAGAAGGAGGACGGTTGCTGTGTAGGAAAAACGCAAGAGGATAAAGACACGAAGCAAGGAACAAGATAGGGAAGTTCAAAAGTTTGAGAGGATAGAAGCAGAGAAGTTCGAAAGTTTGAAAGAATAGGAAAAAGGGTAGAGGGAAGAGAATGAGTTTAAATAGGCGGAAATTGGGCGCGCTCTACCAAAAGTAATCATGGCCTACTCCTGCAAATGTATCAGGGAAATAGCTACAGAAGATGAGGAGGCGGCAGTTGCAGCGAGGCACGTTGCTAGGCCTCCGCAAAGTCTCCAACGATAGGAAATCCACAAAAGCAAAAGCAAAAGCACAACTCCGAAGACCCCTTTCCTTTTTTCCGAAAAAGAAAGAGGTCTTGTGGGACTAGGGGGAACGGAGCGGAGCGGACCACCAAAATTTAAAAACGAAGAAAGCAACAACGAAAAGATCTTTCCTTGCAGAACAAGAAAAGATCTTGTGGGACTGATGAAGTGGAGTTCCACCACACGGAGTAATCAAATGGCTGAGCGAAGAGTACATGCTGCCTGCGGAGACAACAGATGGAACTCTCTCCGACCAAACCCCCTTCCGACTCCAACGAACGGACTCTTGCGACAAGAAAGCTATACCACGGACAGACTGCGGAGGAGTAATCGCCTCCGACGCAAAGCAAAGATCCTCTCCGAAGAACTAAGAGTCATTCGCCTCCGAAGCAAAGCAAAACCCCCTCCGAGGGGTTGGGAGTAATTATTCGAAAAGAAGGGTGAAGTTACATAAAAAGCCTTGTATGACTGAGAATATTCTAGAATGATGTAGGCCCACAGAAACGGTTATACACTGTAGAAGAGCCTATAAATAGGAACCATAAGTTATGTAATAGGGTACGTTTTTATCAATACAATACTTGGAGCTCTCTTTGCAATCTGAGTCTAAGTGCGAGTTCGATACGATCTCAGAGAGAAAGCCTATAGGGGGCTTAGAAGCCTTGAAAAATTACGAGATTGCCCCTGGAGATGACTAAGTTGTCCCTAGTACTCTGAAATGTGCCGATCGAACAGGAAAACCTCGCTACTAGCCTATTAGTATAGACCCTTTTCCAAGGGGGTTGAAATTTTGGGTATAACAGATTACCCCCCATCAACTAGACTTTGTAATGGAAATGAAAAGGCTGGTTGATGCTTGAGTGATACCCCAAAATTTTGGATCTTAAAAGACCCCACATGCAATTGAATTCTGATAAGTTATGTCGAGCTGTTCTAAGGCGCTGCATACCTACGAGTAAAGTGGAAGGATGTCGAGCGATTCTAAGTCGTCGACCACCTAAAGGTAAGAATGAAGTAATGTCAGACTATTCTAAGGCGTCGACTACCTATACGGATGATATGATGTCGTTGACTACCTATAGGTGATTGAAAATTAATGTGGGGGCGAGTTCTTCCGCTTAGGTGAATTCGTCTACTCGGATGAGTTCTTCTACTCGAGTGAGTTCTTCTACTCTGGTGAGTTCTTCTACTCTGGTGAGTTCTTCTACTTGGGTGAGTTCTTTGACTAGGGTGAGTTCTTCTACTCTGGTGAGTTTTTCTACTCTGGTGAGTTCTTCTACTCTGGTGAGTTCTTCTACTCAGGTAAGTTCTTCTACTCGGGTGAGTTCTTCTACTCAGACGAGTTCTTCTACTCAGGTGAGTTCTTCTACTCGGGTGAGTTCTTCTACTCTGGTGAGTTCTTCTACTCGGTGCTGGAAGGTGCAAGACTACAGAGGCGATGGTCTTATGCAAATGATGAAAACTGATAACTGAAGTGCCCAACATGGCAATGATGATAAGGTGTATGCAATCAAAATGTATGAAAGATACTTGTTCAAAATAGGAAACTGTTGGAAAAGGTGCCAAACGTGGCAATGTTGAGGTGTTATGCAAAAGTTGTAAAATGCAACTAAAGTGCTTGTTGGAAGCTTGTCCAAAACAAGGAACTGTTGAAAAATGTGCCAAACATGACAATATTGAGGATTGGAAATTGTCCAAAGCAAGGCATTGCTAGAACGTGTGCCAAACGTGGCAATGTTTGAAGAAAATTGTTCAAGACAAGAAATTGCTGAAGGAGGTGCCAAACGTTGCAGTGTTTGAAGAAAATTCTGTTTACTGAAAAGGAAAGTGAAATTATCATTTCCTGACTAAAGATTTCACACTTGAAATTTATCTCCTAGGAGATGAACATGCTACTAGTGGGGTGTGGTGTTTGATGTGGAGATCTTGAGTGGTGATCAGGGCATATATGTGCCTGTGGTATATGATGTGTAGGTAAGGGCTTATGTGGGCCTGTGTAGTAGTGGTGTGGAGGTAAGGGCTTATGTGGACCTGAGGTGTTTAATGTGAAGGTAAGGGCCTATGTGTGCCTGTGGTGGGATGGTGGTGCTTAGGCTTTGGTTTTCAATTGGTGTTGTCATAGCAATTGTTGGAACCAACAATTGCCCCCAATATTTTTCCTTAGGACAATCTGAGCCAGAGTTCATGGCAATCGATCGAAATGATTGATTGCCCCTAGTATTTTCTTTGATTAAATGTGTGAACGAGTCTCGTCCTCACAGGGTCAAGGCTTATGTTTTGACGTGGTGCTTCCTGACCTACACTCTGCGTGTTTGATGTTTGCACTCATTTCTCGCTTATGGTCATAACCTCTAGACCATTGAATTCGATATTTGATGGATTTACGCATTTAATCTGCTACTTTCACGTGATGGGACTGATGAGAATGTTATCTGAGAGTTTGACTACTCGCTTCTTTTGGTCACCGGGTCGGACATTCATCATTGGCTGGGTTATTTTGTGGAGTTCATAATATCGAAAAGGGGTATATGATTGGCTCGGCGGGGGTGCCTAGGGTTTAATGTCAGGGTTCACAAGCTTTTGGCTATGTGGTGTTGTACCTAGGTGCTTCGTCATCCCTAATTGTTGTGTATCCATTCTTTGTTACTTTTCACAGGTCTAAGAGTAAATTTACAAATTATCTCCTTCGGTCGGAGTTATGCCATTTACCACACCTTTGAATGTGGTCTCACTAGAGTTGTGTAAAAATGACATGCTCATTCGCTCATGGTTTTTCCACTCAAGACACTCTCGAGATTTTCACTCGGAAACTCATTCGCACATTTAAACAAAAGACAAAAGATGGCGAACTTAAACTTAGATTGCCCCCAGTATTGATTTGGGGTTTGTGACAACAATTCGATAGATGTGGACCTTGAACCTCTTTGTGAGGTGTTTGGATGTTATGGGGTGAGTTATGGTGTTTGGTTAGGCATATTCAAATTTTTAAAAACAAAAGACTAGTCGTTCCATTGCATAGTTAGAAAATGATTACTTCGTGATCCTTGAAAGACGTGAGTGCTCTTTTATTTTAAGTTTTTCAAATTAACGAATAATGCTTTGCACAAAAATTATGAAAATGGAACTATGTTTTATTCAACAAAAAATAATGTTGGAAATTGCAAACTTAGGAAAACTACAGAAAATGATCAAAGAAACTAACTACTACAAAAGTTGAAAGACGACTAATCAAGAAAAGAAATGCATGTAATGAGAAAAACACTAAAAAAACAACATTTCTGATGATGCTTGGGCATGCGTGCTCTGCGCTCTCCACCACGTTCTTAGAATTGGAGCCCTTGGTCAATTAGATCTTGGATTCTTTGTTGTAGGGCCCTGCAGTGGTCAGTGTCGTGACCGGGCAACTGATGGAAGTGACAAAATTGATTAAGATCCTTCCCCAAATGAGTAGTTCCTGGCCTCAGGGTGAGCGGTTGCACCGGATATCTTCCTTGAAGCTCTTCAAGTGCTTGTCTTGGTGTTCGGCCGATGTCTGTAAACTTCATCTGTCGAGAACTCCGTCGAGATGGTTCTACTGTCCCAACGCTCCAACCAGGTCCTCTTGACTGTCGATTACTGTCTTCCTCATGTTGCCTGGTTCTCTTACGGGTGCAGCTTTGGATGCAAGTTGCTGATCCCGGTTGTCTGATCACTTTCCTGAGTTCTACAACAATTTCTATAACATTCCCCTCTGATCCTTAGACCCTAATGGAGCCAACTTCAATGCAGTCGTAAAGGGTATTGAGAAGCCTGTCCACTAACTCATCTCGAGCTTGACGTTCGGACTCGAGGGAAAGAGCCTTTGCTTTCAACTTTTCGATAACAGCAACGTAGCTAGATTCCACGACATCCATGGCAGCTGTAACACCCCAACTAACAACAACACACTTAACAACAAACTGCAGCGGAAACTTAACTCAACACATTACTTAACTCATTGGTGTTACACGCCGTTAACCACCCACGTGGCTAACAAGGCTAATACATATACATTGTATCGGTCTGATGGACCAGATTCCTGAGCAAATATACATTACTATCCCTTTCCATTAACCACAACCAACATACATATACCTTCCAACTGTACCGAGTATTTACAAACTAATGCCGATAACAACTTCGGTCTTACTACACCTACTGCACATATATATAACTTAAATGATTACCCAAGTACAAACGACTACCCCGTCCTACTCTTGAACGGCTTCTAGCTCCTTGTACCTGAAAATAGGAAAAGAAGAGAAAAGGGTGGCCCACCAGGGGCTCAACACCTTTGCTGGTATGGTAATCCCGCAGCCCGCATGCTACCGGGCCACGCACAACTATTTGTCGTCTTAGCATGCGGTTGATTATATTTGAATCATGCATGTCAACTACAAAAACACAACACATTACACTGCACAACAATGGCTCATTAAAACAGCCAATACAACTACACTTAACAAATCACTCATTATGATCTTTAACCCCTAGAGTGTTTCTCCTTTAACGGAGCTATTTCCTTAATAGACGACACTTACCCACCAATCGGGTTATCCTTAACCGCCTCTTACAATAAACTGGAATTCATATTCATGATCCACATACTCCACATCTTAGCAACATATCACATCACATCGCAATAAGAATTGCAGCACAAGAATAATACATAACATAACGGGAGCGGTTCCCTTTACGAACCGGCCCAAACATAGTCAGTTCACTTGTAGCCTAGAGAATGTTGCCAGTCTCATGATAAGCTCGTTACGTAACTCGTTACCGCCTCGTTAAATGAACGGATAAGGTAACACAAGGTGCCTCGGATATAGTGATCCAAGCACACCGAACAAACATAAACATAGTATGCCCCGGTGGCCCGACGTGAGTCAGTAAAATAGCCTTGGTTAAGCTAAAGGGAAGGTTGGAAACCAAATTGGAAAACAACCATAACATACAAAGAGAATCGAACCGGTTATGACATCGACTCCCATACTCACACGCGTGGCCGGAATAGACCGGACTCCTCACTTCCCCCGTTAGCACTTGTTAGAAGTTCAACATTGAACTCAATAAACATTCACAAACATTGGGTTAAGTCTTGTTAGACACACACAAGGGAAGAGAGAGTCATACATTCACACACAAACATCACACACAAACATCACATGACTAACTCACGCATAGCCGTGGTTAGAACGTTCCTTAGGTCGGAAACGTTATTACCGGATACCGTTCTCTTACGTTTACCTAATAGTGGTTAACTAGCCTTTCATGCGCATCCGAGGTTACCGGTATCGGCACGTAAACACATAACAACAATAATGACTGTAAACTCGTTTCATGATTTATCTTATAACGTGGCAAACATACAGAAAAAACACATTGGCATACAAGCCGGTGTAATCCGGTAGGACACAGGTTGCAAGAAAACCATACCTGTCACCGGAGTCCACTTTATCATGTCCACTTATGTTCCTCGAACAATTCTCAAACAACTGATAATATTACATGTACTTTTATTAACATCGGGGGTAACATGTTTGCGTAACGTTGAACGACTATGGTTAACGCCGTTAACTAGTAAGTAACTTCACATATTTAACTTGTTTTACTTCCACATTTTACTACAACCTTTCACCCACTTAATTGTCATTATAACTCACCTAACATGTCCTTAACAACTTTATAACACCATCACTTATCGATCCCCATAATGAAACCATTATTTAACCTTAAACTCAATTTTTAAAGTTGTCCGGGACTTGGTCCCCAACTAAGGTCCCGGACCTTGTCATTGTAAAATCCTCGGGCTGTTTTCATGGGGTGGTCTGGGACTTCATACAAGTCCTAGGTCCCGGACCAACCTAGGCAAACTTTCTCGGGGGTAAATCAGGGGGTGGTCCGGGGCTTCAGACAAAACCTAAGTCCCGGACCAAGGTAATGTAAAAACTCTCGGCCCCCTTTTAATGCATGGTCCGGGACATTAATCCAAACCTAAGTCCCGGACCACTACTACAGATCTTGCATTTTGACATCTTATAAGTCTTGTTGCAATGGTTCTCCACATCCATTAAATGTATAAACTTCCCAAATAATCTTAGGCATATTCTAACACCAAAATCTCACTTTGATTCACCTTAAAACATTGTCCAACTTGTCACTCATTTTTCTTACAAATCTCTTAACACTTGTAACATTTATCTTTTGGTTTTCTAAGTGGTATTTCACCTATAATGACCACTATACCAAGATGTTTCCTCTACACCTTAACATCATCTCTCAAACTTCTTTTCTTACTAACTAAATCTCCTTTTCACATCTTACCTAAACATCATTTCCTCCTTGTACAACAACATTCCTAAACCTTAAACAAACTTCTCCAAGCCTTTAATGCATCCTCAAAAACACACATTGAGTTCCTAGAACTTCCAAGATAATACCTAAATCCTTGTATCACTCTAAATCAACTTAATACATCCTTTCTTCTCTTAGTAAAACACTTGTTCACCTTTAACACTTCCTAGTTCACCAAAACTTATTTAAAACACTTAGAACTTCTTATACATTATACAAATTTTGCCATAGCTTCTCTTGTATATTCTCACATTCAAACACTTAGGTTTTTACCTTATTTCATTCAAGAACACCTAAAATCCATCAAGGGTATTCTCACACACACACACACACACCAAATTTTACACTACATCACAATATAGTGCATAAACTTAAATTGCTTGGCACTTAGGCCCTTAAATAACATGGCTCTTAGGCCCTTAAATACATTAAACTTAAACACTGAATTTCCCACATATATATTGCCTTTGACCTGCAAATACACTCAACATCTCATATGCCCTTTAATAATCTTCTTAAGAACAATTCACTAGGTCTTTTCCCATTGTCTCCTTAGGTATTTTATTAAGCAATACAAGCTCACTTTTTCTTAGGAATAAATTACATTAGGTTAGCACATTTACCTCTTTTCTTCAAGATTTTTACTTGAACACTCTTGTTCTTCCTTGTTTGGAAATCGTCAAGAGGACTTGGTTACTTGTCAATGTTCTAATCAATATACAAGTAACACCAATGAGCATTCAAGCTTCATGCTTAAACTCATTTACAAACCCTAGGTTATATATATTGTCTTAACACATTAAGGTAACTGTTTTACCTTGGAATTGGAAGAGATCTTGAATAAGTATCAAGAGAGGACTCCTCCTAGCCCTTGGAAGATTCAAATGAAGCTAAAACAAGCAAGGTAAAGACACCATTGTGAGATGAATTTTCGGACAACACAAAACATGAAGGAAACATCATTTTTCTTTGAGATTACTTACCTAGAAGCAAAGGAGAGCAATAATATGTAGAAACATAAGCTCAAGCTCCTTCAATGGTGGAACTCCATGGCACCGAAATGGGGCTCTTGGAATTTTAAGAAGATAGGAATGAAGAGCTTGATGAGACAAAGAGAATGGTGGTGTTTGTTTTTGATTTGGTTAAGTGAGCTAGGAAATATTGGCAATGGAAGATGGAGGTTGATGGTGGTGCTGTAGCAAACCTTAGAAGAGAGCAAGAAGGGAGGAAGAAGACGTGTGAAATGAAGGGAAATGAGAGAATGAAGATAAGTTCTACTTTTGGAAGATATTATGCAGTAAAGTAAATAGTAAGTTGCTTTAGTATTTGTTATGTATTTGTTAGCTTGCAAGGTGGTGACTCACCTCACAAAAACCGGCCCCCAATAGTTATCTAGGGGTATTTTAGTCTTTGTTGACTCATTTAATTACTTACATTGGCACATGTTACAAACTATCTTATTATAGTTACTATTCATAAAAACAAGGCACATAGTTGTGAAATTTTTGATTTCTCATTGTATAGACTTCCAAATGTGATACTAAGTAGTACACATATTAAATAAAGAGTAATGATGGACATTTAGCCCCTCAAAACTCATTTACAAGACAATTTTTCAAAAATGTGCTTTAAGACTCCTTAAAGCACATTTTGTGTTTTAACTTGTTTTCAAGCTTGGTTTTCTTTGGTAATTGGTTTAATATGTTCATTAACATATTTATAAGGTACAAGTATGACCTTTAGGTCTTATACAAACTTATCCCAAGCTTAGAGCACATTTTTGCCCATATTGACTTTAAGGTATTTATTTGTGTTTTGTTTGGTTTGATTGTCTACCAAAGTTTCCTAAGGACTTAATTATCCTTATTAAATCATAAGTGAATGTTATAAAGTCTTGGTAGGCTCTTTGGGTCCTAACCAAGTTCATTCCAAGCTTAGAGCATGTTTTTGCTCAAACTGTGCTTATGGTATTTTATTGTTTTTACTATGGTTTAAATTGTTCACCATTGTTTCTAAGGAACTTTTAGCCTTTAAATACCATATTTTAATATTTAAACTTCATATCATGGTTTGGGGTATTTCAATCTACCCCCCTTAAAAGACCTTCGTCCTCGAAGTTCACACTTCCCACACATCATTTAGATTAGAACACAGGAATCACTTGGAATTAAACTTCCATAACCAAACATACTTTACATCACACCCTCGGACTTAATGGTCCGGGTAACATATTCACATCCATACATAACATAACATACATAACATAACATACTTACATGATAACCTCGAACTTAGTGGTCCGGGTACCTTAATCAACATTATACTTACATAACAACCCTTAGACTCTCAGGTCTAGGTAACATGACCACATTTAGACCCATAGGTCTTAATAACATAACAGCCTTTAGACACATAGGTCTATGTAACACAACAACATTTAGACTCATAGGTCTTGATAACATACACTTTTGGAACTCACGGTCAAAATAATATTTATTACACATACCACATAACATGTCTTAGCATGTATGGCAACCAAAAATATCTTTTACATACACTGTGATCCCGCAGAACCCGGTCGCGATGGACACCTTCCGTCCCCGTTCCTTTGGGAGATCAAAACAATCACTTAAATTTGAAATTTTTCCTTGTGAGGTTAAGTAAGAGAACTTTAATTATGTAAAGTATCTATCGATGTTTTATAAATACCAATTCAAAATCCTTTTGAAAACACATACAACTCCAAGTCCAAATTATGCTCTTTGCTTCTTTCTTAGTGTGGTTATTTGTGACCACTTATAGGGAGCTTCAAGAATCATCCAACCCTGAAGTGATCAGCATCAGTGTTGAACTATCCTTCCACCCCAATTTGTGTTCGACTTCCCTTGATCGCATGCAAATCAAGTTCCACTTCCCACTTTATTTTCACGCACCAAATAATACACTCATTTCCAATTTTCTATCTTTTAGTCTTTCTAGTTATAATCAGACATCTCCAAGGGATAGAACTCCGTCTATCAGTTATCTTCATTCACTTTAATCCTGTTGCCTAGGGAATCTTATTCTCACTAGGTTCTATGTCGGTTTCATACCCTTTTCATGAATCACTATATTGTATACATACACATATATTTTATCAAAATACAACACAGTTTCACATTTATACACTGTCGGGGTTTTTGTTCCCTCGGAAGTTTCTCTACTCCCCACACTTGTACTATCATACACAACTGTTAACAAATCAACACACTTATCACAATGGTATTCACTCTTCTGTGCGCAATTACCACAATTAAACCATGAATGAATGTGTATGTTTACGTAACACACACACTAATCATCAAAACAATTATTTTGTGCTATGCACAATATAGGTCACATACACTACATACACTTGTACGGTAATACACACTAAGTGGTTTTGCGCTCTACCCCCCTTAAAAGGGATTACGCCCACGTAATCAATCACTGAATCATTGGTTTAAAACGTTCTGCCGTCGTGAAGTACTTTAACTTCCACGCGGTCTGTATACAATGTGTTCTGGTTACAGGATCTTAACCATATGGGCGGTTTAGTTCCTAACCCAAGAATTCTCATTGGAGTTCGTTTAACTCATAACCGGTTTTGGTTCTGGTTTGTGAGGCTTCTAGGCATTAATAATTGGCCATTCACTCATGTTCACCATGCACATTCAACATTTGAATCACTGGCTCACTTGTTTCTGCTGTGAAACTCTAATAACTGTAGAGCTTAATTTGCCCCATTTGTTATTCTTACTGTATTGTACATCCCCAATATCATCTTTATCTTGGTAATAACGGCTTCTCAACCGATGCTTGGTATCTCTGACCGTGCGCGAATTCGGTGAGTTATAAACTTTCTATCCACTTCCATAATAACTTACTGTGTAAACTGGTACGTATTTTACAATGATTGACTTGATTCCTTCTGACCTACTGTCGGTTGAGATTGAGCTACTACCTAATGTGTAGTGCTCTCTCGGTTATCTCCCACTCTTGAGGTATATTCTATACCGATATTTGGTATTTAGTGTTACCGTAGTCACTTGTTCTTAATCATGCCTCCACATTTGATTCTGTACAAGTATCATTTCATTGGTGCGACCTTGCATTTCCCATGCATCGGTCATTATAGTGTTATAAGTCTCTTTCTACTTCAACCACCATTAACATTTCCCAAGTCCTAGCTATCCCACTCGATCATCACTGCACAAATGCAATACCAAAACACTCAGTCATACAGAGTGCAGAGGCGTAAACTCTTGGCAGTAAATCTCTTATGCGATTGCAATAGGAATTCACAACTGTCTTTCACTGAGATTCTTATCTCGTAATACTAGCTACTGGCTTACTGCCCAATTATTTGCTATCACTTATCGGTTAACAATACTTATACAATGGTCGCTTGCTGCGCACCGTGTTCTTACTCACTGTATAACATCAACTTATATGGTATTCACTGTCATTTTAGCTTCCACACATATAGTTACATCACTTGTATTATGGTTCGCCACTCATTTGGCTGATTGTTGAATATCCTAGTCCTTTTAGTCTTAATACTCCTTGAGCATTGTCCATTATTCATTTAGCGTCACACATCCATGATGGTTGCTATTAGACTTGTTACTCTTCCGGTCTGCACAAGTGGTATAAACACTACCTTTCGTATCATTCCCATTCAGATTCTCCTCCGGTAATAACCATATTGGTCCACCCTTAACATATTCCTTGAACTCGGTTCACATAACTACCGCTCCCGCGGTTTCACAATATCGAGAGGTTTCCCCACTCTTAAAGCAGTGGTTCGTTCCCTGTTGTATTAACTTGTATAACACAAACTTCTGCAGTCGATCAAATTTACATAATATATCTTGCTTGTGGCTTATAAGCCTTATTGCCTTGAGCTGCGCTCATTGTAGGCTGTTCACACACATTTACTTCTCTGTACAACATTTGTTGATGCAAACACCCTTCAAGGATTGCTCTTGAGTATTGCTAGTAAGTCATGTCATACCTCTGGCTTGCACTTATTGGTACCTTTAGTTAATTACGCCGCTTTGCATTCTTGACTGGCTTATTATCTTCTTCTGTGAAGATCAAAATCTCCTGGTAGTGTAGGTACTCATTCTGGGAGTTTTGTCCCGTTCATTGCACATTAATGTGTCCACATTAGGCATCTGCTTGCCATGCACAGGCTGGGTCACCATTCCAGCTATCATGTTTATCCCTGGGATCTTTAAGACATATGCTATGTCTTTACATAACAGTTAGCGCACTTCGTATTCCCTGACTCTTAAACATTTCCTTGAAACAAATTCACTAACTCCTTAGTCTCGTTAAATTAACTGAGTTCCTTTACTTCAACCATTCTCGGTAATCCTTTGCTCTTGATTGACTTACACTGCTGACCGTAGTACGGAGTCGACTACTTCCCGTGTTCCGGACTCTACTCGTATACATATGTGGGGTACCACACTGATACATTGCTACTTACCCAACTAACCCATAAGTAGGTCTGCCAGGCCCACAAGCTCCTATCGGAGTGCGGTCGTCCCACATTACAGTTGGTACACTCGTAGTGTCCGTTACACGCCTAGGTGAAGTATTCTGTTGTCAACTCCCTTATATTGTCCTGTGACAATATGCATTCCCTGCTTCCTGAACTTAATCAAGGGAAGGTTTATCCACTGTTGTATCTTTATCAACTGCCCTTGGTTTTACTGGTTTAGTTTAGAAGAAGGTTAGAAATAAGTATTGGTTTGAAAGAAAATCTGGTTTTGAAAGAAAAGAGTTTGAAATAAATCTAAGTTTGAAAGAAAAATTTTCATGGTTTCACAACATCTTCTTACCTTAACCAAGTCTAGCTTCTTGCTGACTGGTGTACTTCCAATTACAGAGGTTAGGCTAACAGGCCCTTCCACTGTTATGATGATCTCACTTAACTTCATGGTACTTTACTAAGTACTTTGTATTTGTTATAAATTTCCTGAACATCCCTGTTATAGCAGCACTTGCCATGGCAAGTGCGCCATGCTAACTGGCTATCGGTTAAACACATACCGGTTGTGGTATTGTTCTTTACCCGCACTGTCATCAGTGGCCTTGTTGGCCCTCACTTGATCTTATAGTCTTGACAATTAACCTTCTAGGCCACTTCTCACTGTACTCATGCGATAATCATTAACTAGGGTGTCTCCCGTTCTTGGAGACCCCTTTTTACTTAGTACTGTATCTTCTTCGTAGCCCGTTCCACCCATTTGTCGTGGTTACTGAGACTTGTCTCTTGTTTGGGTACTACGTTGTAGTTCCTTAGTCGGTTGGTATACCGTCATTGTATTATTTAACAACTGTGGTCCCGTAGACACTCGTCCCGGGTTCCATTACTTCACTTCTTGCCTGTTGCACGGTTGGTGCGTTGCAAGCTGGTTGTTCTCGACTGTTCGGCATGTCGATCCAAGCTGCCGGAAATTCCATTCTTCTATACACAGATTCTTCATTCTTCGCTATTAAATGCGGTAAACATTGTTCAGACGGAAACCGTCTCCGGGATTCCCACTTCATGGGATCTACCGTATGACAGGTTCTCCGTATCTTTAGAGGTACTTAATAACAACCAGATCGGGTATTCCCGAGTAAGAGAGGACTTCCATCTCTCTGGCGTTCCTTCCCAAATTATAAAATAGGGATTGTGGAGGGCGGGAAGGATATAGTAGGTTTCCAGTACACACTGGTTACTCCTAATTAGCGTATCTCTCACGCTATCACTCAACCCCTAACCCAAAGTACTAAAATCCTAACTCGGTACTTCCTAAGCTCGGTAATTCAGTCATCAGAGTGATACTTCGCTCTGATACCACTTTTTGTAACACCCCAACTAACAACAACACACTTAACAACAAACTGCAGCAGAAAACTTAACTCAACACATTACTTAACTCATTGGTGTTACACGCCGTTAACCACCCACGTGGCTAACAAGGCTAATACATATACATTGTATCGGTCTGATGGACCAGATTCCTGAGCAACTATACATTACTATCCCTTTCCATTAACCACAACCAACATACATATACCTTCCAACTGTACCGAGTATTTACAAACTAATGCCGATAACAACTTCGGTCTTACTACACCTACTGCACATATATATAACTTAAATGATTACCCAAGTACAAACGACTAACCCGTCCTACTCTCAAACGGCTTCTAGCTCCTTGTACCTAAAAATAGGAAAAGAAGAGAAAAGGGTGCCCCCCAGGGGCTCAGCACCTTTGCTGGTATGGTAATCCCGCAGCCCGCATGCTACCGGGCCACACATAACTATTTGTCGTCTTAGCATGCGGTTGATTATATTTGAATCATGCATGTAAACTACAAAAACACAACACATTACACTGCAAAACAATGGCTCATTTAAACAGCCAATACAACTACACTTAACAAATCACTCATTATGATCTTTAACCCCTAGAGTGTTTCTCCTTTAACGGAGCTATTTCCTTAATAGATGACACTTACCCACCAATCGGGTTATCCTTAACCGCCTCTTACAATAAACTGGAATTCATATCCATGATCCACATACTCCACATCTTAGCAACATATCACATCACATCGCAATAAGAATTGCAGCACAAGAATAATACATAACATAACGGGAACGGTTCCCTTTACGAACCGGCCCAAACATAGTCAGTTCACTTGTAGCCTAGAGAATGTTGCCAGTCTCATGATAAGCTCGTTACATAACTCGTTACCGCCTCGTTAAATGAACGGATAACTTAACACAAGGTGCCTCGGATATAGTGATCCAAGCACACCGAACAAACATAAACATAGTACGCCCCTGTGGCCCGACGTGAGTCAGTAAAATAGCCTTGGTTAAGCTAAAGGGAATGTTGGAAACCAAATTGGAAAACAACTATAACATACAAAGAGAATCGAACCGGTTATGACATCGACTCCCATACTCACACGCGTGGCCGGAACAGACCGGACTCCTCACTTCCCCCGTTAGCACTTGTTAGAAGTTCAACATTGAACTCAATAAACATTCACAATCATTGGGTTAAGTCTTGTTAGACACACACAAGGGAAGAGAGAGTCATACATTCACACACAAACATCACACACAAACATCACATGACTAACTCACGCATAGCCGTGGTTAGAACGTTCCTTAGGTCAGAAACGTTATTACCGGATACCGTTCTCTTACGTTTACCTAATAGTGGTTAACTAGCATTTCATGCGCATCCGAGGTTACCGGTATCTGCACGTAAACACATAACAACAATAACGACTGTAAACTCGTTTCATGATTTATCTTATAACGTGTCAAACATACAGAAAAAACACATTGGCATACAAGCCGGTGTAATCCGGTAGGACACAGGTTGCAAGAAAACCATATCTGTCACCGGAGTCCACTTTATCATGTCCACTTATGTTCCTCGAACAATTCTCGAACAACTGATAATATTACATGTACTTTTATTAACATCGGGGGTAACATGTTTGCGTAACGTTGAACGACTATGGTTAACGCCGTTAACTAGTTAAGTAACTTCACATTTTTAACTTGTTTTACTTACACATTTTACTACAACCTTTCACCCACTTAATTGTCATTATAACTCACCTAACATGTCCTTAACAACTATATAACACCATCACTTATCGATCCCCATCATTAAACACCATTATTTAACCTTAAACTCAATTTTTAAAGTGGTCCGGGACTTGGTCCCCAACTAAGGTCCCGGACCTTGTCATTGTAAAATCCTCGGGCTGTTTTCATGGGGTGGTCCGGGACTTCATACAAGTCCTAGGTCCCGGACCAACCTAGGCAAATTCTCTCGGGGGTAAATCAGGGGGTGGTCCGGGGCTTCATACAAAACCTAAGTCCCGGACCAAGGTAATGTAAAAACTCTCGGCCCCTTTTAATGCATGGTCTGGGACATTAATCCAAACCTAAGTCCCGGACCACTGCTACAGATCTTGCATTTTGGCATCTTATAAGTCTTGTTGCCATGGTTCTTCACATCCATTAAATGTATAAACTTCCCAAATGATCTTAGGCATATTCTAATACCAAAATTCACTTTGATTCACCTTAAAACATTGTCCAACTTGTCACTCATTTTTCTTACAAATCTCTTAACACTTGTAATATATCTCTTTTGGTTTTCTAAGTGGTATTTCATCTATAATGACCACTATACCAAGATGTTTCCTCTACACCTTAACATCATCTCTCAAACTTCTTTTCTTACTAACTAAATCTCCTTTTCACATCTTACCTAAACATCATTTCCTCCTTGTACATCAACATTCCAAAACCTTAAAAAAACTTCTCCAAGACTTTAATGCATCCTCAAAAACACACATTGAGTTCCTAGAACTTCCAAGATAATACCTAAATCCTTGTATCACTCTAAATCACCTTAATACATGCTTTCTTCCCTTAGTAAAACACTTGTTCACCTTTAACACTTCCTAGTTCACCAAAACTTATTTAAAACACTTAGAACTTCTTATACATTATACAAATTTTGCCATAGCTTCTCTTGTATATTCTCACATTCAAACACTTAGGTTTTTACCTTATTTCATTCAAGAACACCTAAAATCCATCAAGGGTATTCTCACACACACACCAAATTTTACACTACATCACAATATAGTGCATAAACTTAAATTGCTTGGCACTTAGGCCCTTAAATAACTTGGCTCTTAGGCCCTTAAATACATTAAACTTAAACACTGAATTTCCCACATATATATTGCCTTTGACCTGCAAATACACTCAACATCTCATATGCCCTTTAATAATCTTCTTAAGAACAATTCACTAGGTCTTTTGCCATTGGCTCCTTAGGTATTTTATTAAGCAATACAAGCTCACTTTTTGTTAGGAATAAATTACATTAGGTTAGCACATTTACCTCTTTTCTTCAAGATTTTTACTTGAACACTCTTGTTCTTCCTTGTTAGGAAATCGGCAAGAGGACTTGGTTACTTGTCAATGTTATAATCTATATACAAGTAACACCAATGAGCATTCAAACTTCATGCTTAAACTCATTTACAAACCCTAGGTTATATATATTGTCTTAACACATTAAGGTAATTGTTTTACCTTGGAATTGGAAGAGAGCTTGAATAAGTATCAAGAGAGGACTCCTCCTAGCCCTTGGAAGATTCAAATGAAGCTAAAACAAGCAAGGTAAAGACACCATTGTGAGGTGAATTTTCGGACAACACAAAACATGAAGGAAACATCATTTTTCTTTGAGATTCCTTACCTAGAAGCAAAGGAGAGCAATAATATGTAGAAACATAAGCTCAAGCTCCTTCAATAGTGGAACTCCATGGCACCGAAATGGGGCTCTTGGAATTTTAAGAAGATAGGAATGAAGAGCTTGATGAGACAAAGAGAATGGTGGTGTCGTTTTGATTTGGTTAAGTGAGCTAGGAAATATTGGCAATGGAAGATGGAGGTTGATGGTGGTGCTGTAGCAAACCGTAGAAGAGATCAAGAAGGGAGGAAGAAGACGTGTGAAATGAAGGGAAATGAGAGAATGAAGATAAGTTCTACTTTTGGAAGATATTATGTAGTAAAGCAAATAGTAAGTTGCTTTAGTATTTGTTATTTATTTATTAGCTTGCAAGGTGGTGACTCACCTCACAAAAACCGGCCCCCAATAGTTATCTAGGGGTATTTTAGTCTTTTTTGACTCATTTAATTACTTACATTGGCACATGTTACAAACTAGCTTATTATAGTTACTATTCATAAAAACAAGGCACATAGTTGTGAAATTTTTTATTTCTCATTGATCTAGACTTCCAAATGTGATACTAAGTAGTACACATATTAATTAAAGAGTAATGATGGACATTTAGCCACTCAAAACTCATTTACAAGATAATTTTTTAAAAATGTGCTTTAAGACTCCTTAAAGTACATTTTGTGTTTTAACTTGTTTTCAAGCTTGGTTTTCTTTGGTAATTGGTTTAATATGTTTATTAACATATTTATAAGGTATAAGTATGACCTTTAGGTCTTATACAAACTTATCCCAAGCTTAGAGCACATTTTTGCCCATATTGACTTTAGAGTATTTATTTGTGTTTTGTTTGGTTTTATTGTCTACCAAAGTTTCCTAAGGACTTAATTAGCCTTATTAAATCATAAGTGAATGTTATAAAGTCTTGGTAGGCTCTTTGGGTCCTAACCAAGTTCATTCCAAGCTTAGAGCATGTTTTTGCTCAAACTGTGCTTATGGTATTTTATTGTTTTTACTATGGTTTAAATTTTTCACCATTGTTTCTAAGGCACTTTTAGCCTTTAAATACCATATTTTAATATTTAAACATCATATCAAGGTTTGGGGTATTTCAGCAGCACTATGCCTCTCGTCCATGGCATCGATGGTGGCCGTGTGCTTTTGTTCCAAAATTGTGAGCTGTGCTTCCATGTTGATTGGGCCGCACTTAGGACTTGGGTCTACCTGTTTCCAAGGTGTCCATTATTAGCTAACAAAAGGAAGTGGGCTGAAAGGTACTATGGTGAGAATGACGCTTCACAAGATAGATCGAAACAGACTTAGGCTAAAAGCAAGTGGGCCATGATACCCAGAGAATGAGGTGTTTGGGCTGGAGTATCTTTCATACTATGAACTGGGATTTGGACTGAAATCTAAACTGATGGCTTTGATTGGGTCTGAGAGGTGACACCTAGATCTAGGGTTTTGGGTTAGGACCCGAATAAGAAGTCTACCTGGACTAGAATGAGCCCTTGGGCCGGAATGTGTTTGGGCCTGGAGTGAAGCACGTGGGCTGGAGTGGTCCCTAAATCACAAATGGGCCTAACTTTCTTTGGGCCAGAGAAGACGGTTGCTAAGCCGTAAAAGACTTTATTTTCAGGACTTGTGAGTTATTTCAAGTTCAGGTGGATTTCTTTTTTTTATGGGCCTAGAACTAATTTGATAATTCAAATTGGGCCAAAAGAGAAATCACCTAAGTCTAAGATTTTGGGCCGAAGCCCGAATGACTCACATATTAAGCCAAACAGGACCTCTGGGCCGCAAACAAATAGAGCCGCCAATTCGGGTTAGGCTAGGTTGATGTAGGAGAAGTTCCTATCAATCTCTAGGCTGGGTAGTGGGCTGATCATACAAGCAAACAAGGCCTACAAAAATTCAACATGTCCTCACTAGACGTTTAAATCAAACCGGGTATGGATCAATCCGAAGAGGTGCTTGGGGCATAGGCCCAGGTCGCCACCAAGGAATAGGGCTTGCACGCTATTCTCTTTTGGCTTCCCCACATTTTTCTCATCACCTGAAGGTGTGCGTCTACGGTTGGGTCTTTGACTGACCAAACAAAGGGCTTGGTAAGGACACTGCCAGGAAAATGCTTGGGGCTAAAGCCCAGGTATTAAGGGGGTGTGGTTAGACGACACCCTCCTCTTTTCCCTCACTTATTCACATCACCTAAAAGGTGTGAGTCCCTGGCAGGGGACCCTCAAACGGGTCCCGGGATGAAATCGATTTGCGTGAACCCTCGCTCTCATATGATGCAAAGGTGCAGAAAATTAAAGTGCGCTCAAAAATAAACAAACAAAGTAATTAAGCCATAAATAAAAAATTTTTCGAGTTAAGCCCTCTTTATTAAAATTGAACAAGTTAAAATTAAGAGTTTGTCCCCAGCAGAGTCATCAGTCTGTGAACCTCGATTTTAAACCCTATCCTAGGTTGATTCGAGTTGATTAGGATCTAACCGGGTTTTAGGTCCACTTATTATCTAAGTTTAATAACTATGCCATATAACATTAATTATTAAAACCTAAGTTAGCTCACTGGAACATATTATGAGTCGCCAACTAATTTTAACCTAGATCAAATTAGGAAAGGAGAGTTCGGGTTCGGAGGCTTGATATTTGACTTAATTAGGGTTCAATTACTTTCATTACCCCTAGAAGTCATTTTTCCTCTACTTAGTTTAATTACGGCTTATTACGAGTCGTTTTAACCTAAGTGCGCGATCTTCTATTTTTTTTTTTTTTTAGCATTTTTTGACAGAAAATGAAAGTGAAAGTTGAAATTACCTAAACTAGGGTTTCGGAGGCAGAATTAGGTCAAATTTTGTTTACGTCCGCAGCCACGGACACCATGTCCGAGATCACGGACCCCAGTTAACCTAATTATACAGAAAAGTTGAATTTAAGAAAAAACAAAATTTTGAAAAGTCCGGGGCCACGGAAAAGCTGTCGTGGGCCCGGACATTATTTAGAAAAACCTAAATTTTGAAATTTTAAAATTCTGCCGCCGTCCGTGGGTGTCCGTGGCCACGGACAACCCGTCCGTAGTCCCGGACCATAGGTCCGAGGTCCCGGACCACCCACGGACAGGGGTTTTCTGATGGTTCCCGACGGTGTTTTCGGCTAAAAAATTATGCACGTGTAGCCTTCGAATTCAAGATGATTCTTCCTGTTGGGATTCTTCGGAGGCTCCGATGATGCCGGTTCTGGATTGAGTTCGACCCGAGCTTCAGGTTGTTGATTTTTGATGATGTTCTTCACATTTTGGAGGTGGTTTGGTTGATGTTTGATGATTGTTGATGTGTTGCGAGTTGAAAATTTTGTTTAGATGGTGATTTCGGGGGATTTTTGATGTTATTTTGGCTTGGATGTGTAAAAACGTGAAGAGAATGAGACGGCTGCCTTCTTTCAGAGTCAAGGGTTCTTCAGGTGCTGATTTGATCATGGGATAAGGTTCCTTGTATAGACTTTCTTAATGATAGAAAAATCCGGTAAAAACCGAGATTTATCGACGTTTTAGCTCAAGGGCTTCCAAAGGAATTTGATTATGGAATTTTACACATGGGTAAAGGATGATATTTCTGATTTTCCTAAAGTGGGATCGAATTTTTTGGATATTGGAATTTTTTAAATTCAATTTCTCTCAGATTCAATCAGAAATTGATAGAAAATTATTGGAAATCCGAAAAATCAAAATTCCAACGCCATTATGCTTAAAATGTCATCCTCTATCATGGGTTAAAATTTCAAAGTGTTTTGAACTGATTTGATCCTTATTTGGAGGAGAGAGAAAGCCTATAGGGGGCTTAAAAGCCTTGAAAAATTATGAGAATGCCCCTGGAGATGACTAAGCTGTCCCTAGTACTCTGAAATGTGCCGATCGAACTGGGAACCCTCGCTACTAGCCTATTAGTAGAGACCCTCTTCCGGGGGTGTAACACCCCATCCAAAGCCATTCGTGGTTATCGCAAAACTGAACACTTAATCGAACACGTCGCAGCGGAAATAAATAACACCTGGACCTTGCCACGGTCTGATCGTTAGAATATACCGGTCTAAACATTTACAATACTCATCCATAATACTTATCCAACTCAAACATCACCATCCACAATACCACAACCAACCGAGTACAGGTATCTTAACATAATCTCAACCTTACATCAGTTTAAATATAAACAGTCGGGTGCACAGGCGCAACCCGAACTCAAAATAAACATCCCACCCTAAGTCTAACCGCTCCTACTCTCGTAGTGCGTCCTCATGGGTCTCTTACCTGCAAGTGTAAAAATAGCCCCCGAGGGGGTCAGCACGAATGCTGGTACACCCTCTCATGGCCCCCAAGCTAACGGGGCTACGACGACTAATTGTCGATAGCATGGAAATTGATTACATACACAAGCATAATATGAAGTGCAATAACAATAACCACAGATGAACATAAATAGTTCACAAACAATGAACGACTCAAGCGTTCCCTTATCAAGTGGGTTAGTAACCCCCTCCTTAGTCCTCATTTCCTTAACCTCAGTTCCTTACCTTACCTTAATCTTAATCTTAATCTCAATCTCAGTATACAAACCTTTCCTGGAAGGGATTGGTTGTAGCTTAATTCGAACCTGGGATTTAGGTGATCCCACCGCACCATCTTAATGCCACCTACTCTGGACGGGAGTCCAGCGTAGCTGAGCCGGCAACCGGCCCTAGGCTACAAGTCCGAAGACAAGTCCTTAAGCGGAGGGCGGATCTGATTCAGATACCGTCCCCCTTTTTCCTTAGCATGCATGACCGGAGATCGGTCCCGGGTTTCCTCACTCAAGTTCCAGTTAGTAGAAATCTTAATCATCATGTGCTAGCTAAGCCTTAACGGGCATTAACCAACAACCACCAAACTTAACTCTTATTCTTAACTCAGTAAGTACTAAACTTGGTTAGTAGCAATCTCAAGTCTCGCGGGTTAGTGTAAAGATAACACAAACACAACGAGAACAAAATAACCGGTTGCATGCTTTATCTTGTTTTAGTCATAGCAATTAAACAGATAGCACACAAGCCGAGGGACACCTCGTTAGCAAGCAGGTCACAAGAAGGATTGTACCGTTCACCGTCGATCGTTGTTTGATTAATCTTCTTCGGGGTCCCAATTCACAAACCTAAAACATTCATTCATTTTTAGGTCATTAGTTATTTGCACCTTACTTAACTCACTTAGTCCCTAAGGATTCCCATTCAATAACCTCTCAAGTCTTTGCCACTTAGCTCACAAACTTAACTTTAAACATTAAAACTTATACTTAATCTTAACTTAATTTCTTAGTTCTTAGGGTCCTAATCATTACCACCCACCAAAGGCTACCTTATTACCCATGCCATTCTTAGAATTCAAATTTTTTTTTTTTTTTAGGCTCGACCGAACTTCCGACCGACCTTACCTAAGGTCGGTCCATTCCAGAACACTTCACCGTTTGAAAATTCTACCCCGACCGACCTTGCAAGTCCGGTCCCCAAGGTCGGTCCATTCCCGAGAGTTTCCCCGAGGGAAATTTAAGCTCGACCGAACTTGCCAAGTCCGGTCCTATGTTCGGTCGATTCCAGAGACTTATTCCGTACAAAATACAGCCCGACCGACCTTGCAAGTCCGGTCCCCAAGGTCGGTCCATTCCAGAAACTTTCTCCGGTAGTGTAAACTGAGCTCGACCGACCTTGCAAGTCCGGTCCTAAGGTCGGTCGGCTCCAGAACCTTGTTTCTAAATTCTCTTTCAACTCCAAACTTCTCCTCATATATCCTAATATGTTATAACCTCATTTGGGCACCTCAAATACACCTTAAGCCCTCCTCAAAACACATTAAATCATTCACCAAGATTCACCTTAGTCATTATGCATTTTCCTTGTAATAATGCTAACACTTGTAATGTTTTCCTCTAGGTTTCTAGGTGGTGGTTCATACCTAATGTAACCACTATGCCAAATGTTTTCCTCACCACTATAACATCATCTCCCAAGCATCTTTCACCATCTAAAACTCTTTTATGCATTTACTTAAAGTTCCTTCACAAGTTTAAACTTCCATCCATCAACACATTATTTCCTTCCTAGTTGTACACCAACATTTGCCTAAGTCCTAAATACTCAAATACATTCTCTTGATTCCTAAATCCTTCATGGTGATACCTAAGTCATTATAAGTCATTAGAACACCTTATCTCACCCTTTTTCATCAAGACAACCTCTAGAACATCCTAGTACTTCCTTAGTCATTAAATCCCTTAGAATATCTTAAACACTTAAGTTCTCCTTTAAATTTTGCCATGGGTTCTCTAGTATATATACATCCAAACACAGTTTTTCTCCATCAAACAACCAACATCACCCAAATTCTCATCACAACACCTTAACACACAATTTACACTAAAACTTCACCACATCATCATATAGTGCTTAAACTTAAAATGCTTGGCACTTAGGCCCTTAAATGACAATAATCTTAACCACTGAATTTCCACATATATTTGCCTTCAACCTGCGATACACACAACAAGGCTCCCATTGAAATAAAATGCTTCTTGTAATTCATTCCACATTGTTTTAACTATCTCTTCTTCTCATTTGCTCTTTAGTCACAAGTTCAAAATATGCTCATTGTTTCTCCTAGGTTTATATAACCCTTTTCTAATGTAAACTCTACACTAAACTCATCATATATCTAAATCCCATTCCCTTAAACAATAAAACACCTTAAGGTAAGTAATTTACCTTGTTCTTTTACAAGCTTAAAAAGCTTTCTTCCTTAGGTTTTTCTTTGTTCAATCTCGGTCACCAATGTGTATCTCCTTGCCAATGTTCTAACCAATATCCAATGACTCCAATGAGTACTAGATAACACATTAACCCTAAGGAACAAACCCTAGGTTAAAAATATGCTTTAAGGTATTAGGTGGTTTTACCTTGGTTTCTCAAGACGTGGATATGAGCAAGAAGACCTCCTCAATCCTTTGAAGATAGAAAACAGCTAGAACAAGGCATAAACATGGAGTCCATGAGTACTAATTTTCGGACATGTGAAGAAAATGGTGGAAACCTAGATTTTCTTGCACTTTCTTTACCTTAAGAGAATGGAGATGCCAATGGAGTCTCCAAGCTTGAGTTTCCTCCTCTAATGGTGGTTTACTTGGCACCAAATCAAAGCTCTTGCAATTTCGAAAAGATAGGAAGAAGAGCTTGAACTAAGAAGAATATGTATTTGTTTTGGATTTGGAGCTAAAATGAGCAAGGTACCAAGGAAGGATGGAGCTTTCATGGAGGTTGAGTTTTACGTGAATGGAGAAGGGAGAGAGCAGCTCAAACCGTGGGAAAACAAAGGAGAATGAAGAAGTGAGGAGAGAGAACTAATAAAGTGTGATATTTATGTAAAAGGTGAATAGTGCTTTTACTTTATAACTCTTATTTGCTTTCTTATTTGCTAATGACTCATGTAAGTGGTGACTCACCTCATAAGAAACCGGCCCCCTTTTAATAATGAGGGTACTAAGTCTTTGTTGACCAAATGTCTCACTTATATAGACTTATGTTATAAACTAGCTTAATTATTCACTATTCACAAAACAAGGCACATTGTGTGAAATTTTGATTTCCCATTGATATAGACTTCCAAATGTGATACTATATAGTACACATGTTAATTAAAGATAATGATGGACATTTAGCCATTCAAAACTCGTTTACAAGACAATTTTTCAAAAACGTGCTTTAAGACTCCTTAAAGCACATTTTGTGTTTCAACTTGTTTTCAAGCTTGGTTTTCTTTGGTAATTGATTTAAAATGACCATTAGGATATTACTAAGGTCTTAGAACAATATTTGGGTACTCTCCCAAGTCTCTCCAAGTTAGAGCACGTTTTTGCTAAAACTGCTCTTTTGGTGTTTCCTTATATTTTCTTTGATTAGAAATGTTTCTTAATGTTTCTAAGGCATTATTTAGCCTCCTTATATCTTAGTTTATCATTTAAACACCATATCTAAGTTTGGGGTATTTCAATCTACCCCCCTTAAAAGAACTTTGTCCTCAAAGTTCACATATGTGCTTAACCATTCACGGTACACAATTCTCTTAATCTTAATACCACATCTTATATTCACATTCACACATCTCAAGACTCAAAGGTCAATCTCAAATACAATACATAAGTATTATACTAACTCAAACTTACACCGAAGTGTAGCAACTTACACAAATTCACATCTTAAACAACCAACCAAACGACAAACATGATCGTTTCCTAACTCAAAAGCGAGGAAGCTCTACCCCCCTTAAAAAGGGTACCCCCGTACCCTATACAGACAATCTAGTCGTAAACAAAGAAGGGTACTTCGCCCTCATCTTATCCTCTAATTCCCACGTGGCCTCTTCGACATCCTGGTTAGACAGAGAACCTTCACCAGTCGCACTGACTTGTGGCGAGTGTCCCTAGTCTTACAGTCCAAGATTCTCTGAGGAGTCTCCACGGATCTCATATTCGGTTCTAAAGTCAACCTCTCAGGTTCTAACACATGGGAGGGGTGGTGCATGTATTTCTTTAGCTGTGAAACATGAAAAACATCATGCACTTTACCCAGCTCAGCAGGTAATTCAACCTGTAAGCAACTGGGCCCACCCGCTCCGTAATCTCATAAGGACCAACAAATTTCGGGCTTAATTTGCCCTTCTGCCCAAACCTGAATACACCCTTCATCGGTGAAACTCGCAGAAATACCTGGTCGCCCACTGCGAACTCCAGGTCCCGTCGTCGAAATCAGCATACGACTTCTGCCTATCTTGAGCAGCTTTCATGTTCTCCCTGATTTGCTGAACTTCAGCCTTAACTTGTTCTAAGTACTCTGGTCCTATAATGACCGTCTCACTCGACTCATCCCAGCAGAGCGGTGTACGACATGGTCTACCGTACAACGCTTGAAAAGGTGCCATCTTGATCGAAGCGTGATAGCTGTTGTTGTATGAAAACTCGATCAGATGCAATCTGTCAATCCAACTGCCCTGGAAGTCTAAGGCACATGCTCTCAGCATGTCCTCGAGTGTCTGAATAGTACGCTCAGTCTGACCATCTGTCTGAGGATGGAACGCGGTACTCAGCTTGAGTTCTGTACCCAACGCTTTTCTGGTAGCTCTCCAGTACCTCGAAAGGAATCTGGTATCTCTATCTGACACTATGGTCTTTGGTATGCCGTGATGTCTCATGATTTCTTTCTCAAATAACTCAGCTAATTTGGTCACCTTCCAAGTATCCTTCGGTATGAATCGGGCTACTTTGGTAAGGCGATCCACCACCACCCATATCATGTTGAGACCTCCCCTAGCAGGTGGAAGCCCAACTACGAAGTCCATGAGATATCATGGAACTTCCACTCCGGAACTGGCATCGACTGTACCATTCCGCCCGGTCGTCGGTGCTCGAATTTCACCTTCTGGCATGTGAGACACCTCAAGACGAACTCGGTAACATCTGTCTTCATCCCCGACCACCAGAAGTATCTCTTCATGTCTTTATACATTTTAGAGGCTCCCGGATGGATGGAAATTGAAGAACAGTGTGATTCTCTAAGTATACGGTCTTTCAGATCCGTGTTGCCTCGTGGTATGCATAACGGCCCTTAAGTCTGATCAGATCATCATCATGAAGTCTGAAGTCGTATTTCTGACTCTCAAAGGTACCATCTGTCAGCTTCTGCTGACCTCTCTCATGTACTCATCTGTCCTCTGAGCCTCTCGCACCTCATCAACCAAGCTGGAGAAAGAACTAGCGAATGGAGTGAGTGTGCTCGACGGCTCAGGGCATCTGCTACAACATTGGCCTTCCCCTCTTTGTATTGGAGGTCAATGTCATAGTCTTTCAGAAACTCTAACCATCTCCTCTGTCGAAGATTTAACTCCTTCTGAGTGAATATGTATTTCAAACTCTTGTGATCGGTGTAGTGACACTAACCCCATATAAGTAGTGGCGCCATATCTTCAAAGCGAAGACTACAGCTCCCAGCTCTAAATCATGTGTGGGGTAGTTCTCCTCATGTTTCTTCAACTGGCGTGAGGCATATGCCACCACCTTGCCATGTTGCATGAGCACGCAACCCAGCCCTCTGCCGGATGCATCACAATAAACCTCAAAGCCCTCTGTACCGTCTGGAATGGTCAGAACCGGTGCAGTGGTCAGTGAGTCCTTCAAGCGCTGAAATGATCTCTCACAGTCAACTGTCCACAAGAATGGTGCGTCCTTCTTCATCAGACTGGTCATCGTTTCACGACCTTGCTGAAATCTCTAACAAACCCTGTAGTAACCTGCCAGACCGAGAAAGCTCCGATGTCGGTAACAGTCTTCGGCCTTGGCCAAGTACGTACGGCATCAATCTTTGCTGGATCCACTGCGATCCCAGCATCTGAGATGACATGACCTAGGAAAGAGACCTGGTCAAGCCAAAACTCACACTTGGGAACTTAGCATATAGCTGGTTCTCCCTCAGTATTTCCAATACCCTCCTCAGATGTTCCTCATGCTCAACCTTAGACTTCGAATATATCAAAATGTCATCAATAAACACCACAACCGACTTGTCCAGCTGCTCCCGAACAAGCGGTTCATCAGATCCATAAACTTCGGTTCGTTCGACAAACCGAATGGCATCACAGTAAACTCATAGTGGCCGTATCGTGTCCGGAATGCGTCTTCTCAATGTCTCCCTCCTTAATGGCTATCTGATGATACCCCGATCTGAGATCAATCTTGGAAAACACATGCTCCCTTCAACTGATCGAACAGATCGTCAATGGGGGTAGTGGGTACTTATTCTTCACTGTCACTGCATTCAGCTCTCTGTAGTCGATGCAGAGGTGGAGACTACCATCCTTCTTCTTCACGAAGAGGACTGGCGCTCCCCATGGTGACACACTTGGTCGAATGAATCCCTTATCCAACAAATCTTTCAATTGTTCTTTTAACTCAGTCATTTCTGCCGGAGCCATACGGTATGGTGCTTTGGCTATCGGTCCGGTACCAGGTAACAGCTCAATGGTGAACTCTACCTCCCGAGTGGGTGGCATGCCGGGCAGTTCCCGTGGAAATAAGTCAGGGAACTCCGACACTACCGGTAAGTCGGGGTCGAACTCAGGGTCTCTCTCTATGTCCTGTACATAGCAGAGGTATACTTCTTCCTTTCTCCTTAATTCTCTATGCATTGCCATGGCGGTGATGATCTTAGTCGAAGGCTCTCTGGGCCTCTGGCGGTATGATATTGTTACCCCAGACGGACTCCTGAGCAGCAATCTATGCTCGGCGCAGAGGATACGTCCCTTGTGCCGCTCCAACCAGTTCATCTGAAGATAACATCAAATCCTAGCTTACTGAACTCAATGAAACTGACTGGAAAGTCTTCTCCCTTAATTCTGATAATGGCTCCTCGGTAGTAACGAGTGCAACGAACCTTCTCCTTAGACGGGAGCGTAACCGTGAAGTCGGGTAGCTCATCAGCGTCTAGCCCCAACCTGCTCGAAAATGATGCCGAGACAAAGGTATGCGAGGCCCCTGAGTCGAAGAGAACAGATGCCTCAATCCCATTAATCGGAAAGGTGCCGGTGAGGATAGTACCGTTGGCGTCGGCCTGTGCCTCTGTAAGTATGCTTAGTGCACCTTCCGTACCGAGTCCATAACCTAATTGTGTTCACAAGCTTCATGAGTATTGATGGTATAACAAGAGTCGTAACAATTTATATGAACAACACTGTTATCTTATTCATGACCATCCTGTTTACAACATGTGCTTCAATCTTACATCTCATTCCTCATCTCATTCTAACATTACATGGCTAATATTGTCTAAAGGTTAGGTTTAATCTTCCTGGTCTCATATGCGTCGCATTGACTACTGCTGATGGTGCTGTATTCAGCTTGATTCTTTTAATCCCATGGTATAACATCCTTGATTCTCCTCCCAAAATTAATACATCACCTGACTTAAGTACTATCTTATCTGCACGGTCCGCACGCTTCTGCTCGCCGTATAAAAACTCCGCATCATCCCCAATGGACCAAGACACTACGGGTATCCCTCTTTCGAGAGACTCCGTTGTCTCGTCCTTATCCTAGTGTAGTCCCAGTTTCCCGTCCTTCTCGTAGAAGTTTACAATGCAAATGTCTGCTTGGATGTTTGGAATCGGTTCAGCCTCCAACTGCTGAGCGATTTCCACGACTTGTGTAATAACTGGATGGAACTCTTCGGGTATTCCCGGTGGTGAGACTTCATCTTGCACCTCTCATGGTTTGGTAATTCTTGGCATACGGATTCCAATCCTTGCCCAAGCTCATCATCTTTAATTTCATCCTCCTCCCCCTGGGTACTCCGGTGGTAAAAACCTCCCGGTCCTATTCCTAGTTGATGCATCTCCTGATGATGGCTATTTGTGCTTCGGGTGTCAGGTATCCCCTTAATAAAATCATACCTGGGCGGATAACCTGACATTGTTCGGTTGGAAAGTCTATGGTTTCGATGTCGGTGTGCTCCGGGTTAGATGTAGATGGTATTGGGTAGCAAATGTTGAATCTTCCTAAAGTGGTAGTAGGTTATATCTTACTTAAGTTCTAATCTCATCTTATTCTTACTTAACTCATTTATTCACCAAGCAAGCATGATAATGCGGCAAGCAGGTAGTTTTTTATTACTAAATGGTTATAGTGGTACCTGGTCTCGATGAGGGTTCAGGCTCATCGTCCCGGTCCACCATGTGTAAAGTGGGTCCTGGCTTCTGGGTCACCCGTGGGTTCTTGTCCGCCGGCTGATGCACATTCCTCTGACCGTCAGATCCAGCTCCCTGATCGGTCTTGCCCTTGCCCCTGGTATCGGGCCTATAGGCTCTACTAGCAGGGTTCCGGTAACACTCATATGCTCGATGCCTGTAGACTCCACAAAAGTTGCACTCCACCTTATTCCCCTTACAGTCGAGCCCTGGGTGGTCCTTGTGACCATCTACAGATGAAGCGTCGCTGGTAGCCACCACCGGCTCCCTTCTCAGTCTCAGATCCTGAGGATTCATATTGTCATTTCTCATATCTCAAATGGTTACTAATTTGTTTCTTAACTCATTTAATATCAATTCCTTACCCTTTGGCGCCTTAGAGCGCAGGGGTGTAGCTGCAATAGCATATGTCAACTTCAATGGCTCTTCCGAAGCCTTCTCCTTTTCCTCCCTCCCCTTTGGGTTCTGATTTTTCTGGGCCTGAGGCTGGTACTTTTGTTTCTTGTACCCTCCTTGCCCTTGACTTTCTGAGCTCTTACCAGCACTCTTCCTCTTTGCATTCTCCTCGTCCCTCAGCTGGACGGTTATCTCAACCTTAGCAGCGGCATGATAGCACTCCTGCTTTTCCATAGTATTAGTCACACTTATTTCTCATAATCTAAATCTTACTCATTACTTACTCAAATCTCAATCATTCTTATTACCTGCAAGGTAGTGTAACTCGTCGGCCCCATGCCGTAGTGGAGTCGATGGCTAAGCCCGCCATAAAAGCGGTCCACCAGGATCTGGTCAGAATATCCAAGACCTGGCAAAAGACGGAGCAAGGCAGTGAACTCTGAGTAATACTCGTCCACTATCATCTTGTCCGTCTGCTTAAGCGCATCCAACTGCAAGCGCTTCTTCGTCTGACATGGGCGGGGTAGTACTTTGCTCGTAGCAAGGCGGTGTACTGCTCCCAGCCGAACTCTGGTTTGGCCACATGCTCGGCCCTCACCAGCTTCCACCAATCGCCTGCCGCCCCCTTCAGATAGAAAGCAGCTAGACGCATCTTGATCCCAGCAGGGACATCAAGGGTCTCGAAGGCGGTCTCCAGCTCAGAGATGTACGCCTCAAGCTTGGCGGGATCGGTCTCCCCCTTAAAATGAGCGGGTCGAAGATCTGCAAGACTCTTCACCCAGTTTGGTTCCCTAGGTTGTGGCGGTGGAGGTGGTGCACTCGCACCAGGCTGATAGCCCATATGCCCTAATGCGGCAGCTACGATCTCTGCGATCGTCTGCCCTCCAGGTATTCCTGAAGTATCCTCACCCTGGCCGTGACCTCGGCTTCCCCTAGGACGTCCTGCCATCTGAACAAGCATAACTCACATTAGATTCGTATTCACCACTGTTTCGGTTAGTGAATTTATAACGTCCGTAGACGGTATAGACAATCCACACTTATTAGTGATCATCTGACTCTACTCACTCTAACTTCTCACACCCTTAACCCAACACTTATTCCTTAACTTATATCCTAACTCGGTGGTTACTCATGTCCGGTATTTCTTGATCAGAGCGTAACTACGCTCCGATACCACTTTTTGTAACACCCCATCCAAAGCCATTCGTGGTTATCGCAAAACTGAACACTTAATCGAACACGTCCCAGCGGAAATAAATAACACCTGGACCTTGCCACGGTCTGATCGTTAGAATATACCGGTCTAAACATTTACAATACTCATCCATAATACTTATCCAACTCAAACATCACCATCCACAATACCACAACCAACCGAGTACAGGTATCTTAACATAATCTCAACCTTACATCAGTTTAAATATAAACAGTCGGCTGCACGGCGCAACCCGAACTCAAAATAAACATCCCACCCTAAGTCTAACCGCTCCTACTCTCGTAGTGCGTCCTCATGGGTCTCTTACCTGCAAGTGTAAAATAGCCCCCGAGGGGGTCAGCACGAATGCTGGTACACCCTCTCATGGCCCCCAAGCTAACGGGGCTACGACGACTAATTGTCGATAGCATGGAAATTGATTACATACACAAGCATAATATGAAGTGCAATAACAATAACCACAGATGAACATAAATAGTTCACAAACAATGAACGACTCAAGTGTTCCCTTATCAAGTGGGTTAGTAACCCCCTCCTTAGTCCTCATTTCCTTAACCTCAGTTCCTTACCTTACCTTAATCTTAATCTTAATCTCAATCTCAGTATACAAACCTTTCCTGGAAGGGATTGGTTGTAGCTTAATTCGAACCTGGGATTTAGGTGATCCCACCGCACCATCTTAATGCCACCTACTCTGGACGGGAGTCCAGCGTAGCTGAGCCGGAAACCGGCCCTAGGCTACAAGTCCGAAGACAAGTCCTTAAGCGGAGGGCAGATCTGATTCAGATACCATCCCCCTTTTTCCTTAGCATGCATGACCGGAGATCGGTCCCGGGTTTCCTCACTCAAGTTCCAGTTAGTAGAAATCTTAATCATCATGTGCTAGCTAAGCCTTAACGGGCATTAACCAACAACCACCAAACTTAACTCTTATTCTTAACTCAGTAAGTACTAAACTTGGTTAGTAGCAATCTCAAGTCTCGCGGGTTAGTGTAAAGATAACACAAACACAACGAGAACAAAATAACCGGTTGCATGCTTTATCTTGTTTTAGTCATAGCAATTAAACAGATAGCACACAAGCCGAGGGACACCTCGTTAGCAAGCAGATCACAAGAAGGATTGTACCGTTCACCGTCGATCGTTGTTTGATTAATCTTCTTCGGGGTCCCAATTCACAAACCTAAAACATTCATTCATTTTTAGGTCATTAGTTATTTGCACCTTACTTAACTCACTTAGTCCCTAAGGATTCCCATTCAATAACCTCTCAAGTCTTTGCCACTTAGCTCACAAACTTAACTTTAAACATTAAAACTTATACTTAATCTTAACTTAATTTCTTAAGTTCTTAGGGTCCTAATCATTACCACCCCACCAAAGGCATACCTTATTACCCATTGCCATTCTTAGAATTCAAAATTTTTTTTTTATTTTTAGGCTCGACCGAACTTCCGACCGACCTTACCTAAGGTCGGTCCATTCCAGAACACTTCACCGTTTGAAAATTCTACCCGACCGACCTTGCAAGTCCGGTCCCCAAGGTCGGTCCATTCCCGAGAGTTTCCCCGAGGGAAATTTAAGCTCGACCGAACTTGCCAAGTCCGGTCCTATGTTCGGTCGATTCCAGAGACTTATTACCGTACAAAATACAGGTCCGACCGACCTTGCAAGTCCGGTCCCCAAGGTCGGTCCATTCCAGAAACTTTCTCCGGTAGTGTAAACTGAGCTCGACCGACCTTGCAAGTCCGGTCCTAAGGTCGGTCGGCTCCAGAACCTGTTTCTAAATTCTCTTTTAACTCCAAACTTCTCCTCATATATCCTAATATGTTATAACCTCATTTGGGCACCTCAAATACACCTTAAGCCCTCCTCAAAACACATGAAATCATTCACCAAGATTCACCTTAGTCATTATGCATTTTCCTTGTAATAATGCTAACACTTGTAATGTTTTCCACTTGGTTTCTAGGTGGTGGTTCATACCTAATGTAACCACTATGCCAAATGTTTTCCTCACCACTATAACATCATATCCCAAGCATCTTTCACCATCTAAAACTCTTTTATGCATTTACTTAAAGTTCCTTCACAAGTTTAAACTTCCATCCATCAACACATTATTTCCTTCCTAGTTGTACACCAACATTTGCCTAAGTCCTAAATACTCAATTACATTCTCTTGATTCCTAAATCCTTCATAGTAATACCTAAGTCATTGTAAGTCATTAGAACACCTTAATATCACCCTTTTTCATCAAGACAACCTATAGAACATCCTAGTACTTCCTTAGTCATTAAATTCTCTTAGAATATCTTAAACACCTAAGTTCTCCTTAAATTTTGCCATGGGTTCTCTAGTATATAATACATCCAAACACTTAGTTTTTCTCCATCAAACAACCAACATCACCCAAATCCTCATCACAACACCTTAACACACAATTTACACTAAAACTTCACCACATCATTATATAGTGCTTAAACTTAAAATGCTTGGCACTTAGGCCCTTAAATGACAATAATCTTAACCACTGAATTTCCACATATATTTGCCTTCAACCTGCGAGTACACACAACAAGGCTCCCATTGAAATAAAATGCTTCTTGTAATTCATCTCCACATTGTTTTAACTATCTCTTCTTCTCATTTGCTCTTTAGTCACAAGTTCACAAATATGCTCATTATTTCTCCTAGGTTTTATATAACCCTTTTTCTCATGTAAACTCTACATTAAACTCATCATATATCTAAATCCCATTCCCTTTAAACAATAAAACACCTTAAGGTAAGTAATTTACCTTGTTCTTTTACAAGCTTAAAAAGCTTTCTTCCTTAGGTTTTTCTTTGTTCAATCTCAGTCACCAATGTGTATCTCATTGCCAATGTTCTAACCAATATCCAATGACTCCAATGAGTACTAGATAACACATTAACCCTAAGGAACAAACCCTAGGTTAAAATATGCTTTAAGGTATTAAGGTGATTGTTTTACCTTGGTTTCTCAAGACAAGCTTGGATATGAAGCAAGAAGGACCTCCTCAATCCTTTGAAGAGTAGAAAACAAGCTAGAACAAGGCATAAACATGGAGTCCCATGAGTACTAATTTTCGGACATGTGAAGAAAATGGTGGAAACCTAGATTTTCTTGCACTTTCTTTACCTTAAGAGAATGGAGATGCCAATGGAGTCTCCAAGCTTGAGCTTCCTCCTCTAATGGTGGTTTGACTTGGCACCAAATCAAAGCTCTTGCAATTTCGAAAAGATAGGAAGAAGGAGCTTGAGCTAACTAAGAAGAATATGTATTTTGTTTTGGATTTGGAGCTAAAATGAGCAAGATGTAACCAAGGAAGGATGGAGCTTTCATGGAGGTTGAGTTTTACGTGAATGGAGAAGGGAGAGAGCAGCTCAAACCGTGGGAAAACAAAGGAGAATGAAGAAGTAGGAGAGAGAACTAATAAAGTGTGATATTTATGTAAAAGGTGAATAGTGCTTTTACTTTATAACTCTTATTTGCTTTCTTATTTGCTTAATGACTCATGTAAGTGGTGACTCACCTCATAAGAAACCGGCCCCCTTTTAATAATGAGGGTACTAAAGTCTTTGTTGACCAAATGTCTCACTTATATAGACTTATGTTATAAACTAGCTTAATTAATTCACTATTCACAAAACAAGGCACATTGTTGTGAAATTTTTTATTTCCCATTGATATAGACTTCCAAATGTGATACTATATAGTACACATGCTAATTAAAGAGTAATTATGGACATTTAGCCATTCAAAACTCGTTTAGAAGACAATTTTTCAAAAACGTGCTTTAATACTCCTTAAAGCACATTTTGTGTTTCAACTTGTTTTCAAGCTTGGTTTTCTTTGGTAATTGATTTAAAATGACCATTAGGATATTACTAAGGTCTTAGAACAATATTTGGGTACTCTCCCAAGTCTCTCCAAGTTTAGAGCACGTTTTTGCTAAAACAGCTCTTTTGGTGTTTCCTTATATTTTCTTTGATTAGAAATGTTTCTTAATGTTTCTAAGGCATTATTTAGCCTCCTTATATCTTAGTTTATCATTTAAACACCATATCTAAGTTTGGGGTATTTCAGGGGGGGTTGAAATTTTGGGTATAACACTATGGTCATCATCCAAACCATGACATATACTTTTAATATATCAAAATAATCATAATAACCCTTTGGAATTTCGGCCAAATTAATGTCCATACCCCAAAGTTTCAGTAATTACACTAAAGTGACTCAAACTTTGTAATACTGACATTATCACTAGTCATAGCATAATTAAAGACATGATTCACAGTGGAAATTTAAATCTAAACTTACCAACTTGGGCGCTATACGCCATCACTCACCCATGTGAGTGACAAAGCGACTACTTTCCACTTACACATAATTCATATCTCGCAATTGTTGTGATGACTAGAGATAGCCCATCACCAATATATACATAGTCATATCCCGCAATCCAAAATACATAGACAAGTGAGAATTTAAATCCCAAAGTATACAACCGTTTGTCAACCGGAATAAATGTATAGTACAAGTCTAAGAGTGCGATAATCAAAATAACCAAAAGTCATCTATCCAAAAGTCCCGCACTCCAACTTCGCGTCTCGAACATCCTCCTGTAACATGTTGCCGTAGCTGAATACGCTAAAGTATAAATCCTAGATCCTTTAGATCACTTAAGTTATTTAGCCATCTTGACATGCAATTCATTTCATGTTGTTCCAGTTTACAAGTATATATCAAAGCCGTAAATGCTGGAATTTAAACACACAGCAATCCATTCAATAATAATCACACCAATCCACAAATAAATTACCAGTTAACAATAACCGAATAAATACCATAACAAACGAGAGGTTTTTTTATTTGAATGGATTTACCATCTTATAAGGGATATTGAAATCTCGTACTATGGTATATGTGATACTCGTAGCCTCATCCATTTTAGTTTACTGTTATCTCATATGGGTGTCATTTTAGGACAATCCCGTTTTACCTACAATGTTTATTAAGTTTGGGCAATCGTCCTATGTGTGCCAACAGCAGTGCCCTCCGCTGTCGATCCAAAGATCTCTGGACTTCCTCGGTGCCTTAATGAAGGTGTCCCATGTGGCCGTAGCCGTGTACTAACAACAGTACCCTCTGACCAAAGATCATATCTGGTTCATTGGAATTTCCTCAATGAGAGAACCTGAAATACCCCGAACTTAAATATGGCGATTAAAATTATCCTAATAGGTATTTAAGAGCCTAATAATGCTTAAGTAATTTTGGTAAGGGAAAATAAGTCCAAAGAAATAAAGAAACACTTAAGAAGCGAAAGACGCTAAATAAGCGTTAAATAACCATAGGAGGTATGAGACCCCAGTTAGCGTATTATATGGATTCTAAAGGCTTAATAATTCCTAAATAATGTAAGGGAACAACTCCCGAAGAAAATGGATCCTTAAATGGATTAAAAGCATAAACGAACCTTAAAGCGCGTTTTTTTCGAGGAAACCGGGAAAGCGTGATTTTAAGCGGGTCAAATAGACTCTTAACAATTTTGGTCAACCAGATAGCCATTAATAAACATTAATGAAGGGTTAGAACCAATAAAATTAATTAAACGAGAAAATTCCGGAAAACGGGTTCCGGTTAGTAAAAACTGTAACAACCGGGAAGTAGTGGGGTGAGAGTGTAATAAAATAAAACTAGTGTGTCAACTTTTGGAAATAAAAAGCAAAAATTTGAGTGAGTGTGTGTGTGTGGTCGGCAGCCGCTTCTCCTCACACCCTCTCTATTTCTCTAATATGCTAAAGGACAACAATAAAGTAAAAGCAAATAAAACACTCTCTCTCATTTCCCTCATCTCTCTCTCTTCTTCCTTCTCCCCACCGATTTCTCCCTCCTCTCTCTCTGGTTGGGCGATTTTGGAGAGATTCCCACAACAACAATGGCAACTCTCTCTTCTTCTCCATGCTCCACCTTCATTTGAACTCCAAATGCAAAAATAATTGCATATTCTTACTCCCCTCATCATTCTCTACACTTCCCTCTTTTCAAAATCCAAAAATGAGGAAGTTCATCTCCATGGGTTTTCCCCATTCAAAGAGAAAATGGCACCAAAGTGAAGCTTGGAGTCTCCTCTCTCCATTAAGGTAAAAATCTCCATGAAAGAACTCATATGTCTCCATCCTTGCTTGTAGCCGATTTTTACCTCCTTGTAACACTCCATTTTCTCTCTCTTTTTTGAGCATAATATCAACCTTGCAATGGTGGTGGATTCACCTTCTTGAACCAAGGGCTAAAACCCCTCCTAAAACACTCCAAAGGTAAACCCTAGAAATCTTGTTTTAAGCATTGCTATGAACTAGCATTAATTAAGGGGTTAGTATTTTAATTACACTTGTTTATTTGTGCTTGGGGTGATGGGAATGGAGTGTGGCAACTCCATTCCCCATGTGACCGATTTGTGCTAGAAAGAGAGGAGAAGAAGTGGAAAAGAAAAGAGGAAATAAAAGCTTAAGGTAAGAGCTCTTTCTTGAATGGTAAATTTAATGCATTAGAGTAATGGGAATGGGTAAACCAATTTAGCGAACCCAAAATATTGTATTGGTATTGTAGTATTAGAATTTTGGGTATTTGTGAACTAGTGTGTGAATTATAGGCCTTAGAGCCAAGTGTATTGTATATGTGTATTAATATTGTGGATTGAGGAAGTATTGATGAATTGGTATTGTATTGGTTGCTGGTAGGACCCTTGTATGGGTGTGGCTAGATTGGGAATGAATTTGATGAAAAAGTGTGTATGTGGAGAAGTAAGAAAAGTAGGTAAACTATGGCAAAATTTTGGTAGGAATTATGTATTTAAGAATGACTTGGTGAATGGGAGAACCAAGGTGTGTATTGGAGTTAGTAGAGATGTTTAGTAACCATGGGATGGTGGTTGTGGTATGAGGACATAGGAGTGTAAAATCTGTAACAAAATGTATTAAAGTACATTGGAGAAGTTAGAAAGAATTAGTGTGCAAGAATTGGTAAAATGAATGTTGAACTTGGGTATTGATAGTGTAGTTGCTTGGAAATGAATTGGAGTGGTAAGGTAAAGTACTTGGGATGCTAGGAGTGGCATTAGTTGAGGAGGTAATGAGAGGTAGAAGAGAGTTTAAAAATCTGTAGCATTAGAGGAGTAAAAACTGTTGCAAGTGCTGAAATGAAATGAGGAAAATTTGTGTAAGTTGAGTAGAAATTGTGTAGCAAGCTTGGTGGATGGATTAAGGCGATTTGGAGCATCTAAATGAGTGGTAAACATGTAGGGAAGTATTGGTAAAGATTGGGGAAGCAATGGGAAAGTAAAACACTAAGAAA
The DNA here is from genome assembly GCA_023374045.1 of Limonium bicolor. Taxonomy (NCBI): domain Eukaryota; kingdom Viridiplantae; phylum Streptophyta; class Magnoliopsida; order Caryophyllales; family Plumbaginaceae; genus Limonium; species Limonium bicolor. Next base: position 176,602,657 of record CM041780.1, on the reverse strand, counting down.
CAGATTTTAAAACTAAAGTACTGGGCCGGACCGACCTTGGGACCGAACCCGAAAGTTCGGTCGCGCCTTAAAATACATAGACGGGAAGTCTTCTGACTTCGACCGACCTTGGGGACCGAACTTACAAGGTCGGCCGAGTCGTAAATTGTGAAGGCCAGAGGTCTACTGGAATGGACCGACCTTGGGACCGAACTTGGGCAAGGTCGGTCGAGTCCAGAAAACTCGAACCCAGAACATACTGGAACGGACCGACCTTGGGACCGGACTTGCAAGGTCGGTCGGGCCTGAAATTTTGCCTTAACGAAACTTACTGACTTCGACCGACCTTGGGTCCGACCCTGGGTAAGGTCGGTCGAGTCAAAACAATATATATATATGATTATAGCAATCATAGGTATAAGTATGTATACCTATACCCATATGTATATGTATATATATAGTAGTACATCATTAATAGGATAGAAATGGTAAGAAAGTATGCACAAAAGTAAGAAAAGAAGTTGAGAAAACTGTGAATCTAGGAATGTTAAATTGAACCGAATTAACGGGATAACTGGGTAAGTATGGGAATAGTAACTATGTGTGAAGCGTAATGCTTAGTATTAATGGAACCATTTGGCATGTAGCCGGAGGTTCGAGAATAAGACTCGAGGAACGAGTGTGAACCAAAGGAACAAGGGAACGCCCGATAGAGTAAATCAACGGTGAAAGGTATGATTTCTTCATGCCCTGTATCCTTATTTGGTTACCCCGATTTGTGTGCTTATTTGATCACCTAATAAGATAAATGCATGAATCGGACTATATTGCACTTACTTGTGCTTGCTTTAGGTTGTTCTTGATATGTTTATCTTGAACAATCAGTTTGTATAAATCATAAAATGTATAGATGATGATAAGTGTGTATGTATCTCGTAGCGCACTTGTATTTTGTATTGTACCTGTGAGTATGTGTATGGGAGTAACGTATTTATTGTGTGGCTTGAATGTGAATGACTTCTACTAATTCCTAACCACCTAACTCCTAACGTAAGTATCGAGTAAATTGGAATGAGTAGAAGTCTGATATAGTTTCGGCCACGCGTGAGGATGAGGAGACACAAGTGGTTGGATCCGATTCCTGGTTCTTTAAGCTGGTCCACGACCCAAATCCCTTAAGTGGGTAGCATCCTGGATTGGTGAACCAAGTAAAGCCTGGTGGTGGGACAGTGTAGTCCCTGCCCGGAGGTCCCGACGACTTAACTTGAGTATGTAGTAAGTAAAGTAAGTATTGTATGAGTAATGGTCTTGGCTGGTGTAAGTCAATGACCCCGAGTAAAAGATAATCTCCACCCGATTAACCCGGGTGGACCAATGAAGCTAACAAGTACGAAGTATTGAGTATGTATGGTGTATGTAATGCGTATGTGTAATTCGGAGTAACGTAAGTATGTATTGGAGGGCTTATATGGTATTCTTTGTGTGTAATGAAGTGTATGAATGTATTCCTTGCGTAAGGTATTGAAGTATTGTGTATAAGAGCATGTATGCATGTATGTTTGAAATAAATGAATTGCATGTATTCGACCAAGTGGTCGGCGTACCCTCACTAGTACGCGGGGTATGCGGTTATCATATTCAGCGTAAGCTGACCCCCTAGGGGGAACGTTTTTAGTGTGCAGGTACCGGAAGCAGACATGATCACAGTAAGAGACCGGCGACTGTACTTGGATAGCTAGAATGAATTGTAGTTAGTACAGAATCGTAAAAGGCTCGGAGCCTTGTATGTAGTTGTGAGGAATGGGTAGTTGTAGACTCTTGATGAGTATATATGAACTTGGAAAGAGTATTGTATTTGTATTTGGAACTTAGTAAAGTCGGTTATGTATAGTACTCGGGATTCCGGTCCATCAGACTGATGTTGTATGTAGTAGTAGTAGCTTTGTTAGTCACGTGGGTGACTAACGACATTGTATCACCCACCGTATGTAAGTATGTACCGCTGCGTGAATCTGGAAGTACGAGGAGATTAGACGGTAATGACAGTATTAACGGTAGGGGTGTTACAGAACCTCAAATCTGGAAGTCCTCTCTAGTCTTCACACTACGCAACCAGCTAGTCCATATACTACCCTGGTTTGATCCTCGTCATATACCATTTCTCCAATGTGATTAAGTAACTTAATCAATTTTCCTAAGATCTGCACTTAGGTATGGAGAATACATTTTCGTTTAGTTGCCTTATAGGTCTTACATAGTTCTTTGAAGTTGTCAAAGTCATATTTATGTTCGGGTCCATGCTCTAGAGATTGGTAATACCGAATCTCTTTCCTAAGTCTTTTACTTAGGTTGATTAAGAATGTATAATATTCATTGTACTTTAATAAGTATTGATATTTCATAATCTTGCTCATATCTGAAGTCGAGTGATAATCATTATCACATTAGTGCGGTAGACGTTCACGCACAATTAGAAACGCTTGACAATCGAGCAATTAAATCACATAAGCACATGCATATACCACTAATATCGCTCTTAAACAATTAACAAACAAATGTCTGAACCCAAAGAAACCCTAAGGATGTTCAAACCACACAGTAACATACCATACACTGTCGGTATGTGAGAAAGGTAGACGTCCGACCCCGCGACTGTCACCCCGCACCGTCCTCTACATACTATAATCTGGAATATACGAGTAACACTAAGTGTTAATCCGTATGATCTTGGGTTTATTCAGTATTCCCGAATAAGGCTAATCCCCCCGGTAATTAACCCCTTAGTCGGTTAGTCATTATTACTCGGGTTTTCAATTATGTTTGGCCTTAGTTAAACTATACTCTAATTATGTCATGAGTAATGTGTAGTATTAGTTTACTACTTAGAATCTTAGTCCTTATAACCTATCATATTTATGCATAGGTTATTACTCTTGTATATATATATATATAACAATATGGTTCGTTAGTATATGTTACAATTGACCTTATAGTAATGTTACTTGAAATCTAATTTAGGTTATGAGTCGGTCAACTTGACCCTCCTTGGTCAATTAAGTTGACTTGGTCAATTGGTTTGACTTGTTCATTGTATCCAAGTCAACAAGTTTATATAATCCATATTATAACCCTTGAATTATAAAATTCATCATTTATTCAATTCTGTATAACCTTAACACTAGATCTTTATATATAATGTTTTATAATTGAATTTTCCACTTTATGAAATTCTACGCCTTAGTCTTATATGATTATCCAATCATATTATATAATCCAACCCGCTCCATATATTTATATTCATCTTTATGAATTATAAAATCCATTATATATAAGATATTCCTTATCATTTCATGTGAAGCACTTAATTGATTATTTGTACTATCTTTTACAACCCAACATTAGGATTATATTCCTAATGTTATATAATGTTATATCACACATTATATTAGACTCTAAAGTTTATTAAATTCCCCACATTATTTTATAACTCCATTAGGTCCCAAATACTCACATTATTCATGTGATTTATAAAATTTCTTACCTTATATTCATTTCCACCTTAATGAATAATACTTTATAATTAATGTAACGCTTATATCATTCACCACCATATACTAAAATTCACCACCTTTACCTCTTTTATTCTAGTAACAGCCCCGTAGTTTCCATAAATTACAATTCTTCCACGCTATATTTTATAATGTTGCAATAATACTCCTTATATCATATGTTATGATATTTCCACTCTTATCTTATTTTCAACCCAAGGTTTTCTCCATATTTAATTAATACCGAATAGACCCACTTCTGTCTAGATTTTATTTCCCTCACCACTAACTTTTCTTTATTTACAAATTGACCCACATTATTTTACAAACCTTACAATGTCATCCTTAAACTATATATTATACAAACCTATCAATTTAATTCCAAATTCAACCCAAAAATTCTAGAATAATTCCAAACAGACCCTAGGTTGTTACAAACTCCATTTCGCCCTGAACTTTCCAAAAATTATATTTTAACCCCAATTGTTTTATAAACTTTACATTTAACTCCTCAACTTTAAATTCATAATTTAATTATTTCTCTCACCTAATTTGGTCAACACCCCTAATATAGTTAAGGTTTACCTCCAAAATACTACCTTGACCATAACTCTATATAATTTATGAATTGACCCCATGTTTTTCCTAGAATTTGCATTTAAGTCCTTAACTTTAAAAAAACTTGTATTTTTTATCTAAACTCCAAATAAAGCCTAACTTTCGGCTAATTAATGTTCTAACACTTCAAATTTATTTTATTTACACTTAACCACCCATACTTTTCCCCTTTGTTCACTAGAACATTCTTTAAGTTTGTAATTACTTTTAAAATTCATTTTTAACCTTAAACGTAATTTAATTACTACATAATTCGTAGGTAATTCATCCTTAAAATTTCTAGGTGATTAAAACTCTCCATTTAGACCCTTTATCACCAGATTTTCTCACCAAACCATAAACTAAATAAATACTTAATTTTTAATGTAATAAAAGCCTTACATAACATAATAATATGACCTAAATACATGGCCTTATTACAAACTCCAAATCTAACATTAAAATGACATAAAATGTTACTAAGAACAATATTAGTCTCGGATTTTTATATATTGTACCCATAACTTTTGTTATTTGCATTTTTACCTCTTTAACTTATCTTTATGACATTATAAGTCATTATACACCTAGGTAACTTAGCCAAATGTGCTACCATAGTCTTTTTGTGCATTCATAGTTAAAATAACCCATTATAACCACCATAGTCTCGGCCTTATTTATTTGAACAACAATAAGTGCTTTAAAGCTTAAAAATGTGATTTAAGCTTAACTTACATGTTGAAGGCTCCAAAAACAATCCTTATCACAACCACTTCACGACACTAGATTAATCATAAGCTTAGGTTAGATTTTTTCCCAAAATACAAGCTTAAACATGCTTAAGGAGTTCTTATGATTTAGTTTTACCCTCTAAGAGTTGATTTTTCAAGCTTGTTTCCACTTCCTTGGTAGATCGAATCTATAGTTTAGAAGACCCATTCGGTCATGATTTATTCATGGAAGAAAATATCAAGTTAGGATCTTTTAAGAAGCTTAACAAGATATGGAATTTTAAGGCATTAAATGAGCTTAAGAAGAATAGCTTTACCTTTGTGTTAAAAGGTGATTCTTGGCTTCAAAATCTCGGCCAACTAAAGAAGAATAGCTAGGAGTTAGATCTCTTGTAGGTCTAAGGATATAAGGTAGATTAAGCACTCAAAACCCTTAAGAAATGACTTACTCTTGAATTCTTTTGGAAGATGGTTCCTTGGTGATTTTTTTATCAACAAAAGGAGCTAGAACATCCTTTATTTCAAGCATGAAAATATGGAGAAAAATGAGTTCAAGAACTATACATTCTCGGCTATAATAAATTAAAGGAAAATGATGAATCTTAAGGCTCCATTTTATACCTTAAGCTTGAAAGGATCTCCTTTACTCCTTAGATGGTGAGTGCCAAACATTTGGCTCCAAAAACACTTTATTTTGATATTATTTGTTGAAGGGAAGTGTTTGGAATGGTGTCTTGGTTGATTTAAAGTACAAAGGAGGAGATTTGGAAGGATTTTGATGTATGAGTTTCAAATCACCATTGATGTCTTGGTGTTCTTAGCTCATGGACAGTGAAGAAGATGAAGATAAAGGGAAGAAGAGGTCTTGGCAGTAGGGGAGAGGAGGGAACAAGAGAAGTGAAGATAGTTTGCTTTCTTAATTGAAAAGTAAGGTAATAAAAGACATCCTCTTAATTTTAGTCTTATCTAGGAATGACTCGTGACTTAAGAGGGGTGATTCACCATGGAGGCTGATGCCTCATATAGATATTTTAGGCTGAATATAGATGATTGACCAAGCTAGGAATATTAAGGCCTTGTTTGGCACTATTTAGGTACTATTCATAAATCTGTGCCATATTTCTAATTTTATTAAAATTCTAGATTAAGATTCCTAATGTTATACTATAAAATACACATTTTTATTAAGGTGTATACTAGCCTAATTAACCACCCAAAGTCAAGTTCTAGACACAGTTATAAATGTGTCTTAAGGAGTTTTAAGACTCTCTTTTGTGTTTTAACTCATTTTTTAGTTTGGTTTTCTTTGGTAATGGTTTTATCTTATTCATACCCTATATATAAGGCTTATGAATCCACTTTGGACCCTAATTGAGGTTACACAATCCTTAGGGCTTCTTAGGGCACATTTTCCCCTAAGTATTTTTAAATATAATTTTGATTGTTTGTGATCTTGGATTGTTCCTCAATAATGTTAAGGCACATTTTTGCCTTATTACATCATTATTAGATACTTTATTCATATTTTATTAGTTTGGGTTATTTCACTTTCCTTGGCCACATTAGACCATTCTTGACACATCATTTTCGTTCATAATTGATTATCAACCTAGAACAACTTAAAACATCAATTTAAGCTCAAGGTTTGAACATTAACCTTTTTTTTCCAAAACTAGCTTTTTCCCATATGTTTTCTTCAAGACTCTCGGCCCTATAATAATATGAGGGAGGACCTTAAGTTTCTATTCATATTCAAAGGTTTAACAAGTATTTTAAACACCATAGCTTAGATTAATTACTTACCCTCTTTAATGTAGTTTTTTCCTCTTTTTTTCCTTCCTTATTTCTTGTCCAACTTCAAACTCTCATGGGTTCCATTTTGGCCATGTTATAAAAGGAATAAGAGGGTTCATGTTAGGGTCTTTGAGACTCCTAGATAAGATCAGAAGAAGGTCTTAAGCTTAAAGCACAAAAATGTGCCTGAGTAGATTTACCTTGTGAACCAAGATATGATGTCTTTGGCTCTAAAATTTTCAGCCACCTTACGCAGAATAGGTAAAAGATCAGATCTTATCTAGGTGTAAAGATGAAAGAAAGTTTATACACTTGGAAACTCTAGTTTCAAGTTTACCTTTGTGATTGAAGTCTACCTTTGTCTAAGGTTGCTTTCCTTGGAATTTTTAGGCCAACATGAAGTTGAAGAAGCTCAGAATTTACCTAATAATAATTGATGAAAATGAGCTACGAAAGGTCGATTTTCGAACCTCCAAAATCAAAGGGATGCCTTAGAGTTAAAGCACATTTTTACCTTAATGAAATACCCTGAACTTAAAAATGGTGATTAAATTATTCTAATATGGTATTTAAGGGCCTAATAGTGCCTAAAGAATATTGGTGAAGAAAATAAAACCAAAAGAAAAGAGAAAACGCTTAAAAAGCATAAAATGTAAAAATGAGTGTTAAACAACCACAAGACGTATATGACCTCGGTTAGGGTCCTAGATGGATTCCTAGGGCTTAATTACACCTAAATAAAATGTGGGACCAATTTCTGAAGGAAACGGATCCATATAGTGGGTTAAAAACGCTAATGAAGCTTTAAAGCACATTTTTTGAGAAAACCCGGAAACATGACTTGAAGTGGTCGAACGGACCTGTAAAAATTATAGTTGATCATATAACTATAATTAAACATTAATGAAAGCCTAAGAACCATTAAATTTAAAGAAACGAGAAAAATCCGGAAAACGGGCCCGGTTAGTGAATAGTGCCCAAACCGGGAAATTAATGAATGTTTCTTGCGAAAAGATGAAAACGCCCCCAACTTAATTAACTAATGGGGCCGGTTTTCTTTAGAGTGTGCCAGCACTCCCCTCAACTAATAACTAGCTTATTAGTACAATAAGTCAAAAGCAAAAAGCAAAAAGTAAAAGGTGGAAAAGTAAATAAATTACTTTACCTCCTCTCTCTTCACTTTTTTCTTTCCCCAACTGAGCCCCCTCCTCTCTCTCTGCCTTTTTCTCCCCCTCCTTCTCCTTCCTTGCGATTTCCAGCTCCTTCTATGGCAGCCCTCTCTTTCTTTGCTTGCCCAAGCTACACCAAAGCTCCAAATGTAAAACAAATTACATATTCTTGCTCCTCTCATCAAGAGCTACATTTCCCTCTTTTCAAAACTCCCAAATCTTTAAGTTCATCTCCATGGGTAGAGCACCATTTGGAGAAAAAAATGGATTTTATGGAGCTAAAGTGCCTCCTCTTTCATTTAAGGTAAAAAGATTCAAGAAAAACTCATATTTCTCTCCATTCTTGTTGTGGCTGATTTTGGCTCCTCATGAGTCTTGTTCTCTTCTTTGTTTTAGCATTCTTCAAGCTCCAAGAGTGTATTGGAACCTCTCCTTGCTAGCTGATCAAGAACCAATTCTAGGGTTAAAGGTAAATCCCTAAATTTTGAGTTTTAAACACCCCTTTGTAATCTAGAGCAATTAATGACCTAAGTGTCTTGCTTGGTCTCATTTCCTTATGGGGTACCGAATTGGAGTTGGGAAACTCCATGGCCCTTGGCCGGTTTCAAGCAAGAGGAAGATAAAAGAAGAGGAGGGAGAAATTTGAGAATTAAAGGTAAGAAAATCTACCTTAACATCTATCTTAATTGTCTTAGAGAATATGGGATAGGAAAATAAATGAATGAACCAAATGATTTGGAAATGTGTTTGATTGACCTAAGAGAGAAGTGTGATTATGTTAGTGCAATTGTGGATTGCTATGTTATTTAAGGGCCTTGGAGCCATGCATAATAATTATTGCATTATAATGTAATTGGTGAATTATGGATGAGACTTTGGACAAATTGTGTGCTGGTAGGATCCTTTATGGATGTGTCTAGTGAATGGATTATGAAATGGATGAAACGATGCATTTGGGAATGTTAGAATTATAGGCGAACTATGGTGGAATTTCGGTAGGAATAAATGGGTTTAGGAGATGTAATGAGCTGGGAGAGCTTAAGTGCTAACTAGGTGTTTAGAAGGAATTGAATTAGTGAGTAATCACTTTGAAATGGTAGTTGGAGAATGGATTGGAGTGATGCAAAAATCTATAGCATAAATGATGTTTTGGTGTTTTGAATTCCTGGGAGAGAGCTAGTGTGCATAACCTTGTAAATGGTGAGTGAACTTGGGTAATGGAGATGCATTTGTCTTGAAGGAATTTTGAATGGCGAAATGGTTTGAGAGCAATGTAAAAAATGTCAAGAGAAGTTTGGTAATGCACTAGTGTGCATAAGTGTTGAAAATGGGAGTAGAAATTTGTAGAATTAAGCAAGAATGGAGTAATGTTTTGATCAATGATTTAAGAAGGTTTAAGGAGTGTTTAAGGTGTTAAAACTTGTTTAGAAACATGTGAAAAGATTAGGAAAAGATTGGGTGAGGATTAAGGTTGGAATTGGGGTTGAAAAATGTCCATTTAGTAGCTTTTTAGCAGGGTCCGGAACCTAGCCCTTGGTTAAGGTCCCAGACCACCCCTTAAAATGAGCCGAAAAGTTGTAACTTGTATTGGTCCGGGACTTAGGGGACGGACTGTAACACCCCATCCAACATTAACACACTTAACAACAAACTGCAGCGGAAAACATACTTCATCACATTACTTAACTCGTTGGTGTTACACGCCGTTAACCACCCATGTGGCTAACTAGGCTATTACATATACATTGTATCGGTCTGATGGACTAGATTCCCGAGCGACTACACATTACTGTCCCTTTCCATTAACAACAACAACAACAACATATACCTTTCAACTGTACCGAGTATTCACAAACTAATGTCGATAACAATTTCGGTCTTACTACACCTACTGTACATATATAACTTAAATGATTACCCATGTACAAACGACTACCCCATCCTACTCTCGAACAGCTTCCAGCTCCTTGTACCTGAAATAGGAAAAAGAAGAGAAAGGGTGGCCCCCCAGGGGCTCAGCATCTTTGTTGGTATGGTAATCCCGCAGCCCGCATGCTACCGGGCCACGCACAACTAATTGTCGTCTTAGCATGCGGTTGATTATATTTGAATCATGCATGTAAACTATAACACACAACACATAACATTCCACCACAATGACTCAACAACAGAAAACACATCCATACTTGATAAGACACTCATTGTGTTCATTAACCCTAAAGGGTTCTCCTCTAGGGGAGCTACTTCCTTAATAGACGACACTTACCCAATAATCGGGTTATCCATAAACGTCTCTTTTATAACCAGGATTCATATCCATGATCCACATACACCACATAACAACATTTTTCACATTTCAACGTGCACATAACATGACATCGCAATGGGAATTGCAGTACAACAATAACACATAACAGAACGGGAACGGTCCTCTTAGGAACCAACCCAAACATAGTTAATTCACCTGTGAGCCTAGAGAATGATATTACCCTCATGTTAAGCTCGTTATACAACACTCATTACCTTCGTAATAGTCGGACGAGTAACTTAAGTTAAGATGGTTCGGATATAGTGACCCGAACACACCACACAAACACATGTTCCCCCTAAACCGATCATAAGTCAGAATAGCTAAGCTTTAGAGTAAGCTAATGGGAGATCGTAACCCGTGAGGGAAACAACCATAACAGAGAGGAGGGTAAAGCTAAAAAGGATACCCACTCCCAACAACGCGCGACAGGCCTGACCGGATTCCTCACCCCCGTTAGTACATATTTACTTGTAGATAATAGTTAGAGCCCCACTATGGAGTCTATCACATCCATACACCATACAGTATTACAACTGGGTTAAACACACGAGGGAGGTCCTTACATTCACACACAAACATCACACAATTAACTCACGCATAGCCGTGGTTAGAACGTCCCATGGTTCGGGTCATTAAATCCGAATAATGATCTCTCATGTGATCCTAGACTCAGTTAGCTAAGGTTTAACACTTTCGAGGTTAAATGGTATCGGAATTGAAAACGCCACATAAATGAATTACTATAAACTCATTACATGTTTTATCTTACAACGTGGCAAACATACAGAAAAACACATTGGCATACAAGCCGGTGTAATCCGGTAGGACACAGGTAGCAAGAAAACCATACCTTGGCCCTTGCTGCATACGAGTCCCGCCAAACGTAGTTCCTAAACATTATTAGCAATGTCGGTTAATTAATTTATTTAACTTTTGAATACTAAGTGTTTTAACATGATTATATGTCATGTTTCCTTACTTAATTCACACTTAATTATCCTTGTTATACCCACTAGGGTTTACTACTTAAGTCACTCTTGTTTGTTTTTTTTTTACAAGTTTTGGTCCGACCGACCTTACCGACCGACCTTACACAAGGTCGGTCCATTCCAGAACACATTACCGTCAAAAATTCTACTCCGACCGACCTTGCAAGTTCGGTCCACAAGGTCGGTCCATTCCAGAAACAATTCCCATTCAAAATTTTACACGACCGACCTAGCAAGTCCGGTCCCAAGGTCGGTCCATTCCAGAAACTTAATCTGTACCAAAAATATAAGCCCGACCGACCTTGCAAGCCCGGTCCCCAAGGTCGGTCCATTCCAGAAACTCTTCCCGGTAGTGTAAACTGAGCTTGACCAACCTTGCAGGTCCGGTCCCTAAGGTCGGTCGGCTCCAGACCTTTGTTTCTAAATTCCCATTTGACTCCAAACTTCACCTCATGTATCCTAGTATGTTCTAACCTCATTTGGGCACTTCAAAGACACCTTAAGACTTCATTAAACTCCTTAAATCACCCATTAAAGATCTTCCTCAAACATTACACAATTTTTATAAATACTAACACTTGTAGTGTTTTTCCTTAGGTTTCTAAGTGGTGTTTTATACCTGTGACAATCACTATCCCAAAATGTTTCCTTACCACCATTACCACTACTCAAAGGGCATTATTTCACACTTACACCCCCTATACACAATCTCCTTTTATTTTCCACTAGTTCACACTTAGTCTTCACAAGGCATTATTTTTCCTTTGATCACCAAAACTTGCACAAGGCTTAGCATTTCATACAACATAACTTTGGTGTGTTTACAACACCCCTTTGATTTCTAAATCCTCCAAGACTATGCCCAAGGCATCATAACACTTAAGAACACCATATTTCACTTGTTTCACTATCTTAACACTTAACAAATTCCTAATACCTTCTAGGTCATAAAATCTCATTAGAACACATAAACTCCTTTGTCTATCAACTAAATTTTGCCATAACTTCTCTTGTATATTCTCACATCCAAACACTTAGGTTTTCACCTTTAATCATTCAAGAACATCACAGTCCACCAAGAACTTTCTCTCACACAAAACTTCACCAAATTTACACTACATCACAATATAGTGCATAAACTTAAATTGCTTGGCACTTAGGCCCTTAAATAACATGGCTCTTAGGCCCTTAAATTGCATAAACCTTAAACACTGAATTTCCCACATAACATATTGCCTTTGACCTGCAAATACACTCAACATCACATATGCCCTTTAATAATCTCCTTAAGAACAATTCACTAGCTCTTTTCCCATTGTCTCCTTAGGTATTTTATTAAGCAAATCTAGCTCATTTTTCCTAAGGCATTTAAACTACATTTAGATAGTTTGTTTACCTCTTTTCCTTCACAAGTTTTTCATTGTAACCCCTTGCTCCTTCTATGATAGGAAACCGGCAAGGCTTTTGAAATACCCCGTAATTAAAAATAGTGATTAATTAGGCTAATAAGTAATTTAGAAGCTTAATTAAGTGTAAATAATCGTAAGGGAACAAATCCCGAAGAAACCGGACCTTTAAAACAGTTCAAAAGCATTACCGAATCTTAAAGCACGTTTTTCGAGGTAACCGGGAAAACGTGTCTTTAAGCGGGTCAAATAGACTCGTAACAGTTTTGGTCAACTAAATAATCATTAATAAATATTAGTGAGACTTTTGAACCAATAAAAATCAAGAAAACGAGAAATTAGTAAAAACTGTCAAAAACGGGAAGTTGTGGGGTAGAAGTATAAATAACTGAAACTTATGTGTCCACTTTTAAAATAAAAAGTGAAGATTGTGTGTGTGTGTGTATGCTAGCCGATGGGCTCTTTTCCCCCCCTCTCACACTCTCTCACACACTCACTCACACTCTCTTATTAACTAAAAACAAAAATAATAAAGTAAACTCACCTCACTTTTATTACTCTCACAATTCTCTCTCTCCCACACTCATCCCTCCTCTCTCTCACGTAAGAACCCCTCACCAACACCCTCTCTTTTCTCCCTTTCTTCAACCTCACGATTTCCATGGAGGCTTAAGAAAAACAACACAAAACTCACCTTCTCTCCTTTGTAACTCTCTCCAAACTCCTCCAAAAATTATAAAAATACCACCATTGTACTCCTCTCCTCAAGAGCTACATTTTCATCCTTCCAAAATCCAAAAACAAGCATCTTCGATTTTGAGGGTATACCCCATTTGGAGTCTCAACACCACCATTAGAAGGCCCTCCTTCTCCTTGTTCTTCTAAGGTAAAAATATCTTCAAAAACTCCATCTCTTTCTAGCCTAAATGGCAAAACGAAAATTAAGACTAAACCTTGTTTGGTCTGTAGTATGTTCAGCCGATTTTGGCTCCTTTGGAAGGTGGGGAACTTTGTTCTTGAGCTGCTCCAAGTACTTCATAAACCCTTGGAAGGTAATGAGATTCCTAAACCCTAGAAATTTGATTAGAGCTTGATTAATGGTTAGGGTTAGTTCTTAGTATTGAAATATGTATGTTGATGGTCTGTAGCATTGGAGGTTTGGTTTGGAAACCGGTAGAGAGAGAGAGAAGGAAGGAGAAAGAAGAAGAAAGAAACTAGAAGCAAAACAAGGTAAGGAATGCTCACCTTTGTGTAGTTTTGTAATTGTGTATGTAACAGATTTTTAGAAATGAAAATTGGTATTGAAAAATGGTAATGCACTAGCAGTATAATGTGTAAGAGAATACAAGTATTGTGAAGCTTTAAAAGACATGTAAAACTGTTACAAAACAGATTGGGGATTAGTGTTTGTGTGTAGGAAATTTTGTAGTGTTTTTAGTGTTGTTTAGTATTGGTATTGTATATGGGAACTGGTGTATTTGATTGTTGAAAACAGGTGAGACAATATAGATGTGAGTAAAACAATGTGGTGAGAGTATAAAATTAAGGGGGAGACTATGGCAAAATTTGCCTAGGATTAGAACACTTAGAGAATTAAAACTAGGTGAATAATGTGAGTGGTGTGTAACAGATTTTGATTAAGGAAGATAGAGGATAAGTTGAGGGAGATAGATGATGTATTCGAGATGTATTAGGAGTGTTAGAAATGACATTAGAAGAGGGAGTTGTAGATGGAGAGTGTTAGTGCTAAAATCTGTAGCAAACACAACTAGTGGAAAGTGTGTGAGTTGAAACTTAGAAAATTAGATGAGAATGAGAGTGAATGAGTAAAATTGTGTAAGGAGTTAGGAAATGAACTAGGGTGTATTGGGAGGTTTACATGGTGTTAAAACATGTAGGATAAGTGTAGGAACAATGGGGAAGTATGGGTGGGTGAAAGAGAGGACTGAAAACAGAAATTAAAATGCAAATACTGGGCCGGACCGGACTTGCGACCGGACTTGCAAGTTCGGTCGAGCCCAGATTACAAGACGGGAATGCTACTGGAATCGACCGGACTTGCGACCGGACTTGCAAGTCCGGTCGAGCAGAAAATTTTCCCGTCAGAATGCTACTGGAATCGACCGGACTTGCGACCGGACTTGCAAGTCCGGTCGAGCAGAAAATTTTCCCGTCAGAATGCTACTGGAATCGACCGGACTTGCGACCGGACTTGCAAGTCCGGTCGGACCAGAAAAATTCCCGATGAAACCTTCTGGAATGGACCGGACTTGCGACCGGACATGCAAGTCCGGTCGGCCAGAAAATTTCCGTAACCTGAGCTACTGGAATGGACCGGACTTGCAAGGTCGGTCGCAAGTCCGGTCCTGACAAAAAAAAATATATTTAATTAAATAATATAATATATATATATATGTATACCTACACATATATATGTACATGTATGAAAGCATGCCAAAGTTAAGTAAGAAGTAAAACTAAGTAATGAAAAGTAAGTAAGTAAAGTGTAAGTGTAAGAAGTATAAGGACATAGTAAGTATGAGTTAAGTAATGATAGAGATTAATCATTCTGTATGTATGTAATAGGACTTGATTTGTGACATCGAAGGACGTTTGGAATACGTACAACGGTGAACGGTATGGATTCCTCATGCCCCGTATGCTATCTTGGTTACTCTGATTTGTGTGTTGTGTGCTAATTGATCACCAAATAAGATAAATGCACGAATCGAAGAGTTAATATGCATACTTGTGAATATGTAGTGTTGTGTGATGTTGTATATTTTCTTAATCTTAGTTTGTATAATTCATGAAATGTATGGATGAATGAATGTGTATGTATGTATTGTGTTGTACGTGACCGTTATTTGTGTTTGGACTTCTAACTTATTCCTAACAAGCTAACCATCCTAACTTAAAATGGTAATTAAATTGGAATGAGTAGAAGTCCGATATAGTTTCGGCCACGCGTGAGGATGCGGAGTCACGAGAGGTTGGCTCCAATTCCTGACTCTTAAACTGGTCCGCGGCCCAAATCCCTTAAGTGGGTAGCATCCCGGATTGGTGAGTCAAGTAAATCCCGGATGTGGGACGGTGTAGTCCCCAAGGCCGGAGGTCCCGACGACTTAACTTGAGTATAAGTAAGTAAGTAAGAATGAGTAAGTAAAGTAAAGAAAGTAAGTAATTGTAGTAAGAAGAAGTAAGTAATGAGTAAAAGAGTAAAGCATTCCGATTAACCCGGATGCATAATTTGGCTAACCTTGTGAAGGTAAGTGTATGTATGCTGATATTGTTGCCTTGAATTGTGTAATGAATTGTAAGCATGTATGTGATGAAAAGCATGTATGTATGAAATAAATGAATGCATGTTTAGTGGACGTCAAATAGTCGGCGTGCCCTAGCTAGCACGCGGTATATGCGGAGTCCATATGCAGCTTTTGCTGAGCCCCTTGGGGCACCATTTTTACTACACGCAGGTACTCGAGATTGATGAAGATGTGAGACATAGTTCTATTTCTTTATCTTCTTTTTGATTGTAAACAATGAATTTATGATGGGTGTACTGAGTAGTACATGGCTGTAGTTTTTGTAGCCGGTGTACCATGGGGTACACCTTTTTGGATAATGGAAGTAGGATTGGGGTATAGATGAGTAGCTTTAGAAACTCATTCTTTTGGTAAGCTTGAAAGGTTGTAATTGAATATACTTTAAATACTCGGTGATCCAGGATGTAAGTATTTGGCATTTATTGGTAAGTAATTTAGTAGCTCGGTACGTTATGTTCATCAGACCGTGACTGTAAGTATTAGTAGCCTAGCTAGCCGTATGGGCGGTTAGCGGCATTGTTTCACCCGCCGTAGTAAGTATGTAATAATTCCGCTGCGAACTCGTAGGATTAATAGGACGATTAGACGGTAAGCATAGGATTAGCGGTTGGGGTGTTACAAAAAGTGGTATCAGAGCGTAGTTACGCTCTGATGTCCATAGTACCGAGCATAGGGGATTACCGAGTTAGGATTTCAACCGTCTTAAGACGGATACTTAGAAACCTAACTAGGAACTACCGTTGTTAACAACGGATACCCTTAACGTTCTTATGAACGATACCTTGCTTAAATTCCAAGACCTTTGAGTCATATCTTGCAAAGCCTAACGTAACTGTTAAATATTCAGATGTCAGGCAGAGGTCCAGGTCGCCCCAGAGGAGGGGGCAATGACGGACCCGGCGCGCAGACGATAGCTGAGATCGTCGCCGCCACGGTAGCGCAGATGCTACCTCAAGTAATACAAGCTGTACAACAATCCCAACAAACCCAACAAACTCAAGCGGGGCCAATCCCTCCCCCCACCCAGAGAAGCAAACTGGGTAAAAGCTGTAGCGGAGCTCCGCCCTCCTTGCTTTAGGGCGAGAGTGATCCGGCTAAGCTCGAGGCCTACATCTCCGAGATGGAGACGGCTTTCGAAACACTCGAAGCTCCTGCTGGAGTTCGAGTCAGAGTTGCAGCCTACTACTAAAGGATGCGCATGGATTGGTGGAAGCTGGAAGCACGAGCACGTCAGCGACCCCACATTCGATTGGGATTCTTCGCATCTCCTCCGTTCAAATACTATCCGAGCATGTGAAAAAAGAAAAGGCTAGAGCTGGACGCCTTAAAGATGACAGAGAAGATGACTGTCGATGAGTACTACCGCACCTTCACCTCCATTCTCCGTCTCTCCCTGATCTAGGATACACCGGCCAGGTGTTGGTCGATCGCTTCTATGGCGGTCTGAGCCATCGCCTTCGGTACGGTATGGGCTATACCAGTTTACCTCCCTTCAGGTAAATAACGGTTAACCCTTAGTATCATTTCAATTCCTTAAATTCCTTGAATTCTTTGAATTTTTTTATTCCTCCTTAAATGAGAATCCCGGCTAATACCTGAAATTTCAGGAGTGTTATCACGCGGCTTCTCGCGTTGAGATCACTTGCCAACTAAGGGATGAAGAGACCGCGCTGAAGCGCAAAGCTAACAACAAAAATACCAGCACTGAGGAGCAGAACCAGGGGAAGAGCTGGAAAAAGAAAAAGGGGAATTTCTTTCAGCAATCCCAAAAGAAATCCCAGGGTGAGAGCAGTGCCCATGCTGAGCAGGGCAAACCATCTGAGTTACTTCAGCTTGGTTATTCTGCACCGGTGGCAGCTAAGCCACTGAGATCGCACCCACCAAAGGGTAAATTCCTAATCCAATTCGTATTCGCATAAGTATCGTATAAGCATCATTTCTAGTATACCCACGCACACATGTGCTGACCCTCTAACCTCAGGTTCTAGCTCCGGAGCCGCCAAAACCTTCTCCGACGGCCGCACCTATGTGTGCAGAAAGTGCAACCAGGACCATCCTGGTAAGGACTGCTACGGGAGGGAGATCAAATGCTACAACTGCCAGAAGCTGGGACACACAGCTAACAAGTGCCCAGAGAGTGGAAAGCCGAGGGTACCTTCCAGAACTACAAGCAGAGAGAGGGCAAGGAGGTGGCATCTGGCGATGCACCGGCCCAGCAGGCACCTCAGGGACAGGGATCCCGGGGCCCTCAGAGGGCGCACCTCAGAGGCAGCCTGTTCTGCATGTGATTGACCGCGATGGGCCCGGTTCGAAATCCGGCCAAGGTAATCACCTAAACCTTTAATCCTTGAAATAGCATGCCTAGTAGTAGAGTAACTGTATGAGTGAATGCATGAGTAAATAAATGAAGTGTATATTAAGCATGAAATGAAGTAGTTGAAACTAGTACTCACCGTAGATGAAATTTGTAACCATAGGAAACTTTAGTATCTGTTACCCGATACCGGTAACCTTGAATCAAGAAGAGATCGACATCACCAACCACGACTACACCAACAAACAGTGTCAGGTCATCCGACCAGGTATGATTTTATTAAAGGGATACCTGACACCCGAAGCGCAAATCTCAATCATCCGACGATGCAACGAGCTAGGAACGGGTCAAGGTGGATTTTACACACCCGAATTCCCCGGTGGAGCGAAGATGAAGCTGAAGATGATGTGCTTGGGAAAGGACTGGAATCCTTATACCAAGACATACCAGGAGACACGAACACAAGATGGAGCGACGCCACCGACAATACCACCAGAGTTTCAGACCCTCATCACACAAGCAGTAGAACTTGCACAACAATGTGAACTGAACCAATCCCCGCACTTGAAGCGGATTGTATCGTCAACTTCTATGAAAAGAAGGACGACTTGGGTTACACCAAGACAAGGACGAGACAGCGGAATCTCTTGAACAAGGAGTGCCCGTAGTGTCTTGGTCCATTGGTGATGACGCCGTATTCCTGTATAGCGAGCAGAAGCGTGTGGACCTCGCACAGAAACTGGTATTGAGATCAGGAGATGTCCTAATCATGGGTGGAAACTCTAGGATGCTGTATCACGGGATCAACAAGATCAAGTTGAATACGGCACCCCGGCAATAATCAATGCCACACACATGAAACCAGGACGCCTGAACCTTACCTTTAGAAAGTATTAAATTCCTAGTATCATGTAATCTATTAGTAACGTGTATTAGAGACACGACATGTATGATGGTTGGTTTATCAATAAAGAGCAGTGTTGATTTAATTCCACTTGTGTCCACCAATACTTATCCAATTGTGAATCCAATAGGTTGTGGACTCGGTACCGAAGGTAACCTGAGCATCCTCACCGAAGCACAAGCCGGCAGAAGCGGCACCATTCTAACGGGAACCTTCCCAGTAAATGGCATTGATGCCAATGTGTATTCGACTCCGGCGCCTCTCACACTTTCGTATCACCATCCTTTGTGAAGAGGTTGAAGCTAGATGCGGATGAGCTACCGAACTTCATGGTTACTCTCCCATCGAAGGAGCGAGTAAAGTGCACCAAATACTATCAATCAGCCACAATCCAAATCAAAGGCGAATCGTTTCCCTTTCCTTCATCGAATTCAATGGATTGGGATTCGACGTAATCATTGGGATGAATTGGTTGGAGCGGCACAAGGGTAGAATCCTCTGCGCCGAGCATCGTTGCTGCTCAAGAGTCCTTCTGGGGTTACCGTATCTTACCGCCAGAGACCGAGAGAGCCTTCGACCACTTATATCTGCCATGGCATGTACCGGGAGCTCAGAAAGGGCCAAGAGTGTATCTTTGTTATGTACAAGACCTGGAGCGAGATCCAGAGTTCAGTGATGAAGTACCCATTGTATCCGAGTATCCCGATGTATTCCCTAAGGAGCTACCCGGCATGCCACCACCGAGAGCAGTGGAATTCGAAATTGATCTATTGCCAGGTACCGGTCCCATTGCTAGGGCACCGTACCGCATGGCACCAGCAGAGATGACCGAATTGAAGAAAGAACAGTTGAGAGACCTTCTAGACAAAGGGTTTATACGCCCGAGCGTATCACCCTGGGGAGCACCGGTCCTCTTCGTGAAGAAGAAGGACGGTAGCCTCCGACTATGCATTGACTACCGCGAGCTGAATGCGGTCACAGTCAAAAATAAATACCCACTACCACGTATCGACGACCTATTCGACCAGTTGAAAGGAGCCTCAGTCTTCTCCAAGATCGACCTCCGTTCAGGGTATCATCAGATTGCAATCAAAGACAAGACATTGAGAAAACGGCATTCCGTACCAGATATGGCCACTACGAATTCACAGTGATGCCATTCGGTTTGTCAAACGCACCGGCAAAATTCATGGACCTCATGAATCGTTTATTCAGTGAGCAGTTGGACACTTCGGTTGTGGTCTTCATCGACGACATCCTTGTATATTCCAAATCACCAGAGGAACATGAAATCCACTTGAGGAAAGTGCTTGAGACACTGCGCGAGAACCAGCTATGCGAAGTTCTCCAAATGCGAGTTTTGGCTTGATCAGGTATCATTCCTTGGACATGTCATCTCGAGCGCAGGTATCTCGGTTGACCCTTCTAAGTAGAAGCTGTACGATCATGGCCTAGACCCAAGACTGTTACCGACATTAGGAGCTTTCTTGGTCTAGCCGGTTACTACCGGAGATTTGTAAGGGACTTCTCGAAAGTCGCCAAGCCCATGACTACATTGATGAAGAAAGATGCACCGTTTGTATGGACAGACGAGTGCGAGCTATCATTTCAGAAACTGAAAGACTCATTGACCTCAGCGCCCGTCCTTACTCTTCCAGAGGGCACAGAGGGATTTGAGGTATACTGTGATGCATCAGGCAAAGGAATGGGATGCGTACTCATGCAGCATGGCAAGGTGTTGCTTATGCCTCCCGCCAGCTGAAGAAACATGAGGAGAATTACCCGACTCACGACTTAGAGTTAGGAGCCATTGTCTTCGCCTTGAAGATATGGCGACACTATCTCTATGGGGTAAGCATCACCATCTACTCCGATCATAAGAGCTTACAGTATGTATTCACTCAGAAAGAACTCAACTTGAGACAGAGAAGGTGGATGGAGTTTCTCTCAGACTACGACATCAACCTGCAGTATAAGGAAGGGAAGGCAAAATTGTAGCCGACGCCCTGAGCCGTCGAGCACACTCGCTCCATTCGCTACTCGCTTCTTCTAGCTTGGTTGACGAGGTGCGAGACGCTCAGTTGAGCGACCCTTACCTAACCGAAATCAGACACAAGATCGAGAATGGTACATTTGAGAAGAAAAAGTATGATTTTAAGCTACATGAAGATGGTTTGATTCGGTTGAATGGCAGGCTATGCGTCCCCCGAAGCAATGCTGAGCTAAGGGATCGCATCCTGCGAGAGTCACATAGTTCTACATTATCAGTCCATCCGGGAGCCTCCAAGATGTACAAAGACATGAAGAGGTACTTCTGGTGGTCTGGAATGAAGTCAGATGTGACAGAATTCGTATTGAGATGCTTAACATGCCAGAAGGTAAAATTTGAACACCGTAGACCGGGCGGAATGGTACAATCGATGCCAATTCCGGAGTGGAAATTTCATGATATCTCCATGGATTTTGTTGTAGGACTCCCACCTGCTAGGGGAGGACTCAACATGATCTGGGTTGTAGTAGATCGCCTTACCAAGGTTGCCAGATTCATACCGATGAAGGACACCTGGAAGGTAGTAAAGCTAGCTGAGCTTTTTGATAAGGAGATTATCAGACACCACGGAGTCCCTAAGACCATAGTATCTGACCGCGACACCAGATTTCTTTCGAGATACTGGAGAGCTACAAGGGAAGCGTTGGGTACAGAATTGAAGTTGAGTACCGCCTTCCATCCTCAGACCGACGGTCAGACAGAAAGGACCATCCAGACACTGGAGGACATGCTTCGGGCATGTGCCTTGGACTTTCAGGGGAGTTGGTTAGATAAGCTTCATCTTATCGAGTTCTCGTATAATAATAGTTATCACGCCTCGATTAAGATGTCGCCTTTCCAAGCTCTATACGGTAGACCTTGCCGTACACCCTTGTGTTGGGATGAGTCAAGTGAAGCGGTCATAATAGGACCGGAGTACCTTGAGCAAGTGCAAGCCGAAGTGCAACAAATCCGAGCTAACATGAAGGCAGCCCAAGATAGACAGAAATCCTATGCGGATGTGAGACGACGCGACCTTGAGTTCGCCGTGGGCGACCAAGTGTTCTTGCGAGTTTCACCTATGAAGGGTGTCTTCTTTGGTCAGAAGGGCAAGCTAAGCCCAAAGTTTGTAGGGCCGTACACTATCACCGAAAGAGTTGGTTCAGTAGCCTACAGGTTAGCACTACCTGAGGACTTGGGACGTGTCCATGATGTATTTCATGTGTCACAACTCAAGAAGTATATGGCTGATCCTTCTCATGTGTTGGAGCCCGAGAGACTATCCATTGAGCCAAACATGAGATATGTCGAAACCCCAGTGAGAATCCTTGATAGGAAGACCAGAGACACTCGCCATAAGTCTATACGAATGGTGAAGGTCCTATGGTCTAACCATGATGTCGAAGAAGCGACATGGGAGTTGGAAGATGCCATGAAGGCTAAATACCCGCAGTTATTCATAGACTAGAGAGTCTAGTATTTAGTATACGGGTACGGGTCGTACCCCTTTTAAGGGGGGTAGAACCCTTTGCTTTAGCATTGCTTCGGGGTAAGCATTGCATTTTGTATGGCACATGCAGTGCAAGTGAATTTAGTATGGATGTGTATGTATGTGTAATGTGTAATGAATGATGTGTATGTGCAATGTATGGTGTTTGGTGTAATGTGTATTGTGGATGGTAATGATGTATTTGTATTGTGGCATGGTATGAATGGAAATGATGTATTGTGTTTGTGAATTGCGTATGATGTTGAAACGTGTATGCTTGCAGTGTGAAAGAAGTAAACACCTCATAGGTGTAGGAAGATACATTATGGCAATTGGTTTGCATAATGAGTAGAATTATAAAACTATTAACCTTGAGCAACTTTGAGGGCAAAGTTTCTTAAGGGGGGTAGATTGAAATACCCCGTAATTAAAAATAGTGATTAATTAGGCTAATAAGTAATTTAGAAGCTTAATTAAGTGTAAATAATCTAAGGGAACAAATCCCGAAGAAAACGGACCTTTAAAACGGTTTAAAAACATTACCGAACCTTAAAGCACGTTTTTCGAGGTAACCGGGAAAACGTGTCTTTAAGCGGGTCAAATAGACTCGTAACATTTTGGTCAACTAAATAATCATTAATAAATATTAGTGAATTTGAACCAATAAAATAAAAAACGAGAATTAGTAAAAACTGTCAAAAACGGGAAGTTGTGGGGTAGAAGTATAAATAAAAACTTATGTGTCCACTTTTAAAATAAAAAGTGAAGATTGTGTGTGTGTGTGTATGCTAGCCGATGGGCTCTTCCCCCCCTCTCACACTCTCTCACACACTCACTCACACTCTTATTAACTAAAACAAAAATAATAAAGTAAACTCACCTCACTTTATTACTCACAATTCTCTCTCTCCACATCACCTCCTCTCTCACGTAAGAACCCCTCACCAACACCCTCTCTTTCTCCCTTTCTTCAACCTCACGATTTCCATGAGGCTTAAGAAAACAACACAAAACTCACCTTCTCTCCTTTGTAACTCTCTCCAAACTCCTCCAAAAATTATAAAAATACCACCATTGTACTCCTCTCCTCAAGAGCTACATTTTCATCCTTCCAAAATCCAAAAACAAGCATTTCGATTTTGAGGGTATACCCCATTTGGAGTCTCAACACCACCATTAGAAGGCCCTCCTTCTCCTTGTTCTTCTAAGGTAAAAATATCTTCAAAAACTCCATCTCTTTCTAGCCTAAATGGCAAAACGAAAATTAAGACTAAACCTAACCTTGTTTGGTCTGTTGTATGTTCTTAGCTCGAATCCATGGATTGGTACTTTGGAAGGTATGAGATTCCTAAACCCTAGAAATTTGATTAGAGCTTGATTAATGGTTAGGGTTAGTTCTTAGTATTGAAATATGTATGTTGATGGTCTGTAGCATTGGAGGTTTGGTTTGGAAACGGTAGAGAGAGAGAGAGAGAGAGAGAGAAGGAGAAAGAAGAAGAAAGAAACTAGAAGCAAAACAAGGTAAGGAATGCTCACCTTTGTGTAGTTTTGTAATTGTGTATGTAACAGATTTTTAGAAATGAAAATTGGTATTGAAAAATGGTAATGCACTAGCAGTATAATGTGTAAGAGAATACAAGTATTGTGAAGCTTTAAAAGACATGTAAAACTGTTACAAAACAGATTGGGGATTAGTGTTTGTGTGCAGGAAATTTTGTAGTGTTTTTAGTGTGTTTTAGTATTGGTATTGTATATGGGAGCTGGTGTATTTTGATTGTTGAAAACAGGTGAGACAATATAGATGTGAGTAAAACAATGTGGTGAGAGTATAAAATTATAGGGGAGACTATGGCAAAATTTGCCTAGGATTAGAACACTTAGAGAATTAAAACTAGGTGAATAATGTGAGTGTGTAACAGATTTTGATTAAGGAAGATAGAGGATAAGTTGAGGGAGATAGATGATGTATTCGAGATGTATTAGGAGTGTTAGAAATGACATTAGAAGAGGGAGTTGTAGATAGAGAGTGTTAGTGCTAAAATCTGTAGCAAACACAACTAGGGAAACAACTAGTGGAAGTGTGAGTTGAAACTTAGAAAATTAGATGAGTGAATGAGTATAAAATTGTGTAAGGAGTTAGGAAATGAACTAGGGTGTATTGGGAGGTTTACATGGTGTTAAAACATGTAGGATTAAGTGTAGGAACAATGGGGAAGTATTGGGTGAAAGAGAGGACTGAAAACAGAAATTAAAATGCAAATACTGGGCCGGACCGGACTTGCGACCGGACTTGCAAGTTCGGTCGAGCCCAGATTTACAAGACGGGAATGCTACTGGAATCGACCGGACTTGCGACCGGACTTGCAAGTCCGGTCGAGCAGAAAATTTTCCCGTCAGAATGCTACTGGAATCGACCGGACTTGCGACCGGACTTGCAAGTCCGGTCGAGCAGAAAATTTTCCCGTCAGAATGCTACTGGAATCGACCGGACTTGCGACCGGACTTGCAAGTCCGGTCGGACCAGAAAAATTCCCCGATGAAACCTTCTGGAATGGACCGGACTTGCGACCGGACATGCAAGTCCGGTCGGCCAGAAGAATTTCCGTAACCTGAGCTACTGGAATGGACCGGACTTGCAAGGTCGGTCGCAAGTCCGGTCCTGAAAAAAAAAAATATATTATTTAAATTAATAATATACATATATATATATATATGTATATACCTACACATATATATGTACATGTATGAAAGCATGCCAAAGTTAAGCAAGGAAGTAAAACCTAAGTAATGAAAAGTAAGTAAGTAAAGTGTAAGTGTAAGAAGTAAAGGGACATAGTAAGTAGGAGTTAAGTTGATGATAGGGGTATTAATCATTCGGTTGTATGTATGTAATAGGACTTGATTTGTGACATCGAAGGACGTTTGGAATTACGTACAACGGTGAATGGTATGGATTCCTCATGCCCCGTATGCTATCTTGGTTACTCTGATTTGTGTGTTGTGTGCTAATTGATCACCAAATAAGATGAATGCACGAATCGGAGTTAATATGCATACTTGTGAATATGTAGTGTTGTGTGATGTTGTATATTTTCTTTAATTCTTAGTTTGTATAATTCATGAAATGTATGGATGATAATGAATGTGTGTATGTATGTTGTGTTGTACTGTGACCGTTATTTAATGTGTTTGGACTTCTAACTTATTCCTAACAAGCTAACCATCCTAACTTAAAATGGTAATTAAATTGGAATGAGTAGAAGTCCGATATAGTTTCGGCCACGCGTGAGGATGCGGAGTCACGAGAGGTTGGCTCCAATTCCTGACTCTTAAACTGGTCCGCAGCCCAAATCCCTTAAGTGGGTAGCATCCCAGATTGGTGAGTCAAGTAAATCCCGGATGTGGGACGGTGTAGTCCCCAAGGCCGGAGGTCCTGACGACTTAACTTGAGTATAAGTAAGTAAGTAAGAATGAGTAAGTAAAGTAAAAGAAAGTAAGTAATTGTATGCAAGAAGAAGTAAGTAATGAGCAAAAGAGTAAAAGCATTCCGATTAACCCGGATGCATAATTTGGCTAACCTTGTGAAGGTAAGTGTTATGTATGCGATGATATTGTTGCCTTGAATTGTGTAATGGATTGTACAGCATGTATGATGTATGAAAAACATGTATGTATGAATTAAATGAACTGCATGTTCAGTGGACGTCAAATAGTCGGCGTGCCCTAGCTAGCACGCGGTATATGCGGAGTCCATATGCAGCTTTTGCTGAGCCCCTTGGGGCACCATTTTTACTACACGCAGGTACTCGAGATTGATGAAGATGCTGAGGACATAGTTCTATTTCTTTATCTTCTTTTTGATTGTAAACAATGAATTTATGATGGGTGTACTGAGTAGTACATGGCTGTAGTTTTTGAGTAGCCGGTGTACCATGGGGTACACCTTTTTGGATAATGGAAGTATTGGATTGGGGTATAGATGAGTAGCTTTAGAAACTCATTCTTTTGGTAAGCTGGAAAGGTTGTAATTGAATATACTTTAAATACTCGGTGATCCAGGATGTAAGTATTTGGCATATGTCATGTTGGTAGGTAATTTAGTAGCTCGGTACGTTATGTTCATCAGACCGTGACTGTAAGTACTAGTAGCCTAGCTAGCCGTATGGGCGGTTAGCGGCATTGTTTCACCCGCCGTAGTAAGTATGTAATAATTCCGCTGCGAACTCGTAGGATTAATAGGACGATTAGACGGTAAGCCTAGGATTAGCGGTTGGGGTGTTACAGCTTTGATTGCTTGTCAAACTTCTAATCAATGTACAAGCAAGGTAATGAGTATTCAAGCTTCATGCTTAAACTCATTGTAAACCCTAAGTTATATATATTATCTTAACACATTAGGATAGTTGTTTTACCTTGGAAACAAAAGAGAGCTTGAGTAAGCATCAAGAGAGGACTCCACCAAGCCCTTGAATGGTAGGAATGGAGCTAGAACAAGGCAAGATGAAGGCACCATAAGTGGTGATTTTTGGTCACACACAAAAACAAGAGGAAACATTGATTTTCTTTGACTTTCCTTACCTTGAAGCAAAGGAGATTGACAAGGCACGAAAAGGTGAGCTCAAGCTCCAACAATGGTGAATCTTCATGGCACCAAAATGGAGTTCTTGAAGATTTGAAAAGATAGAAGTGTAGGGCTTGCTCCAACTAGAAGAATGGTGGTCTTGAAATTGAATTTGGACCATGAAGCTAGGAGTTACAAGCATTCAAAGATGGAGAGGGTATGGTTTGCTGTAGCAAACCGAGAATGGAGAAGAGAGGGAGGTTGGAGACGGTGGAAGTGAGTGGGAAAGGAAGAAATGAAATGAGGTGTTGCTTTTACAAGATATTTACCTTATAAAGTAGCTTTCTTCTTTTTACTTACTTTTCCTTCCTTTCCTTAATTGATTTTTTTACATGTTGGTGACTCACCATAATAAAAACCGGCCCCCATCATCTACTTAGGGGTATAATAGTCTTTGTTGACCAATTAACTTACTTATATTGACTTATGTTATAAACTAGCTTATTTTAGTTACTATTCACAAACTAAGGCACATATTTGTGAAATTTTTGATTTCCCATTGATTTAGACTTCCTAATGTGATACTAAGTAGTACACATATTAATTAAAGAGTAATGATGGTCATTTAGCCACTCAAAACTCATTTACAGGACAATTTTTCAAAAATGTGCTTTAAGGCTCCTTAAAGCACATTTTGTGTTTTAACTTGTTTTCAAGCTTGGTTTTCTTTAGTAATTGATTTAGTATGTTCATTAACATATTTATAAGGGATAGGTATGACCTTTAGATCTTATACAAATTTATCCCAAGCTTAGAGCACATTTCTGCCCATATTGACTTTAAGGTATTTATTTGTGTTTTGTTTGGTTTAATTGTCTACCAAGGTTTCCTAAGGACTTAATTAGCCTTATTAAATCATAATTGACTATTATTTAGTCTTGGTAGGTTCTTTGGGTCCTAACCAAGTTCACTCCAAGCTTAGAGCATGTTTTTGCTCAAGCTGTGTCTTAGTGCTTTATTGTATTTTACTATGGTTTAAATTGTACACTGATGTTTCTAAGGCACTTTTTAGCCTTTAAATATCAAAGTTTAGTATTTAAACAATATATCAAGGTTTGGGGTATTTCACGGACAAAGCCTCGGACCACCCCAAAAACTCACCCGAGAGTGTTTTAAAGGCATTTAATGATGGGGAATTGAATGGGAATGATATTAGGTGATGCTAAGGACTTGTTTGGTGACATGTAAAGGTCCTTAGAAGTATAAACAAGTATGAGAAGTGAATGAGAAAGTTGTGAACTTAAGAACACTTGAGCAAGTTAAGATTAACGGGGTAACGTGGTTAACTACGGGAGTATTAGTTGTTTATCTACCGTATTACCTTAATGTTAATAGAACACTCGAAATGTTATCAAAGATTCGAGTGTTAACAAAGGAGCGTGAGATGACACGTTAGAGTAAATCCTTGGTGACAGGTATGATTTTCTTGCAACTTGTGTCCTACCGAGTTCGCTTAGCTTGTGTGCTGCTTGCTTGTGTGCTGGCCTAACAAGATAAATGCATGAAAAGGGTTTATTGCATTGTTATATATATCTTGATGCTTGTTGCATGTTCTAACCTTCCTTGTGTGATTGTGTGGTCTAACATAGTGTTGTAGACTGAAACATAAACAGTTACCGTATGGTTAGTGACTCCAAGAAAAGAGTCGTCCCATGAAATAACTTAAACACGGGAAACACATAAGAACTACCAACTAGAGAACAACTTGAACGTGAAAAAGTTACGGGACTAATAAACTCCCTCTTGAACGGTTAGAAAACCGAAATGAAACAATCCACGAAATGAACAATAGTGGAAAGACATAAAGAACCTCCATTAGGGGACAATGAAAGTTCAATGTGACGAACACATGAGAAAAGTAAAGGGAAATATACGGGACCACCAAATCCTTTATAAGAGATAGTCGACCTCCTATATGAGAATCCGACCCGGTAAGAGAAAATAACCCTAATGTATAAGTATTCGAAATGTTGGGGCAACCCTTAATTATGAGAATACATGAACTTGAGAAAATTCCCTAAGTCATTAGATGACATCGGAGTGACGCTTCTAAACTAATATACATAAATATGTTGCGACTCTAAGAGATGAGTATTTAGGAATGTGAGAAGTCCGGTAGAGATACGAACGTTTGTGTAAGTAAGGAACTAAGAGAGTAGTTCTGGTAGCTAGTTGAACCTTTCCACCATGCTAGTGAAATACCCCAATTCTAAATAACTCGTTAAACTATCAAATAATGAAGAATTAATCTAAGGATAAACCATTTCACTTAGGCATGCTCATTCCTGCATGCAACGTTTACGTAAATATTATTACGCGTGCGCATGCAAACTCACGCATGCAAATGTCACGTAAAAATAGTCGTTTTACCATAAACGCAAACGGGCGTAATTTTACTAAATGTATTAACGTACTCGTACAAACATTTATGTACGATTATTAACAAGGATTGAACTCCAAACATAACTAGCTCGATAGAGAGAGCGTCAACAAGGAAAGATCAATACGAACGTTTATATAACTCATAAAATGACAACGTCTAATCCACGGACGCTAATAGAATGTTGTCTTTACGTACGCATATAAACGCTTACGTATGAACATTAACGGGCATCAAACCCCTTACGAAACAAGCTCAATTAGGAGAGAATCATCTAGAAAAATATATATGAGCGTTTATACGACTCGGTACACAATAACGTTCATTGTAAAAACGCGAAAAATACTAACGAGCAACGTAAATATTTTACGATTGCCTAAGCATTCATAAATGCTAAAATAAATTGATATACACATTTAAACAATGTAACAACTTATGTTACATAATCTTAATACTTAATATAAATCATAAATACCTTGGAAATGTTATAACATTACATATAACACAAAGTATACAAGATAAAAATCTGCATGACAATACCGGTTTATATATGCCATTTTTGGGCATGTTTATATACAGTTTTACTTAGTAAAACAATTAACTACCTAGTGTACTTATAATATATATAAGTATACACTAATATAGCAAGATTAAGACTATCAAAGTGACATTTATATGTCCAAAAATCTGTAATAAAATTAAATGAACAAAAAATTCTGCAACATAGTATACATGTTGCCGGTTTGGTATATGACCATTCTAACATGTTTAAACTTCATAAAATTCCATGTAAACTCTATTAGACATCTATTAAACTATGATATAATATTATGTCAAGATCAAACCTACCCAATGCCACTTATACAATCGGTAGTATACTAGTAACATCGCCATTGTGCATGAGTACCAATTAAGTGAATGCGAACGGTGGAATATACTATGGCCTAGTGGTAGTAACCATGTGCATACATGATCATACAGATCTGTAGGAAATCAAATTCAACCGGTAAGCACATGAAACCAATTAAGCAAAGAAGAATCTATTCCTAATACGTCATAGCAGCCGCTTACAAGTATACCCTTATGACATGAGATGATCGGTAATGAGTGTTTATTAATCAAACTAAAATAAAAGCTACAACATGTATATTAATAGGTAATGATTCAAGAACATAATTAAACCAACTAATCTGAAGCCCTACTGTTATACCCAAAATTTCAACCCCCCGGAGTGGTCTCTAAGGCATACGTGTTACAAAGGGCAAAATGGTCAAAATGCACCAATGCAGGATTTTCCAAGGACATTCTCGGGATTTTCTATTTTTCATATGACTTGTTCATTATCTCCAAACACTTCCAAATATCATGGTCATTATGAAAGGTAATTCATGATTCTCTGATAATATTTATTCTGGAAATTCAGCTTTTAATTCATATTATAAGCTAATTTCTTTAATAATTAACACATGAAATAGCCTCAAAATAGAAATTAAAAGGTTTCCAAAATTAAAATAAAATTGTCACATGGTTACCATGACTACATACAGTCATAAACCTGAAATTATTTTATTGGGAACCTTATCCCAAAATTTAAAAGAGAAATTCAATCATTTTTGCAATTTTCTCTCTCCTCCGGAAAATACCGAAATCAAAACAAAGTGTCATGCAATTTTAACACAAGATAGAGGATGATTTTTAGAGACTAATGCCGTTGGAATTTCGTTATTTCGACTTTCCAATAATTAGTTATGAATTATGGGAATTCCATATTGTGCGATTTTTATCTAATCGATTATTTATCAAACTAATCCGATTCCAACTCTCAAAATTCCTAAAAATCATTCTTTACCTTCATTAAATTTTCATAATTTTTATCGGCTTGCAACATATTCTAAAAAATCAGATTCCCTTAGAGCACAAAATCAGTCTTTTAGATAAAGATCTTGCTCTATCAATTTGACCATGCTCTTTCTATAAAAGGACCCCCCAAGAACGAACTAGGGCAGAAGAGAACACCTCCAAAGTCAGAGAACACAGCCAAACCTTCTTCCCACGTTTTTACACTTCCAAGTCTCAAATCAATACCGAAACACTGCAGAAATCACCCCAAAATCACCAAAAACTCATCCTTTCTTCTCCTATTGAACTTCCAAGCACCAAAACATCACAAAACAGAAGCAAACCGTCCTTAATCATACAAGGAAGAAGAAATCAGAAACTCAGGTCGAAGCTGAAGGACCCGGCTACCAACGACGCGTTCGAAGTTTCCCGACGTGAAGGAACAACCAAATCCCGAAGCCAAAACAGGTTAGAATTCGAATTCTTTAACTCCACTGATCACAATATGCTTCTGGTTGAAATTCCTATTCGAACTGACTTTTCTTTGTGCTGAATTAAGGTTTGTGCGTTTCTGTCCACTAACTTGTTCAATAAGTTTCATCCTTAATTCGTAGTCAAATTGAAAACTTTTGATCACTAACATGTTTAGAATCTTTCAGGCTACGTACCCATAAATTTTGAGCCAAAAACACCGCCGGGAACAGCCTTAACGCCGCCGTCCGAGGTCGGTCCGCACCCACGGACGCTATGTCCGGGGTCCCGGACGCTCTGTCCGAAAGCCGGACGCCCCCGGATGGTGGCGGGATATTTTATTTTCAAAAGTTAGGGTTTTATAAAACATGTCCGTGCCCACGGACGTCCTGTCCGTGGCCCCGGACTTTTCAAAATCTCGTTTCTGTTTAAATTTGATTTTTGTGTAATTAGGTTAACTGGGGTCCGTGGGTTCGGACATTAGGTCCGTGGCCACGGACGGAATAAAAACCTGACCTAATTCTGCCTCCGAAACCTAGTTTAGGTATTTTAATTTCCACTTTAATTTTCTGTCAAAAAATGTTAAAAAATAAAAAAAACAGAAGCTCGCGCACTTAGGTTAAAACGACTCGTAATAAGCCGTAAATAAACCAAGTAGAGGAAAAACGACCTAGGAAGGGTAATGAAAGTAATTGAACCCTAATTAAGTCGAATATCAAGCCCCCGAACCCGAACTCTCCTTTCCTAATTTGATCTAGGTTAAAATTAGGTGGCGACTTAATAGGTTCCAGTGAGCTAGCTTAGGTTTTAATAATTTTTGTTATATGACATAGTTATTAATCTTAGGTTATAAGTGGACCTAAAACCCAGTTAGATCCTAATCAACTTTAACAACATAGGATAGGGTTTAAAATCGAGGCTCACAGACTGGCGACTCTGCTGGGGACAAATTCTTAATTTTAACTTGCTTAATTTTAAGAAAGAGGGCTTAACTCGAAAAATTGTTTATTTATGGCTTTATTACTTTGTTTGTTTACTTTCGTGCGCACTTTAAATTTTTGCACCCTTGCATCATATGAGAGCGAGGGTCCACTCAAACCAGTTTCACCCCGGGACCCATCTAGGGTCCCCTGTCAGGGACTCACACCTTTTAGGTGATGTGAATAAGCGGGGAAAAGAGGAGGTGTCGTCTAACCACCCCCTTAATACCTGGGCCTTAGCCCCAAGCGTTTTCTGGCAGTGCCCTTACCTAGCCCTTTGTTTGGTCAGTCAAAGACCCGACCGTAGACGCACACCTTCAGGTGATGTGAAAAGAGTGGGGAAGCCCAAAGAGAATAGCGTGCAAGCCCTATTCCTTTGTGGTGGCCTGGGCCCGCGCCCCAAGCACCTCTCCGGATCGATCCATACCCGGTTTGATTTAAACGTCTAGTGAGGACATGTTGAATTTGTGTGGGCCTTGTTTGCTTGTATGATCGGCCCACTACCTAGCCTAGAGATTGATAGGAACTTCTCCTACATCAACCTAGCCCTACACGAATTGGCAGCTCTATTTGTTTGCGGCTCAGAGGCCCTGTTTGGTTTAACATGTGAGTCGTTCAGGCTTCGGCCCAAAAGCCTAGACTTAGGTGATTTCTCTTCTGGCCCATTTTGAATTATCCAATTAGTTCTAGGCCCATAAAAAGGAAATCCACCTGAACTTGAAATAACTCACAAGTCCTGAAAATAAAATCTTTTTCGGCTTAGCAACCATCTTCTCTGGCCCGAAGAAAGTTAGGCCCATTTGTGATTTAGGGACCATTCCAGCTCATGTGCTTTACTTCAGGCCCAAACACATTCCGGCCCAAGGGCTCATTCTAGTCTAGGTAGACTTCTTATCATGACCCTAACCCAAAACCTTAGATCTAGGTGCCATCTGTTAGGCCCAACCAAAATCACTCGGCCCAAATTAGTTCACATATAGAGCAATCATTGGCCCAAGTACCAACTCATAACTCATTCCATTTGAGCCCATAGACCAATTCATAGTTTTGGCCCATGAGCTTCGCTCTCAATCCATTTCGGCCCATAAAACATTTGAATCCAAGATAGTTTGCATAATTCGTTCATTCCAGTTTCCGGCTTCAAGGCCCAACAAGAGCATCAAACAAATCTAGACTTCAAGGATTATCCCTCGGCCCAGTGGCCCATTCACGGTCCATGTGATTTCTTTCAGCTTGTTTGCTCAATTTCTGGATTCAGGCCTACATGTCCGTTCAGTCTAGGAATCACTCTAATCTATGCACTTCACTCTCAGTTTGGCGAAGACTCAGGCCCAGTTACTTCCTACATAACCCATGGGCATTCCTAGTTCAGCATTTTACAGGGCCTACTCGAAGCTTGGAAGGAAGACAATCATGGTCAATGGCCCCGACGGTCAACAGCTCCAGTCTTCAACACGTTGGCATCAGACTGTTCAACATCACTATTTCAGAAGTTTTCTCGATTTAGTAGTTTTCTTTTCTCAATCATTCTTCTAACTTTTATGGTAGTTAGCTTCCTTTATCATTTTAGATTACAACTTTTGATGTTATCTTTCCATTCGTGAATAAGAGCATAGTTCGATTTCGTAATTTTTTGTGCATTCATTCAACAAAACAAAAACACAAAAATTTGTTTTCTTTTTAAGGGATCACAGAGTAATCATTTCCCGACTATGGAATAAAATGGCTTGTCTTTTGTTTCTAAAAGGGTGAACATGTCCGTCCTCACACCATAGACTATCCCATAATATCCACGAAGCATTCCAAAATCCGCATCTATTTAAGTGTTGTCATAAACCCCAGGTCAATACTGGGGGCAATCTGAGTTCAGGATCGTCATCTTTAATCTTTCGTTTAAGCGTGTGAACTAGTCTCTAAGTGAAATTCACGAGAGTGTCTTGAGCGGAAAAACCATGAGTGAACGAGTGTGTCATTTTTACACGACTCCGGTGGGACCACATACAAAGGAAAATGTAAATGGCATAACTCCGACCGAAGGAGATAATTTGTAAATTTACTCTTAGACCTGCGAAAAGTAACAAAGAACGGATACACAACTATCAGGAATGACGAAGCACCTAGGTACAGCACCACATAGCCAAAAGCTTGTAAACCCTGTCATTAAACCCTAGGCACCCCCGCTGAGCCTTTCATATATCCCTTTTCGATATTATGAACTCCACAGAATCACCCAGCCAATGATGAATTACCGACCCGGTGACCAAAGGAAGCGAGGAGCCCGACTCTCAGATAACAATCTAATCATTCCAAAGAAGCGATGCCGCTATCAGCATGACGAAGTGATCCGTAAATGGTCCCAAAGTGGCACAGGATCCAGAGAGCTCACATCAAAACAACTCTCATAACTCAAAACCGGGAAACACAAGAACCCTGGAGGCAAAGTCAATAAAGGATAAAACAAAAAGGCAAACCCGAAGTGCCTCGAAGAAATCCAAATGACGAAAAGAGAAATGGTGTAAAGGACAACTTCAAAAGTCCAAGTCCAGAAGCTCGAAAACAACGTCAACATGAAGCAGCCAGACGACTTCAAGACAAGGAAGATGAATCCGAGAGAAGACGCAAGTTGCAGCTTTGGTCACCCATTTAGGCTCCACATACCTCAAATATCCCTCCATGATCCCGTCGTCTTTCATCACACCCTATGGCCACGTTATAAGCTCTAAAGACTTCCGACTTGATAGTTGTGTGTCCAATCACGTGAAAGTAACAGATCAAATGCGTAAATCCATCAAATATCGAATTCAATGGTCTAGAGGTTATGACCATGAGCGAGAAATGAGTGCAAACACCAACCACGTTGAGTGTAGGATAGGAAGCACCACATCAAAGCATAAGCCTCGACCCTGTGAGGATGAGACTTGTTCGCACGTTTAATCAAAGAAAATACTGGGGGCAATTGATCGTTCCGATCAATTGCCATGAACTCTAGCTCAGATTGTCCTAAGGAAAAATACTGGGGGCAATTGTTGGTTCCAACAATTGCCATGACAACACCAATTGAAACCTAAAGCTTGAGCACCACCATCCCACCACAGGCATAAGCCCTTACCACCACATCAAACACCACAGGCCCACATAAGCCCTTACCTCCACACCTCCACTACACAGGCCCACATAAGCCCTTACCTGCACATCAAACACCACAGGCCCACATAAGCCCTTACCTTCACATATCACCATACCCCACCGACGGCATGTTCATCTCGTAGGAGATAAATTACAAGTCCGAAGTCTATAGTTAGGAGATGATAATTTCACTTTCCTTTTCACTAAACAGAATTTTCTTCAAACACTACCACGTTTGGCACCTCTTTCAACGATTTCTTGTCTTGAACAACTTTCCTTTAAACACTTCGGTTTCATAAACCTCATCATGGCCACATTTGGCACACTTTCTAGCAATGTCTTGCTTTGAACAATTTTTGATCCTTAACATTGCCATGTTTGGCACATTTTCCAACGATTTCTTGTTTTGGACAAGTTTCCTACATACACTTTGATTGTAATTTGACATGCACATCATCATAGCCACGTTTGGCACTTTCATAATCAACTTTCATCATGATCATTTGCATAAAGTTTACCTTGCATCCGTCTGCATGAAACTCCCCATCATAGACTAGAGATACAGATTCTCACCCCGAAGATACAGATTCTTCAGAGACAGATTCTCGCCCCGGAGATACAGATTCTTCAGAGGTACAGATTCTCGCCCCGGAGATACAGATTCTTCAGAGATACAGATTCTCACCCCGAAGATACAGATTCTTCAGAGATACAGATTCTCACCCCGAAGATACAGATTCTTCAGAGATACAGATTCTCACCCCGAAGATACAGATTCTTCAGAGTTACAGATTCTCGCCCCGGAGATACAGATTCTTCAGAGATACAGATTCTCACCCCGAAGATACAGATTCTTCAGAGATACAGATTCTCGCCCCGAAGATACAGATTCTTCAGAGATACAGATTCTCACCCCGAAGATACAGATTCATCAGAGATACAGATTCTCACCCCAAAGATACAGATTCTTCAGAGATACAGATTCTCGCCCCGGAGATACAGATTCTTCAGGGATACAGATTCTCACCACGAAGATACAGATTCTTCAGAGATACAGATTCTCATCCATAGATACAGACTCTTTAGAGATACAGATTCTCACCCGTAGATTCAGATACAGATTCTCACCACGAAGATGCAGATTCTTTACAGATACAAATTCTCACCTGAGTAGAAGAACTCACCCTCATGCTTATCATAAGTCTTACCCACTTTCTTAGCACCTGCCACGTTTGGCACTCTCAGTCCTTAACCTTTTACACACACTTAGGAATAGGTTCCGGTCCCTAGATGCACCTAGGTGATACAATTCATCAACATTAAGCACATTTCACTCATTATAGGTAGTCAGCGCCTTAGAATAGCTTGAC